>OY754968.1:34340943-34778749 GCA_963576475.1 Molanna angustata | reverse complement strand
TCATTAAAATATATAATAAAAATTTATTGCGTATCAGTATAATAATCATAATGAATATTTCGACTCCAATTAAACTAAATAATTATGTGGGCGTAATGCTTTAGAAGCTGCGTAATTTAGATTTTTATTTACACCACTGAATCCTTGCGGGTCCTGAAAATAAAAAAAATATCAAATTAGAGATAAAGAGCTAAGACTATGGCCCGGTATTACAGTCGGCCCTCTACTCATTGAGTTTGTTAAACTCAAGATTAATGTTAAGGGGAGGTTGAATCCATTTCCGTATTACAGTGCAATATGACATGTCACTTATTAAATCTTCAATTATAGACATATTTTAATTTTTTTTTTTATTATCTGTCAAATTTTAAATTACCTCAAATAATACAAACTACAAAACGGGACGCTACGACTTGAAATATTATTGTTTTATTATCCAACATGGTAAATTTAATTTTTTTCACCAAAATAATGCTTTTAAATGCCCATGTTCGTTTCAATATGGCTGTCAGTTTGTTTTGTTGTGTGGCGCCACCGTCGATACAACTAACGCCTCTAGTGATAGAATACTGAAACTACACTCGTTGCCTAACGCCTCTAGTGATAGAAACTGAAACTACATGCGTTGCCTAGCAAATGACAGTTGACTCACCGTTAAGTACTTAATCCGCCAGAAACGTTGAGTTAAATATTTGTCGTTTTAGTGACGTATTTGAGGGAAGATTAGGCCTAAACGGACACTGTAATACGCTATATTTTTGTAAAACTTGAGTTTAGCTCTTAAACTGACTGTAATACCGGGCCTATGTATCCTTTGAAATTGAAAGAGAGATAAATTATTTAATTTACTTATATTGATACAAATGCAGTGGCAATTAATCAATTTATTTACCAAATATAGTTGTTGTCCGTGTGCGGCGCTCTCATGACACCCACACCACCTCCAAGTCTCCTGTAGTTCATGGCTCCACAGAGACGCCACTGATTGGATTCAGGATCAAATACTTCAATCGACTTGAGGTAAGCTGTGCCATCGAAACCTCCCACGGCATACAGCTGACCGTTGACCACAGCAAGACCCACCTGGAAAATTTGTATTTAAAAATAATATTTGTCATAAACGAAACACGTAAAGTTTGATAATTTTTATTCTTATCATCATAAAAAAGAATGAACATGTCCTTGAAATAAGTATAATCTTGACGTATTTCACCCAAACCCAAATTTATGCTCGGTTTATGCCATGTGATCTTTCAAGACACATGGCATTAACCGGCGGAACTGCCAAGAAGAATGAGTTGGGCAGCAACATAATCACATAAAACAATTTAAATTAAATACTTGCAGTATAACTTCAGATTTTATGAATATTCAGGAATCAATAGGGTTGATCGGCAGTATAAGGACTTCCTCAGAGCCACAACTTTGATATCTTATGTATTTGGATGGCTGAATTATTCCCAAACAAAGCTTGATGGTATTTTATTTTGAGAAAGTTATTTTGAACCATCTGCTATTCATTGTTGTTGAAGTTAGTGTAAAAATGTTGTTAGTGAAAATATATTGATGTAGGTAGAATAATCTTACCCCGCTTCTCCTGGAAGTCATAGCAACAATAGGACTCCATGTGTTTGTGTGAGGATTATATCTTTCAGCACTGGACAATTCCATGCAGTCGTCTCTGCCTCCGACAGCGTAAATCAAATTGTTAAACACAGCACACCCCAAGTGTTTACGGCGAGTAGACATTGGACTAACGACAGTCCATTTATTTTGCCTGAAAACAATACAAATTAAAACTTAAAAATTTATACATGAGCTTGTATTGAAAAACCCGCTAACCAGATATATTTCAAAAACTTTATTATTAATGATTTCTTTACTTGAGTAGGGTGCAAGGAAGCGTATAATTATTTAAAACTTTTTTAAACATAGTATAAATGAAGCACCCATGGGGTGTAAGAGGTGTTAATTGTCTGACACCATGGGGTCTAAATATGAGCAAATTATGATATGACTAATCATAAATAATTATGATACCCTATGAATTACATAATATGTCATGTTGAAATCACAATTTTTTGGTGACAAGTCATATCACAATTAGCTCATACCAGACCCCCAAAAAAGGTACTATATAAATTATTCAATAATAAATACAAATTAATTTGATTCTTATAATTCATTATTGATTGTTTAACACAGAACATACACATTCTTTGGTAATAAACTAAATGGAAGAAAAAGCATTGGCAGATCAAAATTAAGATGGTTCAACTGTGTGGAGAAGTAGCAGCGATATCTGCAGGTTGTTAACTGGCATTGCAGATATGATGGAATGGCAACGATTGCTTAAAGAGAACAAGACTCAAACAGGGGGGCAAGTCTGGTGCCCTCACGATTACCCATATCATGGATATAATTATTTTATGGAGTTCTATAATATCTTTAGATGTAAAGACGGATGTATGTATGTATGTAATTATACACTTTCTATTAAATCTCTTATTTATATTTAAATTAGTAGAATATAGCAATGACAGTAAGTTATACCTAGGATCGTATCTTTCAACAGTGTTGAGTGGACACTGTCCATCGGATCCACCGATAGCGTAAAGATATCCACCAAGTACTGCTACAGCAACACCAAGTCTTCTTGTTGTCATTGCACTTACTTTACACCATTTGTTTTCCTTTGGATCATATCTAATAAAAGCAAAAAAATATATGTATAATTAGGTACTATTTAATAATAATAATAATAATAAACACTTCCTTGCACCCTGCGCAAGTTGTGAGTTTATTGCCAAATGGCAATTTCTTCCAACTAACCAGTGTTTTCAGCCCAGAGAAGCAATATTTGCGAGAGAAATTTATTTAAATAAATTTTTCCTCTGCTGGGAATCGAACCCAGGACGCCCGCACAGAAGCCAAACGGCTTACCAACTGTGCCACGGCGGTCGACATATTACAAAATATCTAAAAAACAAATAACTGTAGGAATTGATTCATTTTGCATCCATCAATTCTCTCCATCCTTTCCTCATTACTATGATCATTCAGTTTATTGCTATATTTTCTCTTACTTTTTGAGTACCATACAGAATGGGATATTATCACATGTAGGGAATTAAAAATATAGTCTGGTTTATTAAAGAAAAATATTCTGAATTCAATGATATACCGACCACCGTGGCACAGTTGGTAAGCTGTTTGGCTTCTGTCCAGGCGTCCTGGGTTTGATTCTCAGCAGAGGAGAATTTTTTTTTTATTATTTTTTTTTTATCTTTATTTTTTTAAATAAAAAATGAATATGTCCTTGTTAAACAAGTACATATACATCTTCCTACGTTCCCTAAAATAAGCAAATAAATGCTTGTGCTATAGGTGAACGAAATCGGTCGAGGCAGGAATCGAACTCGCGACCACTGGATTACTAACCCAGCGTGCTAGCCGCTCTGCCATCGACCCATCTATTTTAATCCATTTCTAACGCAAATATAGCTTCTCAGAAGTGGTAACACTGGTTAGTTGGAAGAAATTGCCATACTGCAATAAACTCTCCACTAGCGCAGGGTGCAAGGAAGTGTTTATTATTATTATTATACAATAAATATTCAAAGTAAATATTTTCATTAAGGCCTCACAGCACTCGATTTTCACAAAAATAAATAATAGTATGTATCAGATGGGTGGTGGTAATCCAGTGGTCACGAGTTCGAATCCTGCCATGACCAAGTTCATTAACCTATAGTATTTTTTTTAATATTCCTTAATTGTTAATATACAGATAGATAATTGTACATAAATATTATTACGCGATGGAAAGATTTTCATACATGAACATCAAATTGATTCACCTTTGATTTCAAAATAATTGTTTGCCGCGTTTAACATTTAAGAAGGAAGAGGAGAGGGGAGGGAAAGGAAGAAAGGATTTATGCTTAGTTTAGGGAACGTATGAGGATGTATATGTATCTGCTTCAAAGATATAGGTATTCATTCTTTCAAAAAAAATACAGTCAGCTTTATTTTCTAATATGTAATAAATAACCTTTTCTGGATGCAAGTTTAAATGTGTATAAAAACAATAACACACAGAATGACGCGTAATCCATACAAATGTTTGACCTGCAGGGAGACTATGATGTCGCACACTACAGAAATCTGCACCAAAATGGTCCGTTTTTAGGGCCTCATAAATATCAATAATTGAAAGGATTACATCTCATTTATTTTTACACAGCAAAAAGTATAATTTTGTTTCTAATTTTTCGAACTTTTTTATGAAGTTAAGTATATTTTTTTGTGAAAATATCCCAATGTACCAAATTTATTTCAAGTTGTTTACTTAAAAAAATATCAAATGGGTATAACAAATTAATAATGATATCCTAATAACCATTTAGAAATAAAATTATCTAATTGTAAAAATAACTTACTTTTCAACATGATTTAAACATTGGACACCGTCTTGACCTCCAACTGCGTAGAGCGCACCGTCCAATACAGCGACACCTACAGACGTACGACAAGACGTTGTTGGAGCCACTTCGCTACACCACTGATTGGTTTGTGGGTCGTACCTGGAAATAAGAAACAACTCGATGGTTGAAAAATTGATGATCACAGACATTATTGATGAAAGCCAATAACCAAAAAACAGTCATGTACATTAAACAGACACAACATTCAGCAATGAATATGTCTCAAGAGTCAAATGTCAAATGACTCCAAGTCTAAAAGACAGGTGCAAATAAAAATAAGAAAGTAATGTTTATTCAATCAAAAACTAAAAGAAACATGGTAATGCGTAATTAAATTTTCAATGAAGAATTTGTCATTAAATAAGAAAAGAAAAATAAGATGTTATAATTAAGATATTACCAGTTGGCAGATATGAATAATAAATTATTCTTATGATAAAACAATGAAATAAAATGTGTGAAAATTTTGACTAGAATTATTTACAGATATTGCGAACACATTTTTTTTTCTTTCGCTACAATATATTTAGATTTATCGCAAGTTAGATGATTAATATGTTAGATGCTAAGTATGTTTCAGAGGAATGGACAGCCCGAAAAGGAGAAAAAGAGTAATGGCAGGAAACAGAGTGAATGGAGTACTAATACCAATAATGAAAGATGTATGGCAGGGGAAAAAATGAGGACATTAGGAAAGATTGTAAAATGCAGAAATTTGCTATCAATAGAATGAAATTGAATAGATTAAGATGGTTTGGTCACATGGGGAGAATGAACGAGGAATGCCTGACGAAACAAATATACATTGCAGACAGGAATGGAATGAGAGGTTAGGGCCGTCCAAGAAAAGGATGGCTCGACCATGTAAAAGAGGGAAATTTAAGAAACTTGGAACAGATGAACATGTATGAGACGAAGGATGAATGTTGATGAGGCAATGGTTGGGTGCCAGGATAAAAAAATGTGGTGTTTGATTCTCTGTCTACCCCGTTAGGGACATGGTGTGATGGTATGTAAATGATAAATTAAATCAATAAGTGTTGAGCTATAAAAACCTTTCGATGCTGTTGAGATAGCTCTGTCCATCGTGTCCACCAACAGCATACAGAAGATCATTAAGAACCGCTACTCCGACACCACATCTTCTCTTGGACATGGGAGCCACCATCTTCCACTCTGATGTTTGGGGATCAAATCTCTCAACTGAAGCGATAGCGTCTCCAGAACACCATCCACCCACAGCAAATAGGACCTCTCCTAAGAATTTTAATAAAACAATGAAATTGAATGTTACAATGTGAGAAAAATTAATGGTGATTATAAGCACATGTTTGCATATTTATGTACATATTATGTCTAGATAAAACACAGACTTTGGTGGACAAGGACGTCATTCACCATGCCCAATTTGGCGTGGCTGAAATGGAGGTCTCTCTCTGGCATACTTTGCGATAAAAGAATGCCTTTTCAAACTGAGGACAAAATAAACAAAACAGTTGTAAGACCTGCAATGCTGCACAACTGCATAAGACTGAAATGATGATTTTGCACTGGGCAGTTGGTGTAACACGCCTAATTAAAATCCACGAGTAGGTCGGGGTAGCTTCAAGGTAGTCTTCAAGGTAGCCCCAATAGAAAAATTGAAAAAGAGCTGACAACAATGGTATGGGCCATGTCATGCCAAGGGAGAACACCTACTCCATCGAAACTGTACTTGAAATACCCTCAAAGCCACGAGGAAGTAGCAGACCACCGACAACACGGTGGAGGAGTATAGATGAAGCTGGCGGCACAAGGTGTCTCACAGGTGACAACTCGGAGTCGCAAATCATGGCGACTGTTGAATGGAAGGCCCAACTCCAGATGAACTGAGATAATGGGGCAGGAAATCATGATGATGTCCAGATGCACACAACACAAGTTTACGAGTTAATAATAAAATACCTATACATAGGCCCAGTATTACAGTCTCAGTTTAAGAGCTAAGCTCAAGTTTTACAAAAATATAGCGTATTACAGTGTCCGTTTAGGCCTAATCTTCCCTCAAACACGTCACTAAAACGACAAATATTTAACTCAACGTTTCTGGCGGATTAAGTACTTAACGGTGAGTCAACTGTCATTTGCTAGGCAACGCGTGTAGTTTCAGTTTCTATCACTAGAGGCGTTAGGCAACGAGTTTAGTTTCAGTGTTCTATCACCAGAGGCATTAGTTGTATCGACGGTGGCGCCACACAACAAAACAAACTGACAGCCATATTGAAACGAACATGGGCATTTAAAAGCATTATTTTGGTGAAAAAAAATTAATTTACCATGTTGGATAATAAAACAATAATATTTCAAGTCGTAGCGTCCCGTTTTGTAGTTCGTATTATTTGAGGTTATTTAAAATTTGACAGATAATAACCACAGAAAAAGTAAAATATGTCTATAATTGAAGATTTAGTAACTGACATGTCATATTGCACTGTAATACGGAAATGGATTCAATCTCCCCTTAACATTAATCTTGAGTTTAACAAACTCAATGAGTTGAGGGCCGACTGTAATACTGGGCCATAATACAAGTAAACTTACAAGGACTGTAATACAAGTAAACTTTACTTGAGTCATTTTCTGCTAAAAATTATGCACATCAAGTCTAGAAATGTTAGGAAAGATATTTTTGATACTAATCAATTTACTTGAATGCGTAGAAAATAAAGAAAATTCAGCCAACTCAACGTAGAATTTGATAAAACAATTGAGCTCCAATAGTTTGATAGCAAATTTGTTGAAAAAAAATTGAAAATAAAAAATTAAATAACAATGGTAAAAATCTGGAATATGAATCAGGGGGTAAATTGATAGATTCACGTTTGTAAAAATATCTCAATTTAAAAATAAAATAATAATGACATGCAAAACTACACATTTTTCTCACCTCTTCTTGTTGGTTTTCTCGGTCTGGTTCTGGGGCCCTGCATGAGGGGCCTCTCTTGGGGGAGCAGCAAATAGTTCTTTGCTTCATCGACCAGATCTCTACACTCTTCGTCTGACCTGACAAGCAAATCCGAGCTCACAGTCCCAACCAGGAATTTGGGACTTAAGAGTGGAAGCCGAACATGTTGTAAAACCTAAGTTTAGAAAATATAAATCAAAATTGAATAACAAATCCTTTTTTAAACAGAATGCGTCTCACACTTATTATTGTACAAATTTTTTTGTACAACTTTACTTATTTTAATAGAATTGCCTTTGTTGTGATGGATGTACTTCAAGAATTCTCTTCCATTGTTGATAGGATTATTAATACATAGTGAATATAAGAAACTAGATAAATTTTATTCTTTTTAAGAATATTCTTGTTTTTCAAAATCTATCCATAGATTTTACTGGCTTCGACAAAGAAAAAAAATCTATTAAAAAATATATGTTGATTACACATATTGCATACTTACTTGTGCTAAATGCTGTCGCCTTTCAGCAACGTTGTACTTGACCCAAGACATGACAGAATTGAAAGTTTGTTCTTCGTTCCTGACGTTCAATTCATCAGAAGATATTATATCAACTAATTGACCTACGGGTAGTAAAAGAAATTCTTCACTCTCCATCACCTGAAATAAAATAATGAAGTACACATTAAATTCAAACTAAGAATACTGATACACAGAACTCTCTGAAATAATTATCTATGGCTTGAAATCATAGTATAATTGAATATTAAAATAATGTATATTAACCTCCATAAAATTGTGCTGTGTAAATTTATCTGCTATACGAAGAAGTTCCCTGCAAGAATGGGTATCAGCGAAAGCCCTAATACCAAGGCAGTTTGTAGGGTCCAGTTGTCTCTTGAGGAATTCACAACAAATATCCTGAAAAAGTTATAAAACAATATTAGTTTTATTGCAATAATATTCATTCTTAACATTTTCTTGTACACCTTGAAAATGCTAAGCAAAAACTTGATTTCATTAAATAATGGTATATAAAAATACATATTTTGAGTTATATTAGTTTTATTAGCAAGAGTGACTCCCATTCACCAATATTGCCCTTTGATGAGCATAATCAGAATGGTCCAAAAAATCTTGAAATGTTAGTTATGTTAAAGTAAATGCTAGAAAACTTATAAAATAACCTTTGTATATTATTTGATATTTTTTTTACATACATAAGAAATCATACCCTGACACCGACATAGAAATCAAAAGATTTATTCAGATCAATTATTATAATACTGTTATACATTTCACATTGAAGCAAAATTAGATTATATTTTTTTATTACCAATTTATTTACAAATTAAACCGTAACACAATCAAATGTATATAAACATAACAATACATTATAAACAAAACCTTATTTATGTACCTATACTAGATGTACTTCATCCATTCCCACTCTCTAAATGTACTTCATACTCCTCTGTCAAAGACTACCCCCTAATTTCAACTACCAGTCCTATCAAAATTCATAGAACGCATAGCATACAATCAACTTAATTGCTTCTTAATGGACAGTAACCTTCTTGATCTACTGCAATCCGATTTCGCTCGGGACACAGTACTACCACAGCATTAGTTAAAATCACGGATGATATTAGATATTCTATACATGATAGAAAGCTCACTATTCTTACTTTACTCGATTTAAGTAGTGAAAGAATAGTAACAAAATAGTAACTTTGTGAAAGAATGTCCTCTATGAACATTTCACAGCAAATAATTACATGGTTTGACTGCTACAGATCATACACATACACCTACTCATTAGAAGTTCACGCAGCCCGCCCATAGAATCAGCTTCTCAATACTGTTAGAGATACCTCTCCGATATCCGTTTTTAAAGGCGGCTAAAAACACACTTTTTGTCAAATTAAATGACTTCCTCTTTTCTCTTCCTAAATTCCTCCCCTTACCTCTTTCCAATCCCATCTCCGGAAACACAGTGTTGCCTAATTTATGTATTTTTTTATATAATTCAAATATTTACCACACTTACTATCATGTTCAATGTTATTTTGTTGTTAAGTTTTTTATTGTTATCACTATATTAGTGGATGACTGGAAGATATTGCCCTTAGGCAATAAGTCCGCTCGCCACATTATAGTTTTATATACTCTTAAACATAATGAAAGCTTTTTATTTATTACTAGAGTGCAATATTATTATATAGTATATACCAATCTGAGCTTTAGAAGCATCCATAGGATTGCCACTACAAATAGCATGAACATTTTAATGTTGTCTATCTGTATTTTTATCCCTATCAGTTGCCTAGCATTAAATACTGGCAATATGTCAATTTATATAAACATAACTGCCCTACGATCATACTTTTTTTTAAAAATATTTTATGGGGATATTATCCCTGTGTTTTGAGTAAAAATTATGAAAAATGTTGTGTCATCTACGTTTTAAAAGCCAATAACTTTTTATCTTGTAGTGCGAATGTAGTGTTATTTTTTTTACATAATTAACACATCTGCAAATCTTCATTTAGAGATGTTTCCAGCATATCCATTCACTCTAAAGTTCCATGCCATCTTCCAGATATTGTCTTAAAAAAAAGAATCTATACCTGTATTTCGGCAAGCTGTAGGAGACACGCGGCTGGCAATAATGTCTGAACGTTTCCCTCTTCTACCATGATGTGTGAGGTATAACAGAAATCTATCAAAAGTTCCATAGCATTTTCATCAATGTCCCGTATGGTCACTTCAGTTTGACGGGACTCTGCCAGCTCTCCGGTGAACATTGCCCTGAAGTACGGACTGCATGCTGATAAAATTACTCTGGAAAGAGATAAACCAAATGATAGAAAACAATTTGTGACAAAAAGACACTGAGAAACTGAATATGTCATGCTAATGGAAAGCAATAAAAGTTCAATGCTACTAAAAATCTTCAAAATACAATTTAATCAATGGTGAGAATTTTAGCTATGCATAATGCCAAAAAATGATTGGATTTGTATGGTTAGCGTCCATAGAGGACAGACGGATCGTATTTTTGTTTCCTAGCAACGACATTGTTATTGCCGACGATCCAATGTACGCGCATGAATTCCTATATAGAATACTAAAATCCATCTGATGCTAACCATTAGTTTTTCTTTTTCAATTTGTACTATCACATGTGTAGATAAATATGAACAAAACTGTCAATAATTGGCACTACCATTCAAAGTGACACAAACTTATAGTCATAGGATCTACTATATCTTGAGTTTCATTCATAAATTGTAGATGTATGATTTTATGTATTTATACAATTGTAGTTTTTGAATGGACAGATATTTTGGAAATTATTTGAAAAAATACTGGATATTGGATACATCAAACAGACAAACACATACAATTTACAAACCAAACACATACAATAAAGTAAAGAAAATCATACTGTCAATTTATTGATGAATTTGATACATCTGATTCAGTCAATGTATTTATGAAATTGATAAATTTGATTTGTTACATAAGTTTATTTATCTTTTTATAAACGATATTAAAATAAATAAATTACTTATATAAAAATTAAAAAATAAATTATTTAAAAAATGGGTTAAAGAGGTGTCATGTTACCGGTGTGCAAAAATCTTTCTATTTCCAACGTTGAGAACAACATCACAGAGCTCTCGATGTCTCCTTAAAACATTCAACTCCTGTAGTGTAGCCCGAGGGTGCTTCTCTGAAGAGTGTGGCAGCCTTGCTGGCGAGGGGGGTCCTTCACACACCCCCATCTCACTCATTGCACTGAAAAATGAACACTTAAATATCACATTTAACTAAAGCTTATTAGTGTTTAATGGCGCTACAGCCCAAATCGAGCCATGGCCTCCTTCAACTTCTGCCTCTACCTACATAATATGTCCTATTCTGATTCATCTTAATTTATCCGTCTGAATTTTAGTGTATGAGAAATGTCAAAAAGTTGACTGCATTTATACGGGATTCATTACGTCACATCGCGCGGATAAAATCCTTTTATCCACGGTTGCCCGTTGGTTACAGACGTTTTCGCACTCCGAAACGAATCAGAATAGGACATAATGGCCCAAATTATAGAATAATTCTCAAGACCGTTCTCCAAATGTGTCATCTCAGGACCCTCTGGAGATCATGCCCGAAAATCCGTATTAAAAGTAAAATACGTACGCCGTCTCATTCGAGAAAGCGTACTCGAAAAAAATGTGGATGCAACTTTATAAATAAGTACTTCTTCTCGCAAATGGCAATAATTTCAGTGTTGTTATGTTGGTAGCAATGAGTTGGAATAGCTATTTATAGATATTTTGACAATTCGTTGTCTTGGTAATCTTCGACAGTGTAGAGAAATTTATGCGTCATAATATTATGATACTTGATTAAATAGTGAAAAAGTCGACCATTTTATTTGGAAGAGGAAAATAAATATCTACTTCTTCTTTTATCTGTCATATAGCAATTACGGGAATATGTGTACCTACAGTCAATAGTTCCAGGAAAAGCAGCCATTTCCAAATATGATACAACATGCATAAAATAACAACATGATATTTACTGGATGTACCGGAAATTTTATGAAATCTTACAAAATTTAATACACATATGTTTAGTTTATGAACGATTGTACGTTAATTACTCCCAGAAGGTTCTAAATAAGATTCTCGATCCATTTTAGTACCGCTAACAATGTAAACGTCAAAATAGTAATAATGCGAAATTCGTCCGTGTCTATATGCGTCTCTTTTTCGTGTAAAGCGCTGTCTCCTTTTCTCTCGTTGAGACCATTCTCAAGACTAACTAAGATAGCTGCCTCGAAGCAATTTCAACTCTTCTATACATTTCGAGGCCGGTCTTGAGATCAAGCTCAGTGACTTTTGTTTTTTTAATACCATTTTGGTTGAGAATCTGTTCTCAAGATCAGTCTCAAGCTGGAGAACGAATCTATAAATTGGGCCAATATGTCCTCAGCCACCAATAAAAACATTACAGATAGATTAAATGAATTGTCATTAGTACTAAATTCAGAAAACATAAAATTAATTTTGAAATTTCCAGGAATAAATTTGCATTTCATCAAGTGAACATTATAATCTTCTTCTTATTTCTCTCTTTTTAGACCTGCTATAATCAAATGATACTCGTTGCTGGAAAGGAAGCTAAAATATTCTAGGTTAGTTTAGTCAATATAAGTTTATATTTTTCATATGATAAATTCGTACATTCAGCAATAATTATGAATCTTATGCAATTCTTACGCTCCTAATTATTTGTAAAATTTAATGTTTTGGTCCTTTAAAAATCCTGCTAAATTCAAATAATTCTCAGAATTCGTATTATTTTTAGAAAAGACTGTAAATACATGTTTATTTTGACGGTAAATTTCACAATTGTTGAGTATACTATGAGAAAACAGTAAATTTATTTGCTTGAAGAAAAGATAGCTCACCTGTTGTGATTTCGTGAATTTCCCAGCTGCAAACGCAGCGGGGGTGACGACCAGCCCCACACAGAGTCAATCTGAAACGATATTAAAACCTAATTTACTACAATACAAACAAATACTTGAGTAATTGATATTTCATGGATATTAAAATAAAATACAAAATTTTATATTATCTTAAGAAAAATAAAGTGTTTTTTTGTGACCTGTAGTAGTAATTCTTGCAAGCATGAACATAATCACGAAAACATATCAAATCGGTGTACAAATCAACACAATATAAAGCCAAAAAATATCAATGTTGGCAAGAAACATGACATGTGAATATATACATATAGGCGGAAACATCTACAGCGATTTCATCATATACCCTTACAAAACGAAGAAAACAAACCTTTGATATAAGTAAGGCAACGGTTTAGAATACATAAACGTGCTGCGAAGAGAGAAAATATCAAATATATAACACAAAATTAGAGAAACCCAAAATTTCTAATGGACACAAAACATAGCCACTCTCAGATGTTTAATGTTTACCATTTTATTAAAAGACTGTCAAAAATTAACTGGCAACATTATAAAATATTACAAGCAAAACTACGATTCGTAAAAAAATACACTCGCAGAAATAATTATTTAGAAATACTTTTTTAATAATTAATTATTTAATAAATATGACATATTACAAATATTATGTTTGATCGAAATACATTACTATTAAAAATAAATAAAATGATTTCTTTTATTTTACATTCATTTTATCAATATGGTTCTGATACCTATGTATTGTTATTGTTAATGAAATAACTATCAACAAATAAATTATAATGAATATCTTCTAAAATCAAATAAATTGTTGAAATCCCAATTGCTCCTGAATACTTTTAAATCTTTGAATCGAGTGCGACTTCTCGGTAAGAAAACGTAAACGACACGTTCGTACTGCACGGTTCCTTTGATGCGTGACATAATCGAGGAACAAAGCCTGAAGCCGCAAATAATGCTTCCTATAATATTAATAAAATAAAAACAGCTAATATTACATTTTCCGGTGAACCAACAACTTTGATTTGGGATGAGGATGAACAGAGTGAACAAACAAATAAATTATAAGATAACACGTGGTTACAAATTAATATTTTCTCTAGTATCACTCGTCATCCTTCAAATATAGTTCGTCCAACCTTTCCGCCATATTCACGGTAGCATTTCCATCCGCATTACTTATTTTAAAATATATCTCTTTTGTTACATTTTTGAGGAAGAAAAATGAAATATATTTACTTATTGTAACCAGCAAACATCTTTAGCACGTCACGTGGGGTGCCCAAATTTGTGTTTTTGCTTGGATGGTATACGCGCATACTGCTCCACTCCACATAATAAAATGTTCAGGATATCCATCAAACTGTCAATTCGTTCAAGAGAATTTATTTCTGTTATCAACAGTATTGACCTTAGCCCCGTGTGAGCGAATTGTTTGCAGTAGTGGAATTTTTGTTTTGTTTTCCAACTTTGAAGTCATAAAACACCAACTTCGAGGTTTATTTTGATTTTTGTACCTACTACCTTGTATGCTTTAATTTATTTTGATTTTTGTACCAACCACCTTATATGATTTAATTTATTTTAATTATTGTACCTACTACCTTGTATGCTTTTAATTTATTTTAATTTTTGTACTTTAATTTGTAATTTTATACACAGTAATGTAATTTTTTTTAAAGATTAATCGTGTAGAATAATTATAGGTTTAATCCTGTTTATTTTACCAAAATAAATAAAATAAAATAAAATTATGTAGATAAACCGAGAACTCAGAGAAGAACATTTATTGTGTATGTGTGTGTCAGTCCCCCCTTATAACTTTTGATCCGCTTAATGCATAGAGCCCAAAATTTCAGCAAGTAACAGCGGCCTACAAAACTTTTGTACAATTGAAACCAGCTCTCTTTCTGCGGTGCAGAGGAGGGCTGTCAGTTCTATAGACGCAAGGCGTGCTGATTAGACAATGTGACCAGCTTCGGTCTTGGATCGAGAGAGAACTTGAATGCACTCACCCCAAGGACGCGGTCCTTTCCTCCTCGACCGTCTGCTAAGGGAGACGCTCAGCAGATCACCCAGTGGTAGGCCGGCGGAATGCTACAGGCGGGTGACATCCTCAGTTATTGTCCTCGATCCAGAGCATAGAATAAAAGAAAAGCAGCCAAGTGAGTGGATGCACGAACAGGGGAAGGGGACGCAACAGGCAGCGCTGAACCTCCCCTCCACACGGTTACAAAGGGGCCCTGGCTTCTGCTAGGGCAAACGCTTCCCAGTCCGTCAGCGCCTCGACTCAGTAGTAAAATATAGTCAAATGTTAAAATAAAAATAGCAGGTTACGAGACGCACGACGACCTGAGAAGCTACTACTATCTTTCGGCTTCAGTCTGAAAGAGGCCTCTCCAGTCTCATAAATTTGGAGCCAAAAGATTTACAAAATTTTTACCTACCGCGTGGCGGGCGGCTACGTCGAGGAGCTTCTAAATTCCGAAATTCCGAGAGGTTGTCAGTTGGTTAAAATTTCAAGAGCTGTGTCAAACAAAATCGTTCCTGGTTCGTGTATTGGGTACTTCACGGCCGGCAGGGACCAGTGAAGTTAAAATAGTTTTTTTCTTTTGGGATTTACCTTCCAATCAAAAAGGAAAATCAATTTTTCCTGACCTACACGTCTTGGTAGGTCAAGGTCGAACCGGCGATCAGCTGTTCTCTCCTGTCAGAAAAAAAATTGTCATCGACAAAAATTCATAAAATAAAAACATAGACAGTAAAAATATATGTATAAAAAAAAAAGTAGCGTAGGTACCACGGAAAGGTAAGCCACACCCTACTTGAATAGGATGATGGAACTCTCTCTCGCGGATATGGGGCCAAGGCGGCCGGTATCTCAATGAATTCAATTTTTGTTCCAATCAGGGCTTATCAACATTTGAATTTGAATTTTATTTTTCATATATATTAAAACCATAAAAGCTAACACGCTGAAAAATAGTACAAATAAAGACAAATATATAATCTAAATTAAAAATTTTATAAAAAATTTAAAGGGAGAAAAACTTTATCGAAAACGCCGAAACAACGTTTTAGATAATTTCATTTTTGTATTAAAAGCACATACATTAGGTAAAGTGGTATATATATTTTTTTATTTTTTTATTTATTACAAATCAATACAAAGTTTACACATAAATCACAATTTAAAAAGGTATAAAATTCCATTATATGATTCATAATAACCTTCTTTAATTGAGATAAAATCTCGTGTTAAAAGAGGGGAGTATCTATTTAATATTGTTACATTTGCCAAAACATTGTACATCTACTAAACAATATGAAAGCTACACAAAAACAAGAATGAAAAAACAAAAAAAAAAATCAGTACATTTTTTAAATTTTATTTTTAAATATATTCTAATTTTTTTCGAGTCTAAGACTCAAAGGGAGTTCATTAAACCACTTAGTACCTTTATACATATAGAAATGTTGTGAGGCAGTTGTACGTAAAAGAGGAATAGTAATACATCCTTGTGAATTTATTCTGCTGCTTATAGAAAATGACAATTGGTTTGAATTTATAAGAATATCTTTATGAATTTGGAACAATGAGATTTTTTTGTAGATATTTTCAACAGTTGAAACTTTATATTCTTGAAATACATTAATAGTTGGATCATAGAATTATAATGTGCAGAAGCCGCGTTTAGAACAAATTTCGAATTCAAATGTATGCCAAGTTTTTTTTACATGTGTGTGTGTGTGAGGCGGTAGATCGGTTGGTCTACGTTTTATGTAGGTGTGCGTATCGGTAGGTGTACGTATTGACACTCCTTCGCTTCACGCTGTCCGGAGACTCAGATGGCAAGGCCGCTGACCAGCTCCGAACAGCACTCAGCGTAGACGTGTGCAGTTTAGGTGGAGCGCTAGGGACGACGTGAAGCATCGTCTCAACGTGTCACTCCTCTCGGATAAACTGTTAAATACTACTGGACCAAGGTAAGAGAACATTAAAGGCCACTCACCGTGAGGACGTGGTCTCCCAGCTTGGACCCCTGTCGATGATGGTGGATCGACAGCCCACCAGGCGTAGTCTGCATTGACCTACGGGTTGGTGGACGTCCTCGGCCACTGGGAAGGTCCGTGTTCAGCCCAACGTATGCAAAGAAGATTTAAACTTATAGTTAGCTTAGAGCCGATGGAAACACCTAGGTGGCACAACCTGACCGAGGGAATCCGTCGGACGAAACCCTGGCAGGCGACTCGCCGAAACGCGCAAAGGCCTCTACGGTTCAGCCAAGGCAACAGTCTCAGGAAAAACCCAGCCAGCTGCACCAGGCTTGGCTCAAGTTAGAGTTTCTTACTTTCGTTGGGTAGAAAAAATACAATAAAAATTATTGCCGGCTCTGGGGCACCGGACTTGAGACGAGAAGTTATTTATTAATTTCTACTGCTGGCGGCTCGGCCAGACTTTAAAAAAAATTTCCTTTTTGAAAAAAAATAAAATAATGCTAAAAGAATCGTTCCTCTTTTTTTTTAATTAAAATTCTTTTTTACACGCGGCAAAAACTCAGCGCGCCTTTTTCTTTCTCCCAGCTGACAAGACAAAATGTTGCCATTTTATAAATAAAAATATCCCAAGTAATAAAAAAAATATTTCCCCAAAAATGAATGGTGCTTCCCGCGGTATTTTGGGTAGGTACCCGAAAATACTCGCACGTCATATAGGGGCGTCGGATTTCTCTCGCTCACGTCACTCGTGACGACTGACCGGCCGGTATCAATCGCCACCTCCAATTCGAGAGAAACCCAACGTCCCGGTACGTGCTCAATCCTCCCGAAAGCGGCTAGGCAAACGCGAAACCCTGCGCGGGCGGTCAAGTCCGGAGGTCGAGGCCGAGTGCCGAGAAGTCAATGCGGGAATGTGGCTCGTCTCCGCCAGTGGGTCATCCGAATCCACTAGGACGTCCGGAGTTTCGAGGTCGGAGTTCTCGGAGGAGGACTCATCCGTCTCTCTTCGGTGAACAATTGGTGACGGTCCTCGCTCCGCGAGGCGTTCCACATGATGTTCAGGTCTGGCGACCCCTGACGCCGGCACCGCTTTCATGTCGTCAGCGTGCACCTTCACAGGCCTGCCACTCCGTTCTACCCAGTAGACGTTCCCACGGCCAACAGCCATGAGGACCGTGCATGGTCCACCCCACTTAGGGGCGAAACCGGGATGCCTGTCTCCGGAGGCATTCGTTCTAGGATGTTCCCTGATAAGGACCTTCTGTCCCGGCAGAAAAACGGGGCGCGGCTCCGTGGGCCCCATATACCTCTCTTGGTACTCCTGCTGGTGAGCCCTTATATCTTCGTCCATGGCGACTCTCTCTCGAGCCGCGGCATCTGAGGGCGGGGCATCATCCGGCTCCTTCAGCTGCCACTCTCCGGGTCTGGCCAGAGAGTAGCCAAAGAGCGCTTGGCTTGGCGTGACGCTCGTGGCTTCATTTCGTCTACCTCTTAGACCTACTAGAACGGTAGACAAGTGCTGGTCCCATGTGCGATGGGGGTAGCGTTGGAGGGCAACCCGGAGACCCTTTTTAAGCTCCTGGTTCCTACGTTCAGTGGGGTTTGCACTCGCGTGGTAAATAGCCGTGGTCCAGTGCTGGCACTGCCATCGAGCAATCGCACCTGTCCACAGTCGATGACCGAATTGTGGCCCATTATCGGTGAGGACCGCCTTAGGATACCCAAAGCGAGGGTAAACTTCCCTCTCGAGTAATTGGACTAAAATTGAGGCCCGACTTGTTTTTATAGGGAAGGCTTCTACCCATCGGGTGTACAGGTCAGTCACTACGAAAATAAACCTTTTTCCTCGGTCCGTCCTGGGATACGGACCCATGATATCGGCAGCTATCAGGCTGAACGGCTCCGTTGGTCTGATTCCTCCCTGCGGCGCTCGCTGGCGGTTGGGCCCCGCCTTTGTTGTGGCACACACCATGCACGCTCGGACGTGATCGCGCACGTCTTTCTGCAAGTGTGCCCAGAAGAACAACTCTCTTATTGCTCTTCCGGTTTCCTCCGCCCCTGGGTGACCGGCAAGGTCAGCATCATGATACTCTGCCAGTACTCGCGGGATAAATGAAGAAGGCACCACCAAACAGGGTGGCCGGTTTAGTGATACCCTCCAAAGGAGCCCATCTCGCACCTCATGGTTCCTTATGAACCGTCGATCGCTTGGCCTCGTTGCTTCAGCTTGCGCTTCGTGCAAACGTTCCCATCGTTGGACGAGCAATCGTATAACCTCGTCCGTTTGTTGCGCCGCTCTGACGGCGAGCGCAAAAGAGGCTTCCCCGGACACATCGGGCAAGATTTCAGAACCTAATGACGATGTGGTAGAGTCCCTGGACCCAATACACATAACCGCGGCTTGGCGGTCGACAGAGTGATGACTCGGCCCGACGCAGGGGTACATCATGCGATCCTCCTCGCCCATTAAGTCGCCTAGCGGGACATCCATCGGATGCCTCGACAGAGAATCAGGAAGCTGATTCTCCGCCCCTGGGCAATGCACTAAATCAAAAGTAAATTCCTGGAGTAGTAAAGCCCACCTCATCAGCTTCGCCCTACTGTCCTTTCCCACATTCAGCCAGGTTAGGGCACGATTGTCTGTATACAGGGTGAAATGGTGGCCCTCCAAGAATGGGCGGTATCTCTTTAACGCCCAGACGGCCGCTAGAGCCTCCTGCTCGTTTGAGTGGTATTTCTGCTCAGCGGGATTGAATCGCGAGCTTGCGTAGGAGATAACGTCTCGTGTTCCATCCTCCCTTGAATGAAACAGTACGGCCGCGACTCCCAGCTTACTGGCGTCCGTCTGCAGGCAAAATTTTCGGCCAAAGTCTGGACGGGTCAGCTGGAGTGGCTGACTCATGGCCTGCTTAATAGCCTTCATCGCTGCTGATGCTTGCTTTGTCCATTTGAAGGGCTTCTTCAGCCGAAGCAAGTCCGTCAAAGGCGCAGCCAGTTCCGCAAAGCGTGGCACGTATTCCCGGAGCCAGTTACAAGTTCCCAGGAAACTTCGTACTCCCTTGCGGCTTGTAGGTTCGGGTGCTTCTTGAATAGCGCGTTCGTGTACTTCCTGGGGACGAGTACCAGTGGCAGTAACTACGTGTCCCAAATACTGGAGGGAACTCGCTCCAACAATGCACTTCTCGGGGGCGCAGCGCAGGCCATACAGCGCCAGACGCTCCAGCACCAACCGCAGGTGACGGCAGTGCTCCTCCCACGTCCCCGAGAAAACGATAATGTCATCCAAGTAGACCATGCAGAATTCGCGAACGAATCCTGCTAGCACTTGCATCATCGTCCTCTGGAAACTGGAGGGCGCACCAGCCAAGCCAAAAGGCATCACCCGAAACTGGTAGCGGGCACCGTCCGGCGTCGTAAAAGCCGTCAGCGGTCGAGATTGAGGAGCTATCGGGACCTGCCAATATCCCTTCTTTAAATCGAATGTTGTAAATATCTTCGCTCCGCTCAAGTCCTTGAGCGTGTCACTTATGACTGGCAGAGGAGAGGCTTCGGGCACCGTCACTGCGTTTAGACGCCTGTAATCCACGCAGAACCGCCGGCCATCCTTTCCCTTCCGTGCAGCCATCACTACGGGAAAGTTATACGGCGACTGACTGGTCTCGATAACGCCATCAGCGAGCATCCCTTCCAACTGGACGTAGAGTTCACGCTTTTTCTCGTCAGAGAGTCGGTGAGGGCGAACGCTTATCGGACGGGCATCGGTTAAACGTATTTTGAGCTCGGGCACTCTAGCAGGCCCGCTGAATGGGAGGAAAACTTCATGTAGATCCTCCAAGACCTTCCGAATCTTGTCCCGATGAAGAGCGGGGATATCGTCGCGAGATGGCAATGTTACGGAATTCGGAGTTGGACACGGTTGCTCGGGGATCAGGTGGACGCTCGTCCGCTCCCTCTTTCCGAAGTTTACACATTTTCTACAAAAGTCCACGCAGGCCTCTTCCTCGGTGAGCCATGGCTGACCGAGAATGACCTCCTCGCGTAAGCCGTCCATGACAAGAAAACTTGACACGGTTCGTAAATCTCTGGTCGACCACTCCAAAGTCGCCTCCCCTTGCACCTTCATGGTCATGCTAAAGTGGGCAAGTCCCAGCGACGGGAGTTCGGTCTCGGAGACATCAGCTTCGGGGGGAACCAAAGCACTCCTAATTAAGTTGTGGGAAGCCGCGGTATCAATAAGTGCTTTGCACTGCTGATCTCCCAGTTCAATGCGTATCCGGGGAAGATTCGCCTGTCGAGTGACCAGATGACATTCCGCCTCACTCGATTTAGATGACGGGGCGCTATCGAACTGATTTCTCCTGCTCGCGGCCAGAGTCGGGTCTAAAACAGTGACGCCCCCAGAACGATCGACGTCTCGATCCACTCCTAATGTCTCCGGTCGGTTGGGGGCTGTCGCTCTCCGGCCGGGGACTGCGCGTTTTTTGCACGCGCCGTTTCTTCCTCCAATCTCTTCAATACTGGGCACTGCCCAACGGCGTGGGAATTCCCACAGAACCGGCAGTCTCTCAGAGGACGGGTCCTTGGTTCTCCACGAGGCTGCTCAGGGTTATTCGGAGTACGCCACGACTGCGACTGCACTTCATCCTCGTGGCGACCACGTACGCGCTCTTGGCGATCGTATTGCTGCGGTCGTCGGTCGTCCTCGCGTCGACCCTGTGTACGGCCTTGATAACCGTATTGCGGCGGCGCGTTGTCCGCACGACGTCCCTGTGCGCGGTCCTGCTGGCCACGTCGTGTTTCGGGTCTGGGGTCACGGTACCTGGGCGAAGAATGACGGTCATCGGCGGCTTGCCATCTTCGTGACTCTGGTTCTTCGTATACTGGTATTTGGGGCCTCCCGCCGTCGTTTAGAGTGAGCTCGAATGGTCGCGTGCCCATCCGCTCGGCCTTTCCCAAAAGCCGGTCGTACGGCGCACCTGCCGCGGCCCATACTTCGAAGATCTCTCGGTTCCGGGGGGTCATTAATTCTACGATTCTTTCGACTAGTCCTTCGTCCATCTCCTCACCCGGGAATAATCGACGAAATATGTCCTGCTTATGAGTCAAATATAGCAGGACGCTCTGCTCTTCTGCTTGCGTACCAGCATGTAAATATGCTAGAAGGGCGGAGCGGACAGACTCGGTCCCAAAGCTCCGTCTTATGAGACCTTTGAACTGATGCCACGTCCACAAGCCTTGTTGGTACTGTGACCACCAGACGCGAGCCCGTCCTCGCAGTTGTTGAACTGCCTTCTGGCATTTCAGGGTTTCGCTGTCCTCGGTTCGTGAGAAATGACGGTCGCAGGCCGACAAGAAACTCTCCGGGTCTTCGGCTAGGCCTCCCGAGAATGTTTCCTCCAATTTTGTGCTCGACGGCACGTAGACCTTGTAGGTGGGCCGTTTGTCCTCAGTTTCCTGTGGTGGGTCGTAACCGCCTGGCGGAGGGGAAATGGTGCGGGAGCCGCTCTCGGGAGGAGATCGCGCGGCAACAAACATTTCGGAAGCAAAAAGGCGGCGAGATCCCCTTACTGGCGACGGACCCGTAAGCGACCCAAAAATATCCTCCCCCCCCGGTCCAAAAAAAAAAAAAATCCACGCGCCCTGAATCGATTCTCTCAGAACGGGGTAGTTCGAACCGGTAAGGGATAACCGCAAAACAGTTAATTACATCAAATCATTCAATTAAATATACTCTATAAAATCGGCGTTGATAAAAACACAATAAATAATCATCAATAAACACTGGAGTGTTGAAAATTAAAATAAAAGTTGTTAATTCAATTATTTAACAAATGGCAATAAATAAAATCAATTCTTAAAATAATTATAAATAACAATCAACAATTAAATCAATAAATAAAAATAAATCCTTAAAATAATTAAGAACAAGCAATTATAATTTAAAACACAATTATCGATTATTTAAAATAACTATAAATATTTAACAAATAAAACAAACACGAATATCAATAATAAAAAAAAATTATAAATAAGTAATAATTAATCCAATCTCGAATATCAATAATAAAAAAACAATTATGAATAAGTAATAATTAATCCAAACACGAATATCAGTATTGAAATAATGGAATTAGCATTAATTATCACATATATTTTTCTTTAGTTAAATTAATTAACGATCTTGTTCAGAACGATAAAAATATTTTTTCGATATGACTCTTGATAGCCATATATATTATTCATAGAAAAAATATTTTGAAGACAATATTTTCTCTATGGCTTGTAGCTGTCACTGTCAAAATCTAACTATATAAATCAGTTTGATTCAGCCTCAGCACAACATTATTCAATTTGAGCTTTTTTTATACAACAAACTGCAATGCAACGTTTGTCGGGTGTCTGAAGCAGCTTTTGCCAGTGACGGACAACTTCTGAATCATCTAACTACGGCCAATTACACAATATATATCTCAAACCAACTTCAACACTGACGTGACGGCCAAATTCACTCATGACAGCAATAGCCAGCTACAAGAGATCAATATCGAACCAAAATCGACAATCACGGAGTATCACAACTGATGGGCGATTCCAACGATCATTCGTGACTCGTTCTACAAAGAATTTTATATTCACAGCTCCAACATTTGCAGTGCAACTGGGCTTCAATTAAAATGAATCATTATGGTTCTTTAACCTGACATTCAACGTTGACTCGATATAAGTCTCTTAGATATGTACACAATAGCCTGTGATAAGCTTTACTTTTATTATGTACATATGTTACATTCATTATATTTGTCTCTTTAAGATAACCATTTAGTATCTATATTAAACCGTTAATCTTTAAGATTACTATTTAGTATCTATATTAAACCTTTAATAATACAATACCCTATGTGAAAACACATCATTGAGACGCACTGAGCGCTAATCGTACCTTTTATTATTTATCATTCACTTTAAAATTGTTTCCTTATACTCAATTTGTAAAACACTATATTTATAACAATAAAACAAGAATAAAACATTATTTACCTATAAATTGTTTCCCATTTGTATTTCAAATAGAATGAATTTAAAATAACATTCTCTACTATGAATGTCCAGCATACAATGGGTTTTCCATTGCTACTTGTAACAATACTTAATATAAAAAATATTTATAATTTGCCCATTCTGAGAGTTCCACTCAGGGTCGCTGGTTCGTCCAAACTCTCTCGTTTGGATGGAAGGCCCCTCTGTTGGGAGACAATCTGACACTCCTTCGCTTCACGCTGTCCGGAGACTCAGATGGCAAGGCCGCTGACCAGCTCCGAACAGCACTCAGCGTAGACGTGTGCAGTTTAGGTGGAGCGCTAGGGACGACGTGAAGCATCGTCTCAACGTGTCACTCCTCTCGGATAAACTGTTAAATACTACTGGACCAAGGTAAGAGAACATTAAAGGCCACTCACCGTGAGGACGTGGTCTCCCAGCTTGGACCCCTGTCGATGATGGTGGATCGACAGCCCACCAGGCGTAGTCTGCATTGACCTACGGGTTGGTGGACGTCCTCGGCCACTGGGAAGGTCCGTGTTCAGCCCAACGTATGCAAAGAAGATTTAAACTTATAGTTAGCTTAGAGCCGATGGAAACACCTAGGTGGCACAACCTGACCGAGGGAATCCGTCGGACGAAACCCTGGCAGGCGACTCGCCGAAACGCGCAAAGGCCTCTACGGTTCAGCCAAGGCAACAGTCTCAGGAAAAACCCAGCCAGCTGCACCAGGCTTGGCTCAAGTTAGAGTTTCTTACTTTCGTTGGGTAGAAAAAATACAATAAAAATTATTGCCGGCTCTGGGGCACCGGACTTGAGACGAGAAGTTATTTATTAATTTCTACTGCTGGCGGCTCGGCCAGACTTTAAAAAAAATTTCCTTTTTGAAAAAAAATAAAATAATGCTAAAAGAATCGTTCCTCTTTTTTTTTAATTAAAATTCTTTTTTACACGCGGCAAAAACTCAGCGCGCCTTTTTCTTTCTCCCAGCTGACAAGACAAAATGTTGCCATTTTATAAATAAAAATATCCCAAGTAATAAAAAAAATATTTCCCCAAAAATGAATGGTGCTTCCCGCGGTATTTTGGGTAGGTACCCGAAAATACTCGCACGTCATATAGGGGCGTCGGATTTCTCTCGCTCACGTCACTCGTGACGACTGACCGGCCGGTATCAGTATACTAGAAATTCTTCTGTTTCCTCGTTGTTTAAGTTGGCATACATTCATTGCGCTGACTAGGTATCTGTATCATATATAATCTAAGAGTTGGATAATCAAATCTCTTTTTTAATATAATTTTAATAATGATTCTTTGAAAAACTTCTAAAGGTACTAAAGTGGTTTTAAAAAACTCCTCCCAACATATAATACCATATTGTAAGATGGATTGAAATAGTGAAAAATATATTGTTTTAAGTAAGTTTGTTTGAAGTATATTTCGAAGTCTCAGAATAATAAAAATTAGCTTTTTAAGGCGTTCAATAGTAGTAGTTATATGCTATTTCCATTTCATACTGCTTTCAATAATAATGCCTAGGTATCTGATGTTATTTTTAGTTGATAATTTAATACATGCTGAGTTACAAGATATGGAGTTGTTGAAACAGGAATTGTTAGTATGAATTTTAATATTAAGGTCTTCTGGGATGTATTTATCATTTAGTGCAAATGGGATAATAGTACATTACAATCGAACCAAGACGTTATTTTTTTATCTATCTTTTAAAATTTTCTTTTTTCTTTTATCTTATGAATTATTCAATTGTGTAATAAATTATTGTAAAATCAATAACTTAAATTGAAGAAAGCACTTTCGGCTCTTCATACAGTAAATGTAATGTAAAATAAAATAAATTATAGCTGTAACTTTCTGAGAGAAAATAAATAAATAAATAAATGAAAAATCAGATTGAATAGACATTTTGAAAGAATATCTCATTTAATTTAAGCTTAAGGAAAAATGTATGGCAACAAATTGTTAGTGTCAGATTTATCTGTGGTTTACGGTGAAGTGTCAAGTGACAGATTTGACAGGTTGACAAGTCAACAAATACTGAGTTTTTAAAGAGATAATTTCAAATTCCCATAAAAATGTTATACGATGATAAATTTGATCTATCAACAGAAGATGGTATTAAACAAGCTTGTGCAGAAATTGAAAACGAAGAGGTTCAGTATCTACATTCTTCTGAGCAATTTTTGTGATGTGTGTTACTTAAATAGTTTTTTAAATGTATTATTGAATATCATTGTAGCAAGAAGTCAACGCAGCTCTCGAAGCTTTGATTCAAAGGCAGTGTCATTTAGGAGGGAAATTAAGATCGATCAGCCAAGCCCTACCAAATTTACAGAATTTAAAGGGTGATGCCGCTAACCTAGCAGAAAGAATAATGTTTACATCTAATTTGGCTGAAAATGTCAGTGCAAAAGTTCGACAACTGGATGAAGCTAGAGTAAGTGAAGTTCACGTAAAATATAACAACACAGACACGGAAATACAACATGTAGAAAGTTTTAGATCATTCGTTCTATATCTTTGTCTCTGTATTTAATACCTTTTGTAATTTTTTTTTTCATTATTTATAGTCTTGCCTTAAAAAATGAGATCTTTTAATCCAGATTTTTTCATTTTAGCACTGCTCTGGCTTTCCTTATTAAGATCATAGATAATGTTATCTAAAACTTAATTGATTTGCAGTATAGTTTTCAACAAACATCTTGAGCTATATTGGTGTGAAGGGGGGGTGATATGCACATATACCAACCAAGCACAAAATATACAAATAAGTTTTGCTGATGACATTGATTCTTCTTTTGAGTATTCAGGAAGAATTATCTTTTAATGTTTTTTATTTTTATATACAGAGTCGTGTCTCAGAATGTCAACAGCGTGTACATGACCTAATAGATTTGCAACTTTGCAGTGAAGGTGTACAAACAGCGTTGAAAAATGAAGATTATGAGAAAGGTAGGTACCTACTTTTTATTTCATTTCAGATATGTTTTTATTCATTTTTTATTGTCCTTTTTATTTCAATAAATTTAGCGCGGTAGATGCAAAAGATTAATTGACTGACAAATGTAATAATTTCATTTTGAAAACATTGTTTTAGTTTTGATTTATTATAATATATTTATTTCCACCTCTCAACACAAACTGCCTGATCAAAAATGAAACTTTAAACAGATTGCTATACAGGCTGTCTAAAAAGAAAGTTTATGTTTGTTTAGCTTCAATCTGTGTCTTTACCATTAATCGAACCTGGGACCTTTCGCTCAGGTGTCAAATATATATGTATATAATATAGCCAAATTGAGTCACAAAGGTCAAAAATATTGTAATAATATATGTGGTATTCAGATGTGTGGATGAACGGATGAATTGGTAGTGTGTGAAAGGAACATATCAAAGTATTGTGGCGCAGCATGTGGCGTGCGCTAGCGTCCCGAATATTCTAGAACCACTCTCCAGGACTATATAAAGCCGTTCCAAATGCCCATTTAGGCATTTGATTCAACCAGTCACCAGCTACCGCGGTCGCGCTGCTCTTGCGATCTTCTATTCATAATTCGCGTAGTTTATTGATATTGTGTTTCTTAAAATATTAGTATTAAATAGAAATTTATTGCATTTATATCAGAGTCAAATTATATTCAATAAACAGATGTAAGTAATCTTCATTATCTTTTAATCTCTGTCTAATTATTACCCGTGTTTTATTACTGCATTTTTATATCTATATATACGTAGTACTGTGCTGGGTAGATACCTACACAGATATTACAATTCCTACGCTTGGGGATAAGCGAACAGGTTGAAATACCTAAGGCCTACATAGACCGGCACAGCCTAACCTGGGTGACCGCCGACAGGTTCATCTAACCTGATCGGCAACACATTCTTAAACCCAGCCCAACGTAGGGAAAGTATGAAAGAGATGGATTTAACTTATATAGTGTGCGTCAGTTACAAGCATTCTGCATACGGCTTAGTAGGGAGCACATTAAGTACGTATTCTAAGTTTAAATATGTTACATAATATTATACTTGGCATTTTATTTTAGTTGTGCCATAACCCTGACCAAATTTCAGAGCACATCCTCTGGGAAGGCTCTCATCCAAATGTGTCCTACAACGAATGGAGTTTCTCGCTGCTGTCCGTGGGCCTCTTCAAGGTCCCATAGTGCATGCGGATTTAGTGGTCTCTAAGAAGAACTTTACAGCCTTCAAATTGTTTTGCCATGGCTATTTACTCAGTAGTTTTCTGACCACAATCCCCATAAAACCCTCGTATACCACAATGTATAATATGTATCTTTCCTTTTTATAGGTGCTGCTCATGTTCATAGATTCTTGTCAATGGATCCTTTGATTCTGAGGCAAACAGCAGCTGATGTGTCCGATACATCAGATAGTGAAGGAGCTAAAATAGAAAATAAATCTGTTAGCAGCAGCGCTGTTAATCAGTCCTGCATAACATTACATAATGCTGCTGATAAATTGAGAACTGCTGTTACAAATAGGTGAGATATTTGTAAATTATAAGTTTTATTTTGGCAATTGTAGTGATTCACTTATAACAAATAATATTTTTTTTAGGTTTAATGAAGCTGTAAAGAAGGAGGATTTAGCTTCTGTTGAGAGATTCTTCAAGATATTTCCACTTTTGGGTATGCATGATGAAGGTCTTCAAAGATTTGCTGTTTATCTTTGTTCCAAGGTATTCAATATCATAATTTTATTGCAATTTTTTTTTATAGTTGTATATACGCAAATATTGGATTTTTCCCTGTCGGTCAATAATATTTATTGACAAATTATTAACATCTCAATAGAGACGAAGTTGGAATATCATAAGGGAATACTCTGGCATTGTTCAGGGGTGACATCTGTGCGAAAGCAGTCTCACCTCATGTATAAAGACTGTTGCTTTCATTGTTTGCAAACCTATTTCTCAATAGACAATGTTACAAAACAGTTTTTACGTTACTTCATAGATGGGGATGGTGTTTCAGCTTTTTTTTCAAACGAAAAGATTTTCATGATCAACATATGTAGGACTTTCAAAAATAAGATTGATAGGGAACTCAATAATATAGCAAATTGGTGAATGTTGCTCAAGGGCATAAAGCGATTACTTAAACTACCTTATGACAGGTCGTAAGCCCTATAGGTGCCTTGAGTTACTGGTTTGAGTTCTTGGTATTTTCGATTATCCGGCTCATACGGGACACTAGAGAACAATAATTGAAAAGAGTGGAAGCACTATTCTAAGCCGGTGCCTCTCAGCTATTTTATTATTCTCAAATTTCAAATTATTAACTTTGTTGCATATTTCAACAATTTTATCATAATGTGGTTTACAAAAAGGTTAAAAAATCTTACTTTTACTCCCCACAATTCATGTTTATTTAGAAAAAAATATTGTTGCATTTTTCAATTTGCTATAGTGGAGTATTGATCCATTATATATATGCTGTAAATCATATATCACATCACATATATTAACTCTTCAAAACTCTAATTGTGTTACACTTACCATTCTCAAATCTACTGATGTTCTTAGTTTTTTTTTCAAGTACAATAATTAAGACTGAAATAACTTGAAGCTAACTTAGTTTGTCTCAATTTGTATAAATATTTATGAAATAAATAAAGAAATTACATGTCTTATGATTCTCGTTTACTTTTTTTGCATCTTCCGATTTCCTCCTTCAGTAGTCAATTTATTTTACTTATATTTTTTTGTTTTTGTTAAAAAAAAAGACTTTCCACTATTGTACCAATTATACTGAATATAATAATTTCTATTTTTTAATTTGTCAATACCTACTGACGGTGTTTAATGTGTAGAACTCCATTATACTAGGTATTTTTTAATCAAACAAAATTGATTATGTTTCTACATATATATTTCCCTTATAATAGGACGACCGTTTCGGCTACGTTTACCACTTGATAAGGGCCTAGTCAGCCGAAACGGTCGTCCTATTATAAGGGAAATATATATGTAGAAACATAATGAATTTTGTTTGATTAAAAAATACCTAGTATAATAGATTTTTTAACAGATTTTTAATTATCTCAATAGAGACGAAGTTGGAATATTTACTGTAGGAGAACCGGGAAACGATTACCTAGTATAATAATTTCTTTTTGGTTATAAACCTGCCTGTACACTTGTTTGTCCATAAATTATATAAATAATATATTGTGTTCCTGTCTATGTTTGTTTTAGATCCAAGAGGCATCACAAAAAAACATACACACTGCGATTGACACCAATTTCTCTGACAAACGTGCCAGTGTTATATTTGCAGATACTTTTATTTCATTATTTGAGTCGATTGCTCGAACTATTGAGGTACAGCAACCTCTAATTGAGACTTACTATGGTCCAGGAAGACTTATATCAGCTATAGTTGTACTACAAAAAGAGTGCGACAGACAGGCCAACAGGATTATGGTGGAGTTTATTAAGAGTCGTCAATTAAACAAAATATTGTACCAAATAAATGATTATACAAAAAACAGCACATCGAGTACTTCAAATTCCACTAAAGAAAAACTAGATCCAAAAACTCTAGACGTGTTGATTGGAGAAATATCTGTTATGCATTCCAGAATTGAATTGTTTTTCAAATTTATCAAAAGACGAGTCACTGTAAGTAAATGCATGTTTTTTTCTAATTTGTGAAGACAGATATATGTTTACATTTTAACTTTCAATGCCTTTTTACACTCATCACAATATCTTCAAAATTAAGCTGTTTTCTTAACAAGTGATTGTCTCTTCATCTGCTTCGATATTTAGCTACAATAAATTATTAATATTTTATATGCAATATAATATTAACTTGTATTTGAATCCTACTATGTATAATTTCTGATTGTTCTTAATTGTGTTTTTTTGTAGAATGATATTGAAGTCGGAATAAGTGAAAATGATAAGAAGTCTACTTTACAAAATGAATTATCAATGTTAATTACAAAATCTGAATTGAGTCGTACTGGACAAGATCTATTAGGTCATTATCTTTTGATTGAACGGTAAGTAATAAAACACCGGTACATCAATAATTGTACATATTAAGACTTTGCGAAGATATAACTCTATAGAAGAATAATATTTTACACAAGCCATATTTTCATTTTGAAAAAGAAATAATTTGGTTAGTGTATTAAATTTTTGCTACCATTTATAAATTGATTTTGATATTTTTAAGATATTTTATGGAAGAGAGCGTCCAGAAGGCAATACAAATAGATGCATTGGAAGAAGGACAACTAACAACTAGCTTGATTGATGATGTTTTCTTCATAATAAGGAAATGTATCAGGTAAATAAATACTCAATCATAACTTACTAAACGCGCAACTAGATAAACACGACTAAAATAGTTCAAATCGGTATTTAAAAATCTTGCTTATAAACGTATACTAAGATGTGACCAACTAGAATTGTTTACGAACACCCTCATTTATTTTTTTTCATATGGCCGCATAACAAATTTTTATTTTATGGTTTTTGAAATATATGGAAAAATTAAATAAAAATTCAAATTCTGATAACCCCTGACCGGAACAAAAATTCAAAATTCTGAGTATAATAGTTTTGTAGGCCTAACAATTTCTATACTTTTTGAAATTTCAGGCTCTGTGGGTAAAATATGGGTAAATTTAAAATTAGATTTATATCCCTCTTTAAATAACATGATCATTTCACCTAGTAAGGGCCTTTTCAAATCAATGAGTTGGATATTGTAAAACTCATACCTTGAATTTTATATTTGGTTTGATTATTTTAGACGAGCTTCATCAACTGGCAGTATTGATGGCGTCTGTGCCGTAGTCAACATGTCCAGTGGTCTTTTGGAGGGTCCAGTGTGTAGTGCTCTTCGTCGCGCTTTGAGGCAAGGCTTCCCCTGTGGATATCTGGATTTGGCTCAGGCATATTCAGCAATCCACACTACTATACAACAGGGCAGACTACAGCCTGGTGATACTGAAGCACAAAAAGCTAATTTCTTGGTTGGTGTTATGATCTTTCATTCATTTCAGCCGCTCCGGGGATGAAAAGAGCTACAAGTTCTAAAACGTTCCCTATGGAGTGGGGTAGGAGACTGCCAAATTCTGTTAATTGTTATTTACTTTATTATAGATTTTTGTACTGTTATTCTATCAAAGGAAATACAAACTTTCAATGTTTTGTATTAAGATTTGAAGAGTATAAACTTTTCAATATGTAAACCATAATATCCCTTGAAAAATAAAAAAAATAACAATACAAATATTCAAAGTTTTGTATGAAGATTTGAAGAGTATAAATTATTCAATATTATTCGATAATCTGGTTGGTTAGAAGAAATTGCCTAATGGCAATAAGCCCGCCGATGTGTTTTGTATTTGTTTATGTACAAAAAGTAAATAAATAAATAAATATGTAAACCATATTATCCCTCGAACAAATAACAATGTTTTCTAAAATCAAAAATTGTTTGATTAAAAGATGTATTTTAAAAGTTTATCCTTTACTTGAAGGTAGATATTCCGTCTATAGTTTATTTATAAGCAGAGTTGTGTACCATAGATACACATTTCAAGTGAACATAAAATATTTTGTCTTATTTCTATTGTCAATTACTGTATGTATTTATTATAAAGTCATCTTTATGAAGCTCCACATTTTTTAATTATACCTTTTATTTGAACAGGCTCAACTAAACAACAGTGATGTAAGCGTAGAATATGTTGAAACTCTGTGTCAATCTATGCTAAGTGAAGTTATTCAACAGCACGCATCTATGACGGACAGTGAAAGAGGAAAACTAGAGAGCTGTTTATCAGGTCATTTGACATTTATACAATTTACTTTATACTTGAATTTATTTCTTCGAAGGAATTATCTAGCTGGGGCAATAATAAATTGTTGGCCTTTGTTTTAATTCTTGATAAGTTTATTATTAAACTATGACATTTTTTTGAGAATCAATTAGATTGTCAGGCAATTTCTTATTGGCTGTGTTAATTGCATATTTCAGATGGGTGCTGATGGGTTGGCTGATTTTGTTCATCTGTAACACAAGAATTAATGCTTAATTTAGGGAATGTTTTAGGACATACAACATGTATTTGATTCAAGGAGATATTCATTCTTTAAAAGAAAATAAAATACACTGCAATACTTGGGGCAACGTTATGATGGCCATTATGATGTTTGATCTTTTGTAATTATTGACAGCTAAGTATGGGATAATAAAAGCTGTACTTCATTGGGTACAAAATTATGCACGCCACACAGTATTTGTTCCACTACACTTTGCTCTTAATAATTGCGAGTCTAAAATGTCAAAAAGGCCATCATATTTTGCACTAGTATGTTAATCTGAGAAGCAATTATACAATTATGTTTAAGTTTTTCAAAAAAAATCTAAAATTAAAAAATAGTATGCATTTGCAATAAAACAAAATTACAACATGTATTTTTTGCTATTAGGTTTGTCCGGAGTCACTGTGAATTTGAAGAGTGTCACAGAATATGGCCTTCAGTTGTTGAGATCAAGCGCCGTTAAACCGAGACTCAATCCTTGGATTGACGCTTTCAACCAATACAATCATCACCCCAGTGAGGTAATATATTTTTAAATGAAGTTTTGCATAAAGTTTAATTCATTATGTACCTTGTTTATTATATGAAACATCAATAAAACATAGGTATACACATATAAAACATAAAGAATCAGAATCAGCATAGTAGTTCCAATGCTCCAATAACATGTGTACTACATATCTATATAAGTAAATCATAATTGAAATGCAGTATTCAAGAATAATACCTATTAAGGTATTTATAGTATTCACTTTCAGTGTAGTTAGTGGATACAGAGTAATGAAAAAGCAAAGAAAAAATAATAATAAAATATGAGTCCTATAGTATCAAAAACAGCTCTTCTATTTCGAAAAAAATTAAACTATTTATCAAAAATAATCTTTCCATCTTTTAATTTCAAAAAAATTATTCTCATTACTATTTAATCATAGAAAACAGCAGATCGTTTAACTATCTAATAGTTGATACACGTGAAATGATTTCTATTAAAGATTAAAAAAAAAGATTTCTCGGTTGTGAAAAATGTGTCTGAAGCAACTGAGCTGCCTTTGATACTATACTAGAAATATAATTATAAACATACTTTTATCTAAACAAAATTATGATAGTTACTTAAAAACTACTATAGATACTACAAACAAAACATGTCACTGTCAAAATGAACAAACCGGAAATTGGTATTAACTATTATTAAGAAATAATCTATAATAATGGAGTTTGTGTTCCAGGATGATTTCAATGCATACGAATCCGAAGAAAACTTTGCACAGACTCTGATCATCAACTTAGACAGTTTACTCAGTCCGTTCAAGGAAACCTTGACTGCAACTAATTTCGATTCTCTCATCACCATCGTCACTGTGGATTGTAATCAGAGATGGGAGAAACTTATTATGAAGTCATCTTTCAACAGGGTATGTCAATAATATTATATAAGTGTTAATGTCACCAATGTTTACTTCTTTCTCTTTGACCTCATGACTGAGGATGGTAGCTAGACTCGATAACTTGTTGAATAGTCTGTCTCCATGTAGGATTGGGCAGATCGGAGGGCTCCGGTGGTTGAAGATCCAGATTATTTTATCAGCTCATACGATCTTCATATTTGAGGAATCTTCAAAAACTTAAACCTTTTTTTTGGATCAGAAGCAAGTTCAATGGTAATCCAGTTGACCCAGGATTGAGTCCTGTTTTGACTGACTTTGTTCACCTATCGCATTAACATTTTTTTGTTGTTGAAGGAATGTGTGAGAATGAAAATATTATTTTATTTATTACACCCTGCACAGTCTATTGCCAAATGGTAATTTCTTCCAACTAAACAATGATTCTGGTCCAGAGAGGCAAGATTTCAGTGAGAAATAATTTTAGATATTAAAATAATTTTCATCTCTGCTGTAAATCGAAATCAGGACGCTAGTACAAAAGCAGAACCGCTTTCATTCTTAACAAAACTATGCTGTAAAGTATTTGCTATTTAAAAAAATATATGTTTATATTTCTGGTTAGAAGAAATTACCTTATTGCTGTACATCCGCCTTTGTGCACTTGTACATAAAGTATATAAATAAATAAATAAATGTTTGATTTACAGCTTGGTGGACTTATAGTGGAAAGAGAAGTTAGGACTGTCTGCTCTTACCTCGGTGGATTGTCATCGTTCTCCGCTCGTGATAGATTCGGAAGGTTGACACAAGCTGCGGCACTCCTCGCTGTGGAGAAACCTTCAGAGGCTGCTGAGTGGGCTGCTGGAGCGGCGTGGAGACTGAGTCCGCAAGAAGTCAGACAGATTCTGGCATTAAGGTAAGTCATATATTACCTACACGAGATTTAAGTTGAGTCAAATAAAAAACTTTTTGGATATATCGTACCATGAAGGTATGATCGTACTTTATTATCTTTCATAATATCTCATTTATCATGCGGACTTACTGATTTATTTATTTAATAATAAGAGAAATGAATAAAAATCGATTTATTTTGTTAGTTTTATTATTTGTTTTATCAATAATATTAATAATTATGAGTCCTAATATAATTAGAATTCTCTTATGTTGGGATGGTTTAGGGTTAGTTTCTTTTTGTTTAGTTATTTATTATCAGAATGTAAAATCTTATAATGCTGGAATAGTTACTGTTTTATCTAATCGTGTGGGAGATGTTGCTATTTTAATATGTATTGCTTGAATATTAAATTTTGGGGGGGTGTAATTTATTATTCTATGAATGAAATCAAAGAACTCTAAAGTGAACCAATTAAAATAGGATTATATGTAGTGTATTAAAACATTTGATTTGCATTAAAAAAATATTATTATAATTTATCTATAATAAGAAGCTATTATAGCAGTTAATTTCGACTTTTTTTCATAAACATTTTTCCTTATTTATTAATTGATACAATACTTCATGATACTTATTATGTTGTTGCCCACTTCCACTATGTATTATCTATAGGAGCCGTATTCGCCATTATTGCAGGATTTATTAATTGATACCCGTTAATTAAAATATGTGAAGAAAACTTTGAAAAGAGTTTCCTCAATTTTTTTTATTTACTTGTTAAAAGTAATTGGATTAGTTTAAGTACTAAGAGAGTGAAGTATCCTTATACATTTTTTTCTGAATAATTTGTAAGTGTACTTGATATAATGATGACAAAAAAAATACCCAAGGGTATCTGTATTGTTGATGTTATAATAATAATATGAAATATTCAATATAAGATTTTATTATGAGCTACATTATAGTATGTGGAATCCAATCAATTATTGAGGGATGAGATGCTTTAAATGAAAAGTGGAACAAATTTATCTCATACTCTCCAGAGCTGCAACAAGGGTTAGATGATTGGGATATTTGTCCGGGGGTGTTGAATATGAGGGTGTTTTTATATTTACTAGTTGCATGTAACACATGAGATCCAGCTGTTGATGGCTATAGTATGTGTAATTGAAGAATACGCACCAAACTCCATAAACACTTAAACACAAATTTATAAACATTTTAAGATATTTTGTTTTCTATGTAAAACATGTGATGATGGTATGTGTGTATGTTTGGAGATCAAGTATCAAACTATTGAGTACCCATAGATATTGTGTAGGTAGTGTATACTGCCTTACAAATTGTATGAAACAATGTCGTCACTAAATTCAATTTTTATAAAAATTGTTAAAAAAAAGTTTGGGATGTACTACTACAATGTTAATATTTTTTGTAGCAAATTATATTATCTAGTTAGGGTGTTTCGGCTTTTTTCGATATTTAAAAAAAAATAGAAATAAAGGCAGTTAAACACATAAATTTATCATTAAAAAATGTTTGAGAAACTCTGGAATTTTTTTGAAAAAAAAAATGAGATTATTTGTCTATATTTATACCAATTTTCTGCGTTCTAGCTTTTATGGTTTTTGAGATATATGGAAAAATAAAGTAAAAATTCAAAAGTTGATAACCCCTGACTGAAACAAAAATTTTATTATAATTTGTCAGTAATTATAATTTGCGCAAATTAATGATAACTCATTTGTCCTCTTAGACTGGCTGAAGGCCACTAAGGACTGTTTGCGCAGGCTTTGCTGCTTCTTGTGATGTAGACTACCAAATGTCTTCCCATCTTTTTGGGTATCTTCCAGGCATATTTATTTCCTCTGGTTTTTCATGCAGGGGAGGTGTTATTTTATGATACCTATAATAAAATTAAACACACCGAAATAAGCGCGAGGAGATATATAATTGTTGTAGAAGTGATATTGTCAAGACAGGAATGTGTGGTGCTCAGTTATCTCTGATCAACTATAGGTCACCAAGGAATATATTCAAAGATTGACCCTACTCCCGCTTTGTAAACCTTGCATTAATACCTTCCAGACTCATGCTCACATCCATTTAGTTTGTTATACCATCTTGCACTCTTGGGGTCATTAAGGGTATTACTGGAAGCTATTCAGTTAAGTTATTAATAGTTCGGTCATAACTTCTCGGTTCATAACTTCATTTTTGACTATGGCGTTTATTAATGTCTATTTCCTTGTGTTCTGCATATATGCTTTTTTGTATGTATAATCTTTTACTGCGACTCTTCTATATCTAATCTTTAACCAAATTGTCTAGTTTCATTAGGTTCATTCAAAGATTCCATATAATATACTAGATGAGTACTCCGTGCAATGAGTGAGTTATGGTATATCGCGCTTTTGACTTCTGGGTTGGCAACATTTTGCAGTTTTCCATACATTTCAACACTTCATAGATAACTGTTCTGTAAATGAACAAAGTATTTTTTTTTTCGAAAAATCCGAAAACAATTCACATTAGTCGTTATTCTCTATACAAAAACGATGTGGTCTGCCCACCTTGTTGTCAAAAGTCCCGCGGAAAAAAACCTCACTTCGATTCATATAAAATTTGCCAACTGCGACATCTAGTAGGTATATTTTATGAAAATCTATGGGTTCATTTTAATTAACGAAATACTCAATTGCACAGTAAACGGTTCCTTAAAAAAGATAGGCATATCATAGATTGAAATTAATTTATACCTGGACAAAGTAAGTACTTTTTGAATTATTGTTTGCGTAATCTGGTTGGCAGACATTGAGGTCTTATGTATATTTTGCGATACATGTTTGTTATTTTTTATAACTTATGAACGATTCAAAATACGAGTATTTTTCGGCAAACAAACTCTAAAATAATTCGCAAAACTAAATAACCCTCCAGCACGTTTATAGACTGTTAAAATTGACTCGAAAAAGACCTCTCACTTGAAAACGTTGAACAGTTCCGCTAAAAGTTAATAATTTTCCATTAAAATTTTTGAAATCATTGGAATCTATGTCAATATAATATCGCATATTATTTATTTTTAATTTGTTTTCGGGGAATCAACATGCACCCATTGACACGTTGACATATTTTGAAGACTAATTTTATTGATCGTTTTATGATTTCGGTGTGAAAACATACAAAAGCAAACGGAGTTCCTTCCTGGAAGAGATTTATTGTTCTTTAACGTGTTATTTTTTAATCAAACTTTAATTTACCTTAAGGCCCTTGTATACCTTGGGCATTCGGATGTACATATACAAATTTGCACACTAAATTACCTTCTAATGTACGAAACACGAAAAAATATTGTGTATCACCAAACTGTGATATTCAAAAATTTTTCGCGAAGAAAAAGTAAAATTAGATGTTTTTTTAAATTGCAACAATAGTAATTAAACAAGAAAATTAATTAAAAATGTAACCTTTTCAGCATAGATTTTCATTTTCTCTTTCGATTGAAATAAAAATATACTTCATGGGCCTTGTAGTTTTTTAGTTACTTACAATAAAACAATAAAAAAAAGGTTTATTAAAACTAATTTTACAAGAAAAGTACTAAACAAATTCAAATATCATAAAACTTTGCAATATAATAAAGATGTTGAAATAGTTCTATGTGGACAAGTTCTATGTGGACATCCAGGTGGAAGAAGAAAGGTTGGAAGACCGCGGCTGCGATGGGAGGACGAAGTTGGAAGGGATGCTTCCCAACTACTGCAAGTGCCGGGCAGTTGGAGAGTTGCTGCATACGATAGAAGAAGCTGGAGGCGAAGACTGACGGAGGCCAAGGCTCGATATGGGCTGTAGCGCCATTGAAGAAGTAGAAATAAACTGTTCTTTATTTCAAAAACGTATCTTTTGAGGGTACTGGGGAAAAGATTTTTAAAAATTACAATTTAGCCTACTACACAACTGCATTACTTATGAGTAACTTTCTTAGTTTTAATTTAGAATTATATCTTCATTACCTGTTGTGTTTTTTTTCCAATTTTATTACAAAGATCTACTTAATATTCACAGTTTGTACGAGGGTTGTGTTAATGCCACTTTCTCTATGAGCTTCGGAAGGGGTCGGGGTTGACCAAAACATATATATTACGCTGCTTATCAATACACCGCAGTCTCTGTTGTGTGTTGGTTTCACGTATATCTAATTGGGTTAAACAAACGTGTGGCAGCCCTGAATGTATGTACGTTGGTACGCGGTTTAGAGCCGCAGAGTACCAATCTATTGACTGTCCCTGTTACAGTGGTGTTTTTGCTTTCTATTGTGTGACGTTGGATTATGCAGAGTTGTGCGAGTTAGTGATGGTAAAAGATCAGTCGTGGCTTTGGTCTGGTTCAATATTCAGACCAAGATCGTGTCCACCATCACAAGACTGAGTATGATATGACTGACAGTAGTGATACAGTTATGTATGTTAATGATAAATACGTAAATGGCCGAAAGAGATGTTTTAGAGTGGGTGATTAACGGATTTGACAGTCTTTGTGGTAGTTCATGATTAAAAAGGATAACAGTGCAAATACCATAATTAATTTACAACCGTAGATAGAGAATGAGGGGAGGGCTCTCCCGAAATAGTAGTTAAGTCATTAAGTGTGTTAATTCTTGTGACAATAAAAAAATAGTTTCCTGTTCATTGTCTTATTGAATATTTTTTTTGAATCGTTGAACGCCCCAGAGGAAGTCAGCTTCAACAAGTAAACTATTTAATAATACAGACCAGCGTTTCCCCAACTTTTTCCGTGACCCGGTAATTTTCACACTTTTTCTTCGCGACCCATTAAATCTTTTTCGCCTATAATAAATAGCCCATAGGTAAGCTAAAATATATGGATGTCCATACAGTTTTCAGTTATTCACATTGTAATAAAAAAACAAACATAAACTGTTACTAATATATTTAAATATTGAACAAAAATTATTAATGAGAACCAATAAATTATTAATGAGAAGTTTGGTGCTTTTTTTACTAATAAATTATGCCGTTTCTTTAGAAGAAAACGATGATAGCTTTTTCCATAGATCTGGGGGGGGGGGGGGGGGGGGCAAGTCTGGTTCAACCGGCGAAATCAAAACCCCAGTGATTACCCATATCATGGATATAATTATCGTATGGAGTTCTATGACATCTAAAGATATTGTAGAACTCCATATAATAATTATATCCATGATATGGGTAAACAAGGAGGGTTTTGATTTCGACGGTCAACCAGACTTGCCCCCCTGGTTCTACTTCCAATATACTACTACTACGTTCTATTACGGTTTTGGTATTTATTTTTAAGGAAGAATAATTATCTGAAAACTGCTTCGGACCTAGGTTTTATGCTACCCGGCATTTCAATTAGCGCGATCCGATACTGGGTCACAAGCCACCATTTGAGAAACTCTGATATATATTCGTACTAGGGTATTGCGTGCAACCACTTCTGTATGAGCTGCAGGTTCACGGAACAAAATGTATAGTAATAATGAACATTTCCTTGCACCCTGTGCAAGTGGCGATTATATTGCCGTACGGCAATTTCTTCCAACTAACCAGTGTTTCCAGCCCAGGTTTCCAGGTAGTATATAATTAACGAATTAACCAGAATTAACAAATTATCTTTTCTTTTTTCTAGATTTTGATAGGCATGGGCCCGAAGGAGATTAGGGCGATGTAGGTACGTTGGGTACACTCAGCAAGACACTTTACAAGATTTTGACCAAAAATGTCATGGAATTGGTCTTGTGCAGGGCCATCACTACCGGCGTTGAGGGTGGATAGGGATTGGAGGGTGTTTTGAAAGGCACTTCCAGCAAAACCTTTCGTCTATTGTTGTGCACAAAACATTTGGCGGTTTTTCTTTTGCTGGTAGACGACGGGAGAAGTGTTAGGGGGGCTAGCTACAAAGTTGTCTTTGCTCTATCTCATTATTCATACATTACTGTCAACATACAAGTAGCGAAAATCATTAATTATTATAATTAATATTCAGCTCGTAGATGGTAGCGCCATTTAGTATGTGGATATGTTTACACTTCATATTTTACATTAATTATTATAATTAATATTCAGCTCGTAGATGGTAGCGCCATTTAGTATGTGGATATGTTTACACTTCATATTTTACATTAATTATTATAATTAATATTCAGCTCGTAGATGGTAGCGCCATTTAGTATGTGGATATGTTTACACTTCATATTTTACATTAATTATTATAATTAATATTCAGCTCGTAGATGGTAGCGCCATTTAGTATGTGGATATGTTTACACTTCATATTTTACATTAATTATTATAATTAATATTCAGCTCGTAGATGGTAGCGCCATTTAGTATGTGGATATGTTTACACTTCATATTTTACATTAATTATTATAATTAATATTCAGCTCGTAGATGGTAGCGCCATTTAGTATGTGGATATGTTTACACTTCATATTTTACAAAAAAAAAATATACTTAATATCTATTTCTTGCGATAATGGTTAATTTTACATGTTGCGTCTGGAAACATATACACATATTCACATCCACAAAATAAAATCTTTTTATATATGGTTTAGTGGCTGATGGAGATCCAGTAATGGAGAGTTCGAACTCCATCCTGCCTCGACCGATTTCGTTCGCCTACAAAGCAAGCATTTGTGCTTAATTTAGGTATATGTTGCACCTCAGTAAAGTCTTATCAGTATAGCCTATAGGTTACGAGAATGTACGATTCAGGAGTTCGGTATTCTTCTGAAGATTAATTAATTTATTTATTTTAGTCTTCTTGTACATATAATTAGTACACTGGCGGGCTTATAGCCTGATGGAAATTTCTTCCAACCAACCAGAGTAAATGTTAAATATACAAAATAATGTGTACTATGGCAATCAGTTAATTATATTACAAAATAAATAAAAAATAGCAGAAGAAAAGTAAAAAATAAAACAAAGAAGATAGTATATAAGAACAATTCATAGCAATGATAGGAAGACTAAAGGATAAGGAAAGGAAGAAGAGAGGAAGATGTAATCAGGTATTGTCAGATAAATATTTTTGCTTTAGCCTTTTCTTGAAGATGTTTAGTGAGATAAACAACGTAATATCAGGACTTAGGCTATTCCATTTTCTAGCTGAATGTACTTCAAATGAAGAGCTAAAAAATTCAGAACTATGAATAGGGATAGATAGTAAAGCTCGTTCAGCAGATCGAAGTGGACGCCCGTTTTGTGGATATATAATCGAGTGTTAAGTGTAGGGCGCTCTCCGATAAATCGATTATTAATTGATTATAGTGCTCTCACTTTGTGGTTCATATTATATTATTATTGTACTTCTACCTTTATATATCAATTTACTGTATTCTTATAAAAAAGTGTAAATATAATAAATACACGGGTATTTATTCATATTTTATGATAAGAAAACACCATATATCATAGAGTGTATGAGGATTTATACTGTACATGTATCCACTTTCCACAAGGAAATATTCATGCTATAAAAACTTACATGTATTTTTTTTGTACCTGAATGAGATAAATTATTTAAGATGTTAGCATAGAAACATTCTTCTTATTTTTACAGCCCGAATCGAGATTTAGCCTCCATCAACTTTTGCCTCCAAATCCGTCTACTCTCAGTCGTTCGCCAGTTTGCTACATGCATTGAAACATCTGAAAATATTCAATGAGAGACACATTGTAATTTTATATTTCTTGTTTATATTATGGTTTTAAGTCGTATTAAAAATGATATAAAATTACATTGATTCATAGCGCCAATTACAGAGTTCTTATTTAGTATTATGAATATTTTGTTTGAGTTAATTAAAAACAAAAAACTATAGAATCTACATATAGCGTTGCAGGATGGCTTAGGATATAAGGAAGGGCCAGGGAAGGGAAAATGAGAGGAGGAGAGAAGAGGGATTTGCTCCCTTTTGGAGAAACAAGTTGTCAGGTCAATCGAAAGACCAGTCCCAGCGCAAGCATATCTAAAATACAGTTAAAATTTCACCATCTCCATCAAACATTTTCTTTGTGTATAGAGACTTGAAGTAAAAATATCAACACTTTTAATTTTATTTACACTGACAGCGTTTACTATGTAGAATTCCATTTTTAAATAAATTAAACACTTGTTTTTCTTTCTACATTTATTCTACATTAGGACTAGATATAATATTTTAACTGTAACAACCACCCATCCCAAAGCAAATACCTAATGTATAATGTAAGATATTATTTCAACGTTTATTTTTCTCATATTTAGTAAGTAGATACCTAGGCAATAAAAGTGGGTATAATATCCCAAAGATGACAATTCCCCACAGCTGCAATTAGGTACATATGTTCAGGTAAGAATGAGAGATTAGGACTGGATATAATACTTAAACTGTAACAACCACCCACCCTCTCACCTCCCCCCTTTTTTGCTTTGTATAAATTTCATCTAATGTAATAGTATATAAGAAAAAACCACACCGTGTACTTCACCAGTTGAAAAGGCCTTCACCAGGCGAAACGGTCGTTCTGGAGAGTAAAAATAAATGTAGAAAGAAAAACAAGTGTTTAATTTATTTAAAAATATCAAGCCTAGAGTCACTCGGTACAGTTTTTATTGTAAGAATTACATGCTATATTTTACTCGATCTATGCAAATGGCAGATTTTGCAGATGCAATGATCATAGTCAAAACAAAATACAAATATTCTGAGAATAATAAATATCGATAATTTATTTCATATTACTTTTGTACTAGGCAATTCGATATTCATCTGGTTGTATGCATTATTTGTGTACCTAATATAATATATTTTCTCAGTTCTTCCTTGTTTGTCTCAATTACTATATTATACGGGTTGACATTGTCAGAATTTCATGGTATTATTCTCTTGATCTCTGGCAGGCGACATTGTTCTGTGCCAACTGAAACCCTGGGGCTTAAGCTTACGTTTTTGTCTGGTGTCTTTTTTTAAACATTTCACAGGAACCGAAAGGATCGCTCAAGATAATAACCGAAGTGAATTCCGTTCATTTCTTGTGCCTACATATCAAAAACGATGGAAAGGACGCCGTGAAATGTCGACGAAAATATTACATCGAAATTTAAAAATTTCACCATATTTTGACGCTGCATTTAAAGAAATATCCACGAATGCTTTTCATCACTGGTTTTCAGTCTGTGGTCTGTAAGAATTTATTACGGATCATCATAAACTCTCACTCGAATACGCCACTACACGATTCAGTAAATTCCCACTGATGTGACTACAGTCCTGGCTTCTACTAAAATAATTTTTGTTTAGGTTTATTTTTCTCTGGATTTTCAGAAAAAACCTACTTGTTTTTATAAAATATTTGTCACAAATATAGAAAAGAGCTTTTTACTAAGATTTACTTTGTCGTAAATCCGAAAAGTCACGAGTCGAAAACTACTTAATAATATATGTAAGTATATTATGTATCTTTTTGAACTTTGTCCAAATTTATTTTTGTTTATTTTTTCGTCGATCCGTTAATTTTCAAAGGTTGACGAACACTGGCCTACATGAAACCTTTCAAACAAAAAGGAGAATGTTGATATTTTTTAGCATGTTTTTTCTTCCCCCGTAAGGTGTAAGGTACCTAAGCTTTTGTTATTTGCGCAACCCTTATAATTTTAGAGCAGTAATTAACGGAAATATAAACGAAATAATAACTATGTACGTTTTTATTTTTTAAAGTTTTTTGCGATGTACCCGTATTAATTTTTTGTAGGTCTTAATATGTAGATACATTTGTTTTCTACATAGGTATGTGCAGATACAAATCTAATATCATATTTTTTCTGATAAACGAATATTTATATTTCTACTAGTGGGCCCCGGCAGACGCTGTCCTGCCACAGACCGCCTTCTATGTAAACCGCATTTTATGTATTTTATATTTTTTTCGTACATATAAGTATTGTATAATCTCTAGATGGATAGTACAGATGTCGATAGATTTTTTAATTTTGTCAATACTGACGGTGTTGAATATGTAGAATTCCATAATAATGGGTAGTTTAAATCAAAAAAATGATTTGGTCTACATATATATTTTTTCCTGAATCCAGGACGACCGTATCAGTTTATTAGGCCCTTATCAACTGGTAAACATAGAAACTCATTGTAAACATTGAACAATTCATAATTGCAAAAATGTACCGAATTTTAGTATATAAGAAAAAGCAGAGTTTCTATGTTTACCAGTAGATAAGGGCCTAATAAGTTGAAAAGGTCGTCCTGGATTCAGGAAAGAATATATATGTAGACCAAATCATTTGTTTGATTTAAAATACCCATTATTATGTCGATAGATTTGTTCACACCGCCATCTATTGAAAGCTTACACAACTTAAAAATGAATAACGACCCTTTTTCCTATAAGAAATTCTTAGGTGGGGGGGGGGGGGGGGGGGGTTGAGGTTAGGGGAAATTCTTAAGGGGGGTGTACAAAATATGTCCACGGACCTGATTCTTTCCAAATTATTGTATGTGGTAAGGCTCGCTTCAGTGGCGAATTCTGATCGGCGATCTTCTTCTTCCTCTCGTGTCATGTCAGGTCCCCCGACGTTGAAGACCACCATAGAGAAAGCTTTCCTGTCCTGGGCAGTGCGAAACAGCTCCTCCACAGTTCTTGTACTGGTTATTATCCCGGATGTTTCGAAGCTAGGAATGTTGCTTTCTTCTGACCCCTCTACGACCCTCGATCTTCCACTTCATGACAAGCTGAAGGATGCTATATTTTTCATCTCTTAGAATATGGCCAAAGTACGTCACTTAACGGAGCTTAACGTTGGTGAATAATAATTCTCTGTTGGTGTTGGCTTTACGTAGTATATCAGTGTTACTGACCATGTCAGTCCTTGTATTCTCAGTATTCTGCGGTGGATCCATATTTCAAATGCTTCAAGGCGTTTTATAATATTAGCTTTGAAAGCCCACTCGTCTCCACCCCAAAATGCAGCACTGACCACACATAACACTTGACTATTCTTTGTCTTGTCTCAGCTTTAAGTTGATACTTTCGTCGAGGAGAAGGTTTTTATTTTGTAAAATGCCGATCGGGCCGCTTCTATTCTACATTTTTTTAACCGGAGTTAGTGTTTTTTAGTCTAAAAAGAACGTCAAGGTGTTCCTTTTTCCACAATAACTTAACACCAAGAATAGAATTATGCTCAGTATGACCCCCCATCTCAATTTTCCCCCTCAATTCATTTCAAATTCCACTTTTAAATACAATTATCTAACTATCTTCAGATTAACAGATTTTTAATTATCTCAATAGAGACGAAGTTGGAATATTTATTGTAGGAGAACCGGGAAATCAAGGCACCTACAGGGCTTACGACCTGTCATCGGCTGGTTTACGTGATCACTTTATGCGCTAGCGCAACGTTCACCAATTATGCCTTTTTAATGAGATCCCTATCAATTCAATTTTGAAAGTTCTATATATTGTAATACTGAAATTCTTTTCGCTTGAAAATAAGGAATTTTTACTACAGCCATCTATGGGTGAAATTATGAACAACAATCTTATTATTTTTATTTATTTTGTTGGAACGCCATCTATTGAGAGAATTGATTTTTGTAAATAATGAAAGCTACAATTCTTATATCTGAGGTGACAATGCATTTTTCGCATAGAAGTCACCCCTGAATTGCGCCAGACTTATAAGGTCATTTTTGTCTTATTTACCTACTTGTACCAATGTGTAAGTAATCGAATATTTTTATTATTGCATATGCGCAAACATTGGATTTTTTTTTTCCCTGTCGGGAGTCAAAGATATTTTTTAACAGATTTTTAATTATCTCAATAGAGACGAAGTTGAAGACGAAGACTCCCGACAGGGAAAAAAATCCAATGTTTGCGCATATGCAATAATAAAAATATTCGATTATCTTCAGATTGTTCGTACTTTACATAATCGAAAGATTAGACTTTTACCTATCTCATCAACCCTACCTATTCCTGATTATTAATGTTTAAAGTCTTTTTTGATTTCACGTGTATTAATTATAACCGATTTTTGCATTTTTTCAAATATTTTTTTCGAAAAATCAAATTTATAAATAACGGCTTAACTACTTTGGAATAATGCCAGTGGTTGACATAATCACTATCGACGGCTCCACAGCCCAGGATGGGCCTTGGATTCCTCAAGGAATCGTCTCCATTACACCCTATCCATGGCCATTTCTATACAATTCTGCACACCGGCTATCTGAAGGTCCTTCTCGACTCCATCCATCCATCGTAGTTTCGGCCTTCCCACACCTCTTCTTCCCTCCGTGTTGACATAATAAAGGGTAATATTATAATTTTATAAAGAAAATCGTAAAAAAAATGTACCGCATAGTTGGAAATATTTATTAATATAAAATATGTTGTAAGCACACTCTAAAATATTAATAAACGATTGAACTTTGTTATTAGTCGAGTAGATTAAAATGTGCGTTTTGTTTTACAGAAATTAAATAAACGGCATTTATTATTTATGGGCTACGCTCGCTTTCGACCGTCGTGTTTTGAATAATTAATTATTTTTCGAAAAAAAAAGTATATATCCGTACCTCCGCATTTTTTAATGGAAAGCCTGCGCGTAAAATTTTCCCCCGATTTCGGACTAATTAGAGGGTTCCCCAAATACGAGATTAAAACATTTACGGGTGATCTAACGTTAATAATTAATTGTAATTAACGAAATTCGCGAAAGCCGTATGGATAAAAAGGTTGTAAATTGAAATGCATAATATAATGGGTTACCATTTTTTTGTGCGACTGGACGCTCTGGGACGTGCTCCAGTTGGAAAATTCAATTTATATCCATACACATAATAATATATAACTGGATATGTATTATATGTAAAGGATTATAGTCTTATTTTTTTTAAGCCAAGCAAAGCATACTTAGGGAGCATGTTTCAGCGTGATAGAAGACTGAAAAAAGATATTGAAAGGAGAGTAATGGCAGGGAATAGAGTGAACGCTGCATTAAGATCTGTAATGGCTGATCCAATTATTTCGAGGCAAGCAAAACTCGCGGTACACAATGCTATCATAGTACCGACTCTGATGTATGCTAGTGAGATATGGACATGGCATAAGACGCATGAAAGTAAAATTATCGCGGTTGAAATGAGATCACTTAGATGAATGTGTGGTAAAACGATATATGATAGAATAAGAAATAAGGATATTAGATGTATGATTGAGAGATATCGTAAGATGAAAATGAATGCCATAAGGTGGTTTGGGCACATAGAAAGAATGAGTGATGACCTTATGATTAAAGAGGAATATAAAGTAGAGGTCGGTTAAGGAAAATTTGGCACGATTACATAAATGGATTTTTATAGATGGAGACGTTAGATGTAAGAATAATAGATAAACGAGTTTGGGAACATGCATGTCAAGAAAGAGGAGTCTGGCGTTCGGTTCTCTCTGCCTACCCCAAATAGGGAAATGGTGTGATGAAAGTAATTATGATAAGCTGATGTTATTATTATTTGATAATTTCTAATCACGGTTAGACTCTTTCGACCTGCTGAACGTACCACACTTCATTCCTTTACACTTATTGAAGTTTTTAAATTTTATTTTCAAGTTCAATATGCTATACTATGGAATAAATTAAGCAACGTTATTTGCAGTTTTAATGAAACCCTTAATATTATATTTGACAAACTAGCTTTTATGTCCCGCCGTTGGCCAAGAATGTAAATTAGTGAAGGAATAAGCAATCGTTTATATACCTACATAATATTGTCACACATAATTTTTTTTAACCGTAGTATGAAAAGTAGTTTGAAATTTAATTGAGTTTAAGCGGTGTAAAATCTTAAAGTGATGGCCACAATCCATTTGCTTTTATATATAAGCACATACAATTTCTGCACGCATGGACGATGGGAAATGATTTTAAATATGACTTATTATAAAAAGACAACGTCGTAAAGAGTTTGGATTTGGCCACAACCCCTATTTTTATATATTGTCATCGAACGCAAATAATGTGTTTTAAATATTTAGTAATTTTGGATGATGGGAAATGGTTTAAAAATTGATTAAACAAAAGTACTGAAAATATTCTAGTGTTGGTCCCATCCCATTCGTTTTTATATTTTTCGTCAAGTGTGCATATAGTTTATTATAGTTTTGCACAATAAAACTGATAGACTTAAAACTGACACATAAGTCTACATTACAGAAGAAGAAGACTTAAGCTATGTTAAATAGTTTTTAATATGAATATAAACGTTGTGAAGATCCAGCAATGGCCACAACCCCGATTTTTTATATATTGTCATCAAAATGAAATGTGTAGTTATTGAAAATTAAGCAATATATGATGATATAATAAATGGTGTAATTTTGATTGAACAAAAGTAATGAGAAGATTCTAGTGTTGGTCACATCCCATTCGTTTTTATGTATTTTCATCAAGTATGCATGTTGTTTATAATATTTCGTTACAATAGACTATTATACATAAAACTAATCCAAAAGACTAAATAAAAAAAGAAGTAGAAGTATAAAACTATAACAAATAGTTTGTAATAAAAACTAACCCAATGGTCTACATAGAAGATGAAATAGAAGAATTACACATTAGGAAATGTATTATATAAAAAACTGACCAAAATGTCTTCATAAAAGAAGAAGAAGATGAATTGAACTATAGGAAATATTTTATATAAAATTCACCCAACATCTCCATAAAATAAGAAAACGAAGAATTAGACTAAAGGATAGTTTGTTTAAAAATAGTTTGTTTAAAAACTAACCAAAAGGTCTACATAAAGGAAGAAGAAGACGAATGAGACTATAGGAAATAGTTTGTATAAAAACTCACCCAAGGTCTACATAAATTAAGAAAAAGAAAAATTAGACTATAGGAAATAGTTTATTTATGAACTGTCCCAAATGACTTCACAAAAGAAGAGGAAGAAGATTTAAACCCCAAGAAATAGTTTGTAGAAAAAATCACCCAAAGGTCTACATAGAAAAAAGATATATATATATATATATATATATATATATATATATATATATATATATATATATATATATATATATATATATATATATATATATATATATATATATATATATATATATATATATATATATATATATATATATATATATATATATATATATATATATATATATATATATATATATATATATATATATATATATATATATATATATATGTTATAATATTTTTATCTCGGTTTTCCCGTGTCAGTAGGTCTTGACTAAGACCATTTGTCTTCCGACGTTTCGCCTGAATATCACCAGGCATTTTCAAGGACTTAACGAAAAGCACGCGCGCGACACACGTCTACTCACACTGAAAGCTCACCGTCAAGCTATGTATATATATATATATATATATATATATATATATATATATATATATATATATATATATATATATATATATATATATATACACTGAAAGCTCACCGTCAAGAGTAGACGTGTGTCGCGCGCGTGCTTTTCGTTAAGTCCTTGAAAATGCCTGGTGATATTCATGCGAAACGTCGGAAGACAAATGGTCTTAGTCAAGACCTACTGACACGGGAAAACCGAGATAAAAATATTATAACATATTTCACCCGTGAAAACATCAAATATAACATATATATATATATATATATATATATATATATATATATATATATATATATATATATATATATATATATATATATATATATATATATATATATATATATATATATATATATATATATATATATATATATATATATATATATATATATATATATATATATATATATATATATATATATATATATATATATATATATATATATATATATATATATATATATATATATATATATATATATATATATATATATATATATATATATATATTATATATATATATATATATATATATATATATATATATATATATATATATATATATATATATATATATATATATATATATATATATATATATATATATATATATATATATATATATATATATATATATATATATATATATATATATATATATATATATATATATATATATATATATATATATATATATATATATATATATATATATATATATATATATATATATATATATATATATATATATATATATATATATATATATATATATATATATATATATATATATATATATATATATATATATATATATATATATATATATATATATATATATATAGGCAAACGAACTCCGTCGTCCCGATTGTTCATTATATCCCTTTCTAAGAAACCCGAAAGACATCATTCCACTTGAAGCTCATGGAGTATATGAAATACCGTGCGGATCGTGCAATAAGACTTATGTAGGAAGAACCAATCGAAAAGTTGAAGCACGAATAGCGGAGCACAGAGTCGACATGAGAAACAAAAAACTTACATCCTCACTTGTACAACACTCGCTCACAGAAGGACATACAATAGATTTTGACCATTCAAAAATAATAGCAAGTTTAAACAGTGAACCTCTCAGAATTTACAGGGAAGCTATAGAAATATATAAGAGAAGGGATATAATGAACAATCGGGACGACGGAGTTCGTTTGCCTAGTACCTGGAAGAACATTTTATATGACAAACAATACAATAATAATATTAATAATACCATAGCGAAAATAACCCCAAAACACAACAATAATAATATTAATGTCACAACTAAAATTAACAATAAATCACAACACAAAAATAATGATAAAATATTATTACCAACGAACACGACAGCAGGTGGGCGTGTCACAAGGAGCCAATCACGTCGCGCTAACAATATTTGACATAAGCGGCCATCTTGTACGCTACGAGTCACTTGACGGTGAGCTTTCAGTGTGAGTAGACGTGTGTCGCGCGCGTGCTTTTCGTTAAGTCCTTGAAAATGCCTGGTGATATTCAGGCGAAACGTCGGAAGACAAATGGTCTTAGTCAAGACCTACTGACACGGGAAAACCGAGATAAAAATATTATAACATATATATATATATATATATATATATATATATATATATATATATATATATATATATATATATATATATATATATATATATATATATATATATATATATATATATATATATATATATATATATATATATATATATATATATATATATATATATATATATATATATATATATATATATATATATATATATATATATATATATATATATATATATATATATATATATATATATATATATATATATATATATATATATATATATATATATATATATATATATATATATATATATATATATATATATATATATATATATATATATATATATATATATATATATATATATATATATATATATATATATATATATATATATATATATATATATATATATATATATATATATATATATATATATATATATATATATATATATATATATATATATATATATATATATATATATATATATATATATATATATATATATATATATATATATATATATATATATATATATATATATATATATATATATATATATATATATATATATATATATATTCCTATATATTTATTTCCTAATCAGTATATTCTTGGTTTTTAAGTAGTATTAGGTATGTAGGTACCTACCTACAATGATGTTCTAAATTAATTCGAATTCGATTTATAACAAATTTTATTTGAATATCAGAATGTGTCCGTTACCATAGTAACCATGTTCCAACATGTGAAAAATATCAAATGTTATGGAGACATTTTTTGAATATGTAGGTACCTACATTGGTTTGTTCGATGCCATAAAAATGAAAATTGTCAGAAAAATCAAATATTTTTAACAAATTATGCAATTTTATTACGCCCATAGGTATCTTTACTAATAATTAACAGACTTTTACAATATATGTCTTAAAACTTGCTGTAATGTCTTTTGTTTCATTTTATTATTTCATAATCACATTTATTTCAAAGGTATATTATTTTAAAGAACATATTCATTCGGTAGGAAAATTAAATATCGTATGAAAAGATATTAAAATGGCGGGGTTATATGTACATTTGTACAAAACGCTTACTTTAAAAATAAGTTAAACATTATAATTAGACAAAATATTCACCATGTTTTTCACTTAAAAGCTAAGTTATACTTGAAAATATATTTTTTTCGTGTAAATATGTACTTCAAACTTTTAAACTAACAGATATTTGCGTGCAAAATGTACACTTTTTTGACAGATATGACTTGGAAAATTTTGTATGAAAAAAATAATTATTGAAATATCTTTAAAATTCAGCATTTTAATCGTATTATTTTTTGCGTGACACTGCATCAGGTATACTGGTACACGTTCGCACATAAATTAGATTTTTAGATGCTCTTGATTTTTCAAAAGGCGTGAGACAAACACACACACACACTAACATATTGATTGCTTTATTACTTTAGATTATCCATGAATGATATTCCTTTCGCAAAACGTGGCAACTGGTAATGTTTTGTTTGTAATATTCGACAGTAATATATTTTATCTAACACATATAATATTGTACATACATGCGATTGTTTCAGTTAGTAAGTTTCTTCTTGACATTTTAAACAACTTAATATTTCTTAATCTAAAGTAATAAAGCAATCAAAATGTTAGTGTTTGTGTGTGTGTATGTGTGTGTGTGTGTGTGTTTGTCTCACGCCTTCTGAAAAACCAAGAGCATCTAAAAATCTAATTTATGTGCGAACGTGTACCTGTATACCTGATGCAGTGTCACGCTAAAAATAATGCGATAAAAATGCTGAATTTTAAAAATATTTCAATAATTATTTTTTTCATACAAAATTTTCCAAGTCGTATCTGTCAAAAAAGTGTACATTTTGCACGCAAATATCTGTTAGTTTAAAAGTTAGAAGTACGTATTTACACGAAAAAAATATATTTTCAAGTATAACTTAGCGTTTGAGTGAAAAACATGGTGAATATTTTGTATAATTATAATGTTTAACTTATTTTTAATGTAAGCGTTTTGTACATGAACGCCGCCATTTTAATATCTTTTCATACAATATTTCATTTTCCTACCGAATGAATATGTTCTTGAAAATAATAAACCTTTGAAGTAAATGTAATTATGAAATAATAAAATGAAACACAAGACATTACAGCAAGTTTTAAGACATATATTGTAAAAATGTGTTTATTATTAGTAAAGATATAGGCATAATAAAATTGCATAATTTGTAAATAATATTTGATTTTTCTGACAATTTTCATTTTTATGGCATCGAACAAACCAATGTATGTAGGTACCTACATATTCAAAAAATGTCTCAAACCATTTGATATATTTTACGTATTGGAATGGTTACTATGGTAACGGAAAGATTCTGATATTCAAATAAAATTTGTTATGAATCGAATTTATTTAGAACATTGTTGTAGGTAGGTACCTACCTAATACTATTTACTTACAAATCAACAATATACTGATTTCCTATCGGAAAATTATTTTATTTATTTATTTATGAATGTATGAATGTATGCAAGCGATGTGCTCCTAAACCGTATGTCCGATTACAATGAAACTTTGGCGAATTGTCGAGCGTGTGCCCGAGGTGGTTTCTGGATTTAAACTTTTTTCTTATTCTTCTTCTTCTTCGTGTATTTGGTCATTTTACCAATGAAAGCGGAATATCCTGGGAAAAGAAGGTCCGACTGTCCCTCCATCTCTTCGCAGGTCTTCCAGGACGGTTTCTGGATTTAAACTTTTTACTTCTTCTTCTTCATCGTGTATTTGGTCATTTTACCTATAAAGGTGGAGTATCCTGGGAAAAGAAGACGGTGCTTACATCTCTTCGCAGTTCTTCCAGGATGGTTTCTGGATTTAAACTTTTCTTACCCGAATGAAGGGACGGGATGTAATTGAAGGGAAGGGAGGCACTAAAGGGCCTGAAGGGACGGGAGGTATTAAAGGGCCTGAAGGGACGGGAGGTACTGAAGGGCCTGATTGGAAGGGACGTGATGAGGGATTGAAGGGACGGGATGTACTGAAGGGCCTGATGGGACGGGAGGTACTGAAGGGTCTGAAGCGACGGCTCCTGGAGTCTAATTATTTTTCTTCTTAATTTTATGTAGACCTTTAAGGACAGTTTTAATACAAACTATTTCCTATAGATTAATCTTCTTCTTCTTTTATGAAGACCTTTTGCTCAGTTTTTATACAATCTATTTCCAATAGTCTAATTCTTCTATTTTATGTATTTTTTCTTATTTTATGTAGACCATTGGGATTTTTTAAACAAACTATTTCTATTATATAGTCTTATACTTATTCTTCTCTTTTTTATTTAGACTTTTGGGTTCGTTTTAAGTCTAATAGTCTATTGTGCAGAAATATTATTAACGATATGCACACTTGATGAAAATACATATGTAAAAACGAATGGGATGTGGGATGTGAAGATGTAACCTGCACTAGAATCTTTTCAATACTTTTGTTTAATCAAATTTAAACCATTTATATCATCCTATTTTAAATAATTTTTAACACCTACATAATATATTTGATTTCGTTGACAATATTTAAAGAAAGGGAGCTGTGGCCATTACTGAATTCTTCACAACGTTTATATTCAAATTATTTACCATAGTTTAAGTCTTCTTCTTCTTCGTTAATGTAGACTTTTGTGTCAATTTTAAGTTCATCAGTCTAATTGTGCAAAAATATAATGCACACTTGATGAAAAAATATAAAACGAATGGGATGTGACCAACACTGGATCTTTTCAGTACATTTGTTTAATCAAATTTTAACCACATCCCAACATCCAAAATTACTAAATATTCAATAGGTAAGTACATATTACAATTTGTTTTCGATGATAATATTTAAAAATGGGGGTTGTGGCCAAACCAATCTCTTTACAATGTTGATAAACAGTCATATTTAAAACCATTTCGAATAGTGAAGAAATTGTATATTATACTTCATTCACACTTTATAGCAATATATAAAAAATAATGGGTTGTGGCCATCACTTGAACATTTTACAATCAAATTCAATCATATTTCAAACCACTTTTCATAGTCTTTTGCAAAATAATTGGGTGACAATATTATAAAAACGATTGCTTTTTCCTTCACAATTTTACATTCTTGGCCAACGGCGGGACATAAAAGCTAGTTAAATAATAATAATGTGAATAATTTCTATAGCGCCGTTTAATGGTTTAGGTTTATTCCAAGGGTGCTTATATTTCGGTCTTCTATTGCTCTACGATACAATGCTGTTTTCAGTCCTTTAGAGAAAGTGCTCTTGCTTTGAGCACTACGGACGTCTGGAGGCAATACATTCCACTCACACTAAAGAATCGATCATAGTAAACCGTTTTGATGACTCTCTCCAACTCCTTAAGGGAATTGTTACTCTGTGATCCAGAGGACCTAAGTGTGAGATGCATCCCAGATAGTTCTTTTCTCTGACACAGCTCTTGGATGTATTGTGGTGTCAGGTTATTTAAATAATTAAACGCCGTTTAATAATATATACAATACAATATTTAGAACGTTTCCAATAAAATTATACATTTGAGTTATTATTTTCTATGTAGCTGTACAAAACTCGTTCTAAAAAGTTTTGAAAATTTACTTAAATTTAACTCCGCCATTTTTCGTATAGGTACACCATTGTACAATGTATCAACTATATTTAGAGTAAAAAAAAAATTGAAGATATTGAACACCGCCAGGTGCTCCCTTTGTTTTGATAAGTAAATCTTTTCATATATAAGTCCTTACATATAACGCACCTCACCTTAACACAACTTCAAAGCAATCAATTTCACCAATGTCTTGTGTATCATTCCTTTTTGATCCCATGCAAATTTTATGCAGGTCCCATCCTTATCCAGATCAAACGAGAGGTGTGAAATTCCCACAGATCAGCTACACAGAGGGTTAATAGCTAAACATTGTTCGGCTGATCTAGCACAATGTGGGAGTAAGATTGACACCTTTGATATTGTGATTCCTCCGACACATACTTACATAACATTACCCGCATCGTAACAGTACCTGTCTACATACATACTTACTGAGCATTTTTATAATTCAGTTGAAGGCTATTTAGGTATAGTTATTAGAGTGATCGCGCAGAGCTCTATTAAATTCGACCGTGATTAATAAAATTTTTGTGTTTGGAAAGTACAATGTATTATTTTGATGTTTATCTGTTTACAGCGCATCATTCACTATTTTGGCCAGCAGGTCCCTCGATAAACTCGTCGTGATGAGAAACTTGGTAATAGATTCATAGATCACTCACCGACCTGATGTAGCGACCTCAAGTCTCCTTCAGTCTAAGTCCATAGACCTGCGTGAGACCGTCCTACATGGAGGCGTACCATTAGGCGAGTAATAAGTAGTACCAAAATTCTGCACACGGGTCATAATGAGTTAAAAACAACATACCTAACTCAAAATATTAGAAACAAGAAAAATTTTTAATTTAAATAAACCAATAATAAATAATCAAATAAATTTTACAAACAAGCCGTTATTAAATATATTTCCGTTGTAATGAATATTTGTTGTAAATGTATGTATTTATTTATTTGCTTTTTAAAAAATAATATCGCCTTTACAGATTGTCACCCTATCCTTCTTAACTCCGCCCTCTTCTACCGCTATCATCTATGGTCTGCCTTTTTCACTTATTTATTTGAGTTATATATTTTATTTATTAGTACCTACACTTGTTGTCTTGAAGAAGAGAACATGGTTCTCGACATGTAGACATTAGTCAATAAAGTGGTTTATTCAAAGTGAATTTGTAATTATTAATTACTGTCAAATAGTTGCATACGCAAATATTGTATTTTTTCCCTGTCGGGAGTCAAAGATATTTTTTGACAAATTTACAACATCTTAATCGAGACGAAGTTGGAATATTATAGTTAAAAAATAAAAACAATTTCTCAATAGGTGGCGTTACAATAGGTTTCTTCGTTACAGCTTATTTTCAAACGATCTGTTTATAGAACTTTCAAAGTTTCATTGATAAATGAACCCAATAAGAAGACATAATTGGTGAACGTTGCGCAAGCTCATAAAGTGATCACGTAAACCAGCAGATGACAGGTCGTAAGCCCTTGAGTTCCTGGCTCTCCTATAAAATTCCATCTTCGTCTCTATTGAGATGTTGACAATAAGTTAAAAAATATTTATTGTGTTATTCTCTTGTGTCAATTTGAAAAAAAAAATTATAGATGTCCAAAGAAAATGTAAAATTTATGAAGATTTCATTCTTGATATTTCATTCTGAGCTGAACTACTCGATCAAAACTTAATCTCATTTTTTTTTATTATTTTATTTATTATAAATCAACACATAGTTTACACAATTTAAAAAGGTATACAATTTCCATTATATGATTCATAATTACCCTCTTTAATTGAGATAAAATCTCGTGTTAAAAGAGGGAGTATCTATTTTGTATTGTTACATTCGCCAAAACATTGCACATCTACTAACAAATATGAAGCTACACAAAAACAAGAATGAAATAACACTTTGTCAAAAAATCAAAGTGAGTTCATGAAACCACTGTTGTACGTAAAAGAAGAATCTTTGTGAATTTATATATCTGTTCATTTAGCTTTGATTTCGTAACTGAATGCGCTGAGGCTTTCGCTACTCCCACCACCACCCGCTCTGCCTATGGGGACTGTAATCGGCCCCTTCACAGAACGCTAAGTGAACGACAAAAAAAAATGCATGGCACGAAAAGTAGCTCATGGAGCCCTCTAGATTAGCAATCTCGGCACCATAGTGCAAAAAGAAACAATCAACGAGTGCGAACAGAAAATTCACACCCGTGGACTGTCTATGACCTCAGATCCCCCTACATGCAGACCATCAGAGAAGTGACCAAGATCTATGGAAATAATTAATTTAACGGGAATCTTCTAAAAGTAAGGCACCATATCTATGACAGAAAACCTTAAAAGCTTTATAATTTTTCTTCGAGATCACAAAATCCGCATGACCAATGGGACCTTGAAGAGGCCCACGGACAGCAACGAGGAGCTCCGATCTATATGAGGACACCATTGGGTGGCAACATTCCCAAAGGATATGTTCCGAAGTTTGGTCCGGGTATTGACAGAAATGACATGAAGCAGAGGAGGCAATGTTAAATCGGTGAAGATAACTTTTAAAGTTTCCGTGTCCTGTGAAAAATTGGGAAGTCCAAAAGTCTGGAACAACCCAGGGAGATTTAAGACGATACCTCACGTCGGGAAAAAATAAGTAGGTAATTCTACCCACTGAGCAGGCCGTCCAGCGAGTCTGCCAGATGTTCTGCAAATTTTCATTTACAGTCCTTTCAACAAAGCCGCGTGACACTCGACCCTCTGGAGGGAAGAGAGGAATATTTCCGATCATAGAAGAACAGCCCCGCGTAAGGTTGAAAACAGCCCCTCTACGCTGATGTTCCAGATCAAGGGGAGTCATGCCTGTCAAAATTGGCAGTGCTTCAGTGGGACTCGTTCCATATGCTTTGGATAGAGCGATGAGAGCGAATCGTTGGCCTGAGAGCAAAATTCTACGTATATGTTGAAGCTCACAGGCGTGAGACCAACATCCTGCTGCATAGCAAGCAATGCCGAGGTAAACTGCCTTATAGAAAAGACAGGATACTTGAAACTGTAAACCCCAGTGTGCCTTGGCGATGTGTGAGATCTTTAAAAAAACAGACTTAGCTTTGTCGACACACAATCGAGCATGGTTTTTAAAATTTGGTCCTCTTTCCAGAACAACTCCTAGGCAAGTGATTTGGTCCCGAAAACTCACATTTGTTCCTGAGAACTTAATAGACGGCTGTCTACGTAGTAAGCCTTTGAAAACCAAGCCATATGTCTTATTAGGAGCGAAGCAAAGTTTATTTTTTACACCCCAGTAGGAAACTAAGGAAAGAGCTTGAGTAGCTGAGTTCTCAATAAATCTACGGGAATTACCACGGACGAGGATGTATGCATCATCGGCATACGCTTGAATCGTACAATTACTGGAGAGAGGAAGATCCAGCAAGTCATCAAAAAGAATGTTCCAGAGAAGTGGACCGAGAACAGAACCCTGAGGACATCCAATGCTTACCTGTCGCGTATGTAGAAATTGTCCCCCAGGCAGGACTATGCGGCGATTTTCAAAGTAACTCTTAACTATCAGATATATATTGCGGGGTATATTCCTTGACTTCAGTTTGTGCAAAATGAGCGACCACCAAGCATTGTCAAATGCACCACTAATGTCAAGGGAAATAGCAATAACATATTTTTCGTCAGAAGGTCTTACAAATTCTGACATATAATTTATAGCATCGACTGTTGAAATTCAAGGTCGGAAGCCAAATTGGCGAGAAGAAAGTGGACATGAGTTAGAAAGATGGGATTCAATTCTACTGCATATAAGTCTTTCCAGAATCTTGCCCAGAATAGCGCTGAGGCTATACCGTTATTACGTGGTCATGTTGGCGAAATTTTTGCAAAATTAATGTATCGAGCAGACTGCGGTTTCACTGCTATGTTTGCCCGCCGTAAATAAGTTACAGGTGTTTGAATTTTCTATAGTTTAAACCACTACAGTCTGATCTCACCGCCGGTTAGGCATTAGGTACAGTTACTTACTTACTTACTTTCCGTGTCCGGAACACCATCATATTGGTTGGTGCTCCGGTGGTGGAAGGATTGGCCGGCATTCTGCCGTTTCCAGGGACGCCCGATTGCTTTCCGAAGTTAACCGAAACTCAATCTACGTGGAGGCTCCTTCCGTGTCCCCATTAGGTACAGTGAAATAGCGTCGTTAATATAGTGGGACAGTTCACCGATTGCCGCCGTCCGAGGCGTATTCTCCTACGACGACGGTGTGTATTATGTCGCCGATATTGTGGAGAAGTTTACAGCGTCATAAAGTGTCACCGCTCGGTTTATGGCGTCATTAATGACACCCCAATAATGACATTTGTAGATTGTTACCCCACAATGGTTTCACATCATGTAGTAATAATAATATGTCGGCCACACATATGTACACATTAGGTATATACCAACACTTATCTCCGATTCATTTACACAGCTAACTACGGACGGGACGTGGCTACCGAACGATTCTAATGAAACTATACGACTACATCTAATGAATAGGTGTAATAAACAGTTATATGCGGAGCCCTTTTTTGATTTAGCAAATAATTGCGTTTAAATGTACGTTTTATATCGGCGGACGGCGATTAATCTTGTCCCTTGTTGACGTCCCATTTGAACGAATAAAAATATGTAAACATCGAATACGTAGTTGTTAGGCCCATTTTCTACAGTTACGCTCAAATATTTAAGAATAATGATGGGTGTCTGTGTCTGGTTGTGAAGGTTTTCGTATATATTCCTTTATTTTTTGTATAAATAGGAAATAGGCAACAATACACTTGTAGGCAACAATATATGATTGCAGACTGCCTGTATTTCTTTGAATTATCCGTATTAGAATTCATGTATTATGTGAATTTCCTTTTTCTTCCTGTTTTAGAGTGCTTTAATATGTATATTTTGCAAAATGTATATGTATTATTACGAAAGATAGCAACGTTTTTATGTAGGTATGTTTTTTTTTAAATTAACTATATTTTTAAAGATACAGTTATTTTTTGTTAAAATGTACCACAAACATAAAAACACGATATTTGATAATGCTGTATATTTTATATTATTTTTCTTATTGAATATATTGGTATAAAAAAGGTTAAGTCTAGCACCTGGGAATGGTTGCGTTTACCAGTGCGCGTCTTCTTTACAGGTGAAAATTCCAGCATTATCAATTCAATAAATTTATAATATCTACTTGCCTATATGTTCTAATGATATTCATACGTTCCAAATACTACTGTTTGCGATGAAGTATTTGCGATTTGTTTAGCACACACCCGGGATGGTTACCAAGTTATTATTTATTTATTTTATTTTAATATACTGTATTAAAAGACAATTAAATTAACTTATTTTATCAATATGCATAAGGTGACACGTGAAACAATTATGTTTTCAACAATCATATAATAAAAGCATTATTATATGATCAAAAGGATTAAGAAAGGATATTATTGAAATTTTTACCAAGAAGGGGGGCGAATTGCACGTAAATCAACCATGCAAAAATACACAAATTTGTGCTCTGCGGAACCGGAACCTCGTTCAAGATGTGTGGCGAAAATTATACGTTCTGTCATAGTCCCTTTAATCCTTATCGTCTAATTTATATATTTCTGTGAACATTCTTTTTACAAAATTCAGATAACTTCCGGGATGTAAGCTGAATACATTACCAAGTTTTATTGTAATCAGATGGATATAAGATCACATAAAGGACATATAAAGATACTAATGATATGAAATATGCAATTCCCACCTACTGTGGGATATGCCGTGATGGTATGAATGAATAAAAGGGATGTGCACTGGTACACGGAACCACTCCTAGGACCTGAATACAGAGTCCTAGGTAACTAAATACTAACTCCTAACTTCACTGAAGTATTTAGCATTCTTAAGTTAGCAATTGCGTTGCAAAGACATCACTAACTAAATACTTACTAAGGTCGATGAGGTCGGTACTACGCCAAACTTAAGGTCGATGGCGTATCATTTTAAATTATTGCGTATGAAGAGAAGAGATAGATAGTTTAACACGACATTATCTAAACAGTGCATTAATCGAAAATTTCTCTCTATAGTAGCTGATAAGTGGCCAAACCATGTGACAATATTCACTGACGGCTCAAAGCTTTCCGAAAATAAGGAACTGGGAGCTGCGGTCTTCATTCCATCATTAAACATTTCCTCTCTACTAAAACTTCCACCGGAATCCGCGATTTTCACGGCAGAATGCATTGCATTAAAAGAGGCTGTGTGTCTAATTAATTCACACAATATTCATAAATGTATCATCTTCACAGACTCACTTTCACTTGTTCAAATTCTCAAGTCCCCTTCTTCAACTCTCAGTGACAATCCGAACATAATGCGTATCAGAAGCCTTCTTTACAATCAAATGATATCCGATATAGAAACTATTGTTGCGTGGATTCCGGCACATTGTGGTATCCAACATAATGAGACTGTGGATGATATGGCTAAAACTGCCTGCACCCTTGGAATTACTATTGAAAATTTCATCCTTCCACATGATGATATAAGACGGTCCATGGAACGTGACGCTCATAAGAGATGGAACGATCTTTGGACGGATGAGTCACTTGTGAAGGGTAGAAGATACAAACTAATTCAGGAGCATATTCCCCGTAAACCTTGGTTTCATAATTCGAAATTTAATAGATCAGAGATATCTGCGATCTGTAGGATGCGATTTGGCCACTGCAGGCTCGATGCCCACCTTTTTAAAATTGGAATCGCTCAGAACCCATACTGCGAGTGTGGTCTGGATGAGGAGACGCTCAACCATGTCTTCCTGGGTTGTCCATTAAGGGACGCCTATGATGCCTATGGAAAGGTTCCCTTGCATCTGCCAGTTAATGTTGAGTCGTTGTTGAGCTCGGCTTCAGAAGCTGTTGTAGCGATCCTGCTCAAGTCAATGAAAGCTAATTTTATAATTCTGTAATCCTTGTGTTATTTTGTTTTTTCATTCATGTCTGATATTGGCACAAATCATCCAAAAGGATGCAATGCCATGAAAAAAAAAAAAAAAAAAAAAAAAAAAAAAAAAAAAAAAAAAAAAAAAAAAAAAAATAGTTTACTATGGGTTTAGACTGAGGTTTAAAATGTTTTTTGTTATAACAACACAAACACATGTAACCAAACTCACAAGATGACAGCTCGATGTCATGATTTTTCTGAAATACTAGCGAATTTTCGGCATCTCGTATAGATCGCAGAATACTCTGTGGTATTTAATTTGACAAGATTACCAAATACATATTTGACGAAGTCGCTAAAATCATCATCCATCGAAAACATCTCGTATTTTATTATTAAACCACTCGTAAGGTTCCTCGCGATCAACTTTACTTTTTGACAGTTCGCAAATGTTAGATCACGCCAACGCGCATACGCTAAATATTTATTATCATACAAAAATTTCATAGCCTCCTCCAGTTAGGAAGCCACGTGATCTCCTAACTTAAGTGAGCGACTGTGCAATGAAAACATGGTTAGTATTTAGGTAGGACTCTGCATTCGGACTTAGGTGCCAGACTCATCTTTTTCATACCTATATTCCATAAGAAAGAAAATAACAAAAACCAGCCATAAGACACAAAAATCAACGTTTATCAAAAGAAAAACTTTCCTATCGATTTTATTTGTATACGATTTAACGTCGTGGTCGTCGATTTTTACGTCCGGTATATGACGAAACGTTTGTTTGCTATTTGGGTGGGGGATCTCACATCACTTTCGTAAGGTGATCTTTAGTAGCATATGTCTGATATGTAAAATATTAAAATTAGAATAAAATCATATCCACCACAGATGCAAAGATATTTAGTGTTATTCGCTTTCTCTGATTTGATTAGCACCCTTTAACAGTTTTTCATAAAAATCTATTTTGGATGTCACGTACATTAGCCATAAAGTAAACTAATATCGCTTTCAGTGGGCGTTATGTTTTTAATAGTTGAATATGATTAATGTTTTAATACTGCAATTAGATTATCAGTATTCAAAGGGTATTAGGGGAGCATACCGATGAGGAGGTTGAGTGTAATATTCAAAAGTTAGTCATAAAGAGCCAGTAGGGTTTGAATAATATCATTCATTCCATTTGATTTATTCTTGATCAAGAGTTTGAAATTATTTCTGTTGTTTGAGATTTATATGCGAACCGTGATTTATACTAGTAGATTATCCCCATTTTGAATTTTACACGTAAGAAACTTTGCATTATTTCATATTGTGGGAGATTTTGGGGATTTGGTGTCCGAGGTAGACAAATAGGATTTTCATCAGTTTCTATCGATGTATTAATTTTGATTCAAGAGTAAAAGTCCTCTGGTGTTAGCGTAATTTATTGTAAACTAGTTGCATGTAACACATGAGATCCAACTGTCGATAACGATAGTATGTATAGTTGAAGAATAAATACCAAACTATAAACCAATAAATCCAAATTATTGAATATTTTAAGATATTTTGTTTTCTTTATAACATATTTATTTATTTATTTTATTTTGGGAAACAAAACAGCTGTTACGTGTTTTACATTAATAAAAAAATAACAATCAGGAAAGTAAGCCAATTACATTGTTCCACAGATTAATATACATAATAAAGACATAATATACATAATAATCACAAAAATTTGTGGTAAGAGTTATCAACAAAAAGCCTTTTAGGTATTGTTCTGAAGAACTTTTTAAGCAATTCAAAGTATTGGATGTGAGGCAGCTTTATACCAGATCAATATTAATTCTATTTCTAAAAAACAAACCTCCTCAAAAATACTCCATCTTGAATAACACAAGAGGTAAAATATCGGGTAACTACTTGGTGCCAAAAATGAATACTAAATTTGGGCAAAGATTTTTTGTATTTACTGCACCTCGAATTTATAATAAATTGCCATCGGACCTTAAAGGGTTAACTCAATTCAAAGCCCGTGGTACCAAGTGGCTACTCGATGTGGGTAGAACCCAAAATGAAAGTAACGTTGCAACAATAATTTCTTAACTAATTATTTTTTGTTGTCTGTTTATATTGTGTTTATTTTTATTTATTTCACTTTTAAAACTGTATTTTTTAATTTAAAATTATGTAAGTATTCCTAATGTTTATTTTTATAGCTTTCTTATTCTTTTGTTTTTTAATGTAATGTAATAATTTCACAAATGTACAGGTGGCTGCTTCAGAACAGATTTATTCTAGTGAGGCGGCTATCTTATATTAAAATAATGTATATGTTTATATGATCATAAATAAAATAAATAAAAAAAATAAAAAAAAAATCAGTACAAAGTCAAAGACAAAAGTGTGGTGTAAGTGTACAATTGTGATGTGTGTGTATGTGTGTGTGTGTGTGTGTGTGTGTGTATTTTATGAAGCGAGGGTGGGACATGAAGAAAGGTAGGAGAGGAGGAAAGGGTGAGTTGTCATATTAATACAGTATTGGACATACCAAAAATTGTACAATTTGGTACATAAAGTATTCATTATAATATTGATGTTAGTTGTTTTTTTAATGAATGTAGGCTATTGTTAAAAATATCTGGCTTATGATTAAGGTTATTGTACATATTGCAGCTGCGGTTAATAAAAGTGTTGTTTGCATAGTTTGTTCTTGAGTATTTAGTGTAAAAGAGGAGGTTCTGGCGGTTTTGTCTGGCGGGGCAGTTGAATGGGATTTGTCCTAAGAGATACGGACTCTCTATTTGGTTGTTAAGTAATTTATATAGGAAACATATATCAGTTATACCCCTTCTTTTGTTAAGTGGTAACATTTGGTGATGTTTTAAAGATTCCTCATAACTGATACCAAATCGCCTAGTTCTAAAATCGAGGTGTTTGATGAATTTTTTTTGGATTATTTCTATGTTATTTATGTGCAACTTATAATGAGGATTCCATACAGTGGTTGCGAATTCCACGTGACTTCGAACATATGCGTTAAATAAAATTTTTAGACAGTCAATATTCTTAAATGGTTTGGTCACCCTTAGGACAAAGCCTAAACCCTTGTAGCTTCTACTAATAACATTATTAATGTGGGAAATAAAGTTAAGCTTATCGTCCACAATTACTCCCAGGTCTTTTGCCTCGGATTTACGGGAGAGACTGGAGTCATTGATTTTGTAAATGAATTCGATGGGAGTTTTTATTCTTTTAAATGTTACAATGAAACATTTTCCGGTGTTAAGGTAAAGATGGTTTTTTTTGCAGTATTCGGTGAGATTGTTAATGTCATTTTGTTGTTGTAGGCAGTCTTGAGTTGATCGAATAGTTTTAAATAATTTAGTGTCGTCAGCAAATAGAATTATTTCGGAATTTTTAATACAAGTGGATATGTCATTTATATATATAAGAAAGAGCAAAGGTCCAAGATGAGATCCTTGAGGAACTCCGGATGGTGTAGGTCTAAAGCATGATGTAAACCCTCTCACAGCAACTGCTTGAGATCGATTCTTAACATAAGATTCAAGCCATCTATATAGATTACCGCGTATGCCGAAGTTCCAAATTTTTAATAACAAAATGTCGTGGTTAATCTTGTCAAAGGCTTTAGCGAAATCCATGTATATCGCGTCAAGTTGGTAATTCTCATGTAGAGCTGATATTGCGACCTGAGAGAATTCTAAAATATTTGTTTCAACTGATCTTTTACAAAGAAATCCATGTTGCTTTTCGGAGATTGCAGTCCTAATAATTGGGTTAATTTGGTCTACAACAATTTTTTCTAATATCTTACTGAATAATGTCAGCTTAGAAATCGGTCTATAGTTTTCAATATTATTAACATCGCCGTTTTTGTGGATAGGGGTAATGAGTGCTCTTTTCCATATATTTGGTAAGGAGCCCTCGCTAAAGGTTCGTTGGAAAATTATAGCTAGGGGAACGGAAATTTCTGCAGCGCACTCCTTTATTAATATTGCTGGTATATTATCACAACCTGGTCCTTTGGTAACATTTATGCTTGCTAGGTATTTATACACCATGTTGTGGTTTATTTCAATATTTTCTAAGGTGATGTTAGGATTAAATTCGGCTCGAATTTGATCTGTTAATGAAATTGGTGTGTCAAGAAAGACTGAACTAAAGTAGTCATTAAATGCATTGCATATTGATTGGCCATCATGAACAGTTAATTGACTGTAGTTCATTGTGCTTGGTAAATTATTATTTGCGGATCGCTTAGATTTTACAAACGACCATAGTTTTTTGGGACTTTGTTTGATAGCTGATTCTATATTGGTTAAATACTGTTGGTAACACAGATGTGTTATACGTTTTTGTCGCGCACGTAAGATAGAAAATGATTGATAGTCGACGGGATTTCCAAATTTTCTCCAATTTTTATGGTATTTTGATTTTTCCTTAATAATTTTAATGAGTGATTTATTAAACCACGGAGGATAATTCGTCGTTGAGGAGATTATCTTTGTTGGCACACAGTTTGATGTTAAGTTATTTAGGACATTGTAAAATATAGTTAGGGAATCCTCTACGTTTAGGTTAGTTAACTGTTCTTCCCAATTCATGTTCCGTAATTCTGTCCTAATTTTATTATAATCAGCTTTATGGAATAATTGTATTTTCCTAGTATTTTGGTTTAAGGTTTTATTAACAGAGTCATTGATGTTATCTTTGATAATAACCTCCACCGATTTATGATGACAATCTTCTGGGACTAGAGGATATTCGCAGGGTGAAATAAAACAATTGTGGGAGTTCGAGATAATTAAGTCCAGGATTTTTCCCGTTGCGTTTCGGTGTGTATTATATTGGTACATAGATGTTAGTGATAGAAAATCTACGAGCAAGGAGACAGAAGGAGAATTTGATAGGATTTGTGGTATTGTTTCAGAATTACTATGATCAAGAATCCAGTCAATCTGAGTAAGATTATAGTCGCCAGTCAGTATATAACTGTCGTCGGGATACTGCATGAGTATGTTATCAACAGTATTTAAGTGAGCTTGCAGATTGTTATAGTGGGTGGCTCCTGGTGGATGATAGCTACAACAGATATTCATTCGTTTTGAAGGGGTTATCTCAATTGATGCCCAGATATCTTCCGCTAGTGACGACCATGTAGGGTGATGTTTGGGATTTAGAGTTGATTTAATGGCGATTAAAACACCACCACCCAGTCTTTTGTTCATTCTTTCGTAATCTCTGTCCCTGCGAAAGACGGTATATTTGGAATCAAACAATTCTGAACTGTGTATGCTTTCCAATAACCACGTTTCGGTGAGGCAAATAATATCATAATCACTACTCAGGCAATTCAGATAGAATGTGTCGGTTTTACTTCTTAGACCTCGAACATTTTGTATGTAAAGATTAATCATCATGACTATTAGGAACATATATTAAAACATATATAAAATTTTGTAGAGAGACGTAATCTATTTGGTCTAAGTATGTAAGAAGTTGTATAGAATATGAGCAGTGAATGGGGACTAAAACATACACCAGGTGCGTTAATAATAATTGACATATGAGAATAAAATTAGCATAATATTCAGCAAGATAAGAGATAATTAACATGGTTTTCAAGTAAGCGTATATTATTTGAGATAAATAATTAATTTGTAAATAAATAAAAAATATATAAATCTGGAAATCGTTATTTGGAATACCATTTCGGTAAATGTAAATAAAAATTTGGATATAGTTAAGAGAAATTATGTGTTTGAAAGGGTATATAATTATTTCGCCATCAAATATTACTTAGTAAGGTATTTAAAACTAGCAATAGAATCAAGTCATAAGTTACAAAGAGCGACGCAATGATACAATTATACTGGTTCATTTTAAAAATCATAGTTATTTATATACAGAATAATTTGAAGAGAAGAGAATATAAGTAGGGAATGACCATTTTACATCTATACTATTATAATTGTATTGAATGACAACTTGTATGGAGGGTAGTGATTGGGTTACGACTTCGAAGTAAAAGCAGATACGAAAGTGAGGGATGGGAAAAAGGAATTTATGTGTGTAGTGAATGTGATAAGGTTGAATTATGTTGAAAAAAAGTGTATATGAAATTAAAATGTATAAAACATTTGAGAGACCCGAATTATGAAATTTCAAATAAAAATTAAATCTAAAAATAAAATATGAAAATAAAATATAAGATAGTAGGGATGATACTAGTTTATCTTTTGAAGGTCTTTCTCCGAGGAAATGGTGATTGGAGGTGAAGTATCGTTGCGTCGAGCGAATATACGGCAATTTCTGGTCCACACATAACGAAAATTTTTCAATTTTGCGGCATCTTTCGTCTTTTTTAGAAGTTTTTTATTTTCCGAAGTAAGATGTTCATTGATGTAAATTGGATCATTTTTATTTATGAATCCAAGGTCAGAGATCTTTAGGCCCTTCTTTTTTCTAATAGCAGAGATCAGATGATTTTTCAGCGAAGATTCCCTTAGTTTTACGATGATGCTTTTTGGACGAGTGTTATTTGATGATATATGTGCTGTTCGCGTAGCGAAGTCGATGTCTTTTTCGCTTAAATCCACTCCAACGGATTTGGCGACCAGTAATATTATGTCGATCGTTTTTTCATTTGGTGTTTCTGGTATTCCCGTGAGCTCCAGGTTGTTGCGTCGGGAAAATTGCTCGAGTGTGTTTACTTTATTTTCTAGGTAGATAATTTTATTTGTGGCCGATTCTATTTTATTTTCGAGAATGTCAATTTTTTTACACTTACTCATCGCTTCCTTCAGATCCAATTCAAATGTTTCTATTTTTGAGTTAAAAAATGTCATGGAAGCTTTAAAATCAGTAAATTGTGTTTGTAGTAGTTGCAAAGTATCATGCATGGGTTTAAGCGCTGCCAGTTCCAATTTTAAATCTCGAAGTTGCTGAAGGACATCGCTGTCGATTTTGGAGAATTGCTTAGTTTCAGTTTTGTCTAAATTATTTTTTTCCCCTGGCAACATTGATGAATTTGTTTTGCCGGCGCCAAGCGAGATGTCATTCGATGAAGTTTGTGTGTGTTTTGGTGTAATATCGGTGTTAGCTGATATGTGTCTTGAGTTTAAAGTTTCCTCTGAACCCATACTATCCCTAGTGTCCTTGCATGTATAACATAACCAGGTGTTTTTGTATGACTTCGACGTTTTCTTGAAATTTGTCATTGATATACCCGCACAAACACAGTGATAAGACAATTTGCACTGTTGACAGATAATGCATTCTTCTGTAATCACTGTGTCGCTGCAACGGGAGCATTTATGTCCTCTTGTAGCCATTGTAGATTTACAGATAATTGAAAATATGTGGATAAAGTGTAATACGTTATATAGATGTGATCAGGTGAAAACCAATTGTCAACTGAATGATGTTATGTGACAGGAGGAATACTTTTTTCTTTACAGAACAGTAAGTGCTGGTTTATTTCCTGCTTTTATTCACTACAAGACGTATTCACATATATTGTGTTATAAGCAGCAGTTTGAATAGTAACTATTAAAAATTATAATATATAAATCATAGAATTATGATATAAATACCCACTTTGTCTATTGTATTACTCCTTAATATCGGCAATCACTAATACATTTGGAACTGTCAAAAAATATTTGCGATAGCACTTTTTGTAACACTGAATTATTTTTTCAATTATGCACTTGGGTAGCGATATCACAATTTTTTTATGTTATATTTGATACGGCGGTTTTATTTGCGGTATTTATTTTCCGCTGAATGCAGTGTATAACGTATTATATGCAACAATAATCATATGATATTGTTTTTAATTGATAACTTTTTTAATACGAGCTTCTTTTAAACACCACTTGTATATTTTAAAACCGCACCAAAAGTTACATCGATTTATACTTCGCGCTTTCTTTTGCACTTAGTAAGTTGTAGATATATTTATTTATAAGGAAACAAAATAAACTATGTGCAGCAACTACAACAACCATAGATGTTGCCAGACATATGTAGGTATGTATGTCAAGATAGGATAGTATGGAGGTCAGTCCTTTTTTCCTACCCGGAATATGAAAACAGCATGATGGTATGTATGTATGTTTAGATATAAAGTATCAAACTATTAAGTCTTCTTAGATATGTATTGTGTATAGGCGACTGCCATACAAATTGTATGAAGTGATGTCGTCGCTAAATTAAATTTTTATAAAAATTAAAAAAAAAATTGAGATGTACTACTACAATGCTAATATTTTTTTATAGAAAATCAAATTATCTAGTTGGGGTGTTTCGGCTTTTTTCGATATTTTTAAAAACTTTGGAAATATTGGCAGTTAAACACATAAATTTGTCATAAAAAATATTTTTCTTAATAAAAAATATTTGAGAAACTCTGTCACTTTTTAGAAAATTAAATTTCAGATTTTGTATTTGTCTATATTCATACCAATTTTCAGCGTTCTAGCTTTTATGGTTTCTGAGATATATGGAAAAATAAAGTAAAAATTCAAAAGCTGATAACCCCTGACTGAAACAAAAATTCAAAATTCGTAGTATAAAAGTTTTGTAGATCTATTACTGTTTATATATTCTGAAATTTTGGGCTCTGTAAATTGAGCGGATCAAAAGTTAATAGGGACGGACGGACACACACACACAGACACACGAAATGTTCTACTCCGAATTCTGAGTAAATCCGTATATGGAACATAATATATGCTGCGAAGCCTCTGAGTTGGTGTTTTTTAACTTCAAAGTTGGAAACACCGTGAAAAATATAGACCCTGCATACAATCTCGCGTATCTTGGATTAACACTGCCTCTTCCTTCAAGAGAATTTCATTCTCTTGGACAAATCGACAGTTGGAATACGCCCTTGTATTTTATTCTGTTTATTAATTGAAATAAAAATATTGTTTATTTTTGTTTTATTTATTTATTTATCACACCATTTAAATAATCGTCATTCAAAATAGATAACTGCTGCCCAACTAGGTATACCTGTTCTAGGGCTAGCGGTGTACATATTATTATATTTCACAGGTGACATATAGGTTGTATCTAATTGCATTTTTATAAAAAGTATCTAAACAATATAAACTTAACTATTGCACACAGATTAAAAAATGGAATTGGAGTCATCATGATATGCATATACATATTGTGCATGTAGGTAGGTATCTTATAATTTTTATTTGTTATTTAAACAAATAATCTGAATTAGTATCTCTTGGGAATACTGATCTGACAGAGCATAGGTGTGATCCGTCAGTCATATCTTTATTCAGTCGAGTCTCAGATCAAATCAAGACCGCACAAAATTTATAAAACAATTATATTCGATGATATTATAGAAGTGTAGATGGTAGAGCCAGCTATTAAATAAAAACGAGTGTGTTGTAGCTAACGCTAACCTCCTCTCTACCATGTCACTCCACAAAGTACTATAATTTTGTATGAAATTTTTCAGCATTTTCATGAAATGAGTTTGTTGAATTACTTTTGATTTAAATATTTTATTATGAAAACTTGATAATTCTTCAATGCCATTTTTATAAAAGTGATGTGCCTTTTTAGCAATTTGAAAATAAAAATATCAAATATAAAAATTCCTGAGCTTGGGGTCACTTTGAAATATTTGACAATAAAAAATATGAGAGGCACTGATCAGATATCCTTCAAAATCTAATGGGGTCTAAGTGAGTATTAGATATACAAATTTTCAAAATTTGAAAAGAATCGAATGAATACTTTAGTCTATAATCGGCAAAGTAGAGTAAACCCACTGTGATGTTTATAAAGTTTTTATTATTGTTACTGAATTACTGAATTTATATGGATGGGTGGTGGCAGAGCGGTTAGCGCGCTGGGTTAGTAATCCAGTGTTCGCGAGTTCAAATCCTGCCACGACCGATTTCGCTCACCTATAGCAAAAGCATTTATGCTTATTTTAGGGAACCTAGGAAGATGTATATGTACTTGTTTATCAAGAACATATTCATTTTAATATAATTAATTATTTAAGTAAATAATGATGTACGTAGGAATACGAAGTAGGTGTACATATTGTTGATATTTGTTTTATTGAGTAAAAACAAAATTTTGTTTAATTGCACATCTCAAAGACAACCACAAATAGTTTGTACATATATAAATAAATAAATAAGTTAAATTCGATTTTAAAAGTATAAGGACCGATTTGTTTTAGTACAAACGATCTTTTCCATCAAAGTACGTTGGAAAATGTCAACCAACGTACATCAAACTCAAGTGAGCGGTATATTATTAGGATGGGGCAACATTAAAGTAGCCATTCTCACAATATTGAACTCATAAATCTGGTAACTACTAACAAAAGGGTAATATAGAGATAAAGTGGACAAAGTAGTGATATAATAATATGTATAGTATACCTAACACTCACTCACATACATTCATGCATGCATACATATAATGTATCTATCCTAATAACAATGATAACAAAACTCATGTATTTTAAAGTGAAACACAATACAGACACATCAAAAGACTAAAAATACATTGTGTATAATTTATTTATTGTAAAAAGGTTTTTTTTTTAGTTATTTACTGGCGTGTTAATCAAATAAAAACAAGTGGATTGCGGCCAACGCTATACTCCTCACCACCAAATCAACGAGTTTGTTATTTTTTTTATTTGAATATTTTATTATAAAAACCTTGATAATTCTTCGATGCCATTTAATGAAAGTGATGTGCCTTTTTAGCAATTCAAAAATAAAAATATCAAATTTTAAGTTTCCCGAGCTGGGTGTCACTTTGAAATATTTGACAGTTAAAAAATAAGAAGCACTGATCTGATATCCTTCAAATGTAACGTGGTCTAAGCGAGTATTAGATATACAAATTTCGAAATGAATCGAATGAGTACTTTAGTCTATAATTGATAAAGTAGAATAAACACGCCGTACATAGTACATATTATTATATTTATTTACTAGCTTTTATGTCCCGCCGTTGGCCAAGAATGTAAATTAGTGAAGGAATAAGCAATCGTTTATATACCTACATAATATTGTCACACATAATTTTTTTTAACCGTAGTATGAAAAGTAGTTTGAAATTTAATTGAGTTTAAGCGGTGTAAAATCTTAAAGTGATGGCCACAATCCATTTGCTTTTATATATAAGCACATACAATTTCTGCACGCATGGACTATGGGAAATGATTTTAAATATGACTTATTATAAAAAGACAACGTCGTAAAGAGTTTGGATTTGGCCACAACCCCTATTTTTATATATTGTCATCGAACGCAAATAATGTGTTTTAAATATTTAGTAATTTTGGATGATGGGAAATGGTTTAAAAATTGATTAAACAAAAGTACTGAAAATATTCTAGTGTTGGTCCCATCCCATTCGTTTTTATATTTTACGTCAAGTGTGCATATAGTTTATTATATTTTTGCACAATAAAACTGACACATAAGTCTACATTACAGAAGAAGAAGACTTAAGCTATGTTAAATAGTTTTTAATATGAATATAAACGTTGTGAAGATCCAGCAATGGCCACAACCCCGATTTTTTATATATTGTCATCAAAATGAAATGTGTAGTTATTGAAAATTAAGCAATATATGATGATATAATAAATGGTGTAAATTTGATTGAACAAAAGAAGATTCTAGTGTTGGTCACATCCCATTCGTTTTTATGTATTTTTATCAAGTATGCATGTTGTTTATAATATTTCGTTACAATAGACTATTAGACATAAAACTAATCCAAAAGACTAAATAAAAAAAGAAGTAGAAGTATAAAACTATAACAAATAGTTTGTAATAAAAACTGACCAAATGGTCTACATAGAAGATGAAATAGAAGAATTACACATTAGGAAATGTATTATATAAAAAACTGACCAAAATGTCTTCATAAAAGAAGAAGAAGATGAATTGAACTATAGGAAATATTTTATATAAAATTCACCCAACATCTACATAAAATAAGAAAACGAAGAATTAGACTAAAGGATAGTTTGTTTAAAAATAGTTTGTTTAAAAACTAACCAAAAGGTCTACATAAAGGAAGAAGAAGACGAATTAGACTATAGGAAATAGTTTGTATAAAAACTCACCCAAGGTCTACATAAATTAAGAAAAAGAAAAATTAGACTATAGGAAATAGTTTATTTATGAACTGTCCCAAATGACTTCACAAAAGAAGAGGAAGAAGATTTAAACCCCAAGAAATAGTTTGTAGAAAAAATCACCCAAAGGTCTACATAGAAAAAAGAAGAATTTCACTTTAGGAAATAGTTTGTAGGTATATTGAATGTGTATTGTAGTTAACCTAAAATAGTTTAATAATTTTCCTATACAAAATCAGTATAATCTTGGTTTTTAAGTAGTAAGTATTAGGTATGTAGGTACCTACCTACAATGATGTTCTAAATTAATTCGAATTCGATTTATAACAAATTTTATTTGAATATCAGAATGTGTCCGTTACCATAGTAACCATGTTCCAACATGTGAAAAATATCAAATGTTATGGAGACATTTTTTGAATATGTAGGTACCTACATTGGTTTGTTCGATGCCATAAAAATGAAAATTGTCAGAAAAATAAAATATTTTTAACAAATTATGCAATTTTATTACGCCTATATCTTTACTAATAATTAACAGACTTTTACAATATATGTCTTAAAACTTGCTGTAATGTCTTGTGTTTCATTTTATTATTTCATAATCACATTTATTTCAAAGGTATATTATTTTAAAGAACATATTCATTCGGTAGGAAAATTAAATATCGTATGAAAAGATATTAAAATGGCGGGGTTATATGTACATTTGTACAAAACGCTTACTTTAAAAATAAGTTAAACATTATAATTATACAAAATATTCACCATGTTTTTCACTTAAACGCTAAGTTATACTTGAAAATATATTTTCTTCGTGTAAATACGTACTTCTAACTTTTAAACTAACAGATATTTGCGTGCAAAATGTACACTTTTTTGACAGATATGACTTGGAAAATTTTGTATGAAAAAAATAATTATTGAAATATTTTTAAAATTCAGCATTTTTATCGCATTATTTTTAGCGTGACACTGCATCAGGTATACTGGTACACGTTCGCACATAAATTAGATTTTTAGATGCTCTTGGTTTTTCAGAAGGCGTGAGACAAACACACACACACACACACACATACACACACACATACACTAACATTTTGATTGCTTTATTACTTTAGATTTACATCAAGGGGAAACAATGAATGTTACATATTTGCCAAAATGTAAGACACAGCATTATCGATCCTGTTTTTTTGTAATATTTTCACTTATAAAGTGAATGTCTGTTTCTTTTGGGAGCACAGAAATATGAAATAACATAGTTTTTTTTTTATTTTCATTTTTACGCCCAGTGTCATTTCCAAGAGGTGGTTTTCATTTTTATGCTCTGCTTTCTGTCAGAAATTCAGATCTTGAACTTTTCGGTCGGAGCGATGCCGTCACGCGAGTTGACACAGGAAAACGATTTGATTTTCTCAAAAAGTATTTTTTGGGCGCAAGAAGAGGAGAGAAAAAAAGAAACTCCCGAGGAATAGGAAGGTAGGTATGTTTAATGGAAATTCAATTTGAGTAGAATCACGGAATAAGGATATATATATTTTTTTAGATTACAATTTGAACGAAGAGAGCGAGAGAGAGAGAGAGAAACATTTTCGTGGAAAAACCATTTTCAGATATTAACTTCTAAGTACCTAGTTCCACATTCTTAAATGGATTTCCTCGTCGAAAATAAAGCCGTGTTTATCGAAAAATACAGCACGAATATTTACAGGTGAATTGTAAAATTTGTCAAGTTTTTTTTGATAAAGAGCTTACGATTAATGGTGTTTGACAAATAATTAAATACTACAACCTTTGTTGTTAATTCCTAAGTCTGATTTGCTCTATGTCTAAAGTTCCCAAACTTTTTTTCTCATAGACCCCTTTTCAAAAATTTTACTGGTTGATCTAATAATGGAAATTTGCGTCGTGAATAAGTTCTAACCCTCATTATGTTTTCGCACTATCTGTTAGGAAATTTGCAATTTTTTTTTGCTACCTTAATTTTTTTGTGTAGTGTATTTTCTGCTTACATTGATAGGTAAAGCCAAGCCAACATTTTTGTTCTTTACTATCGAATCCTGATAAATTTTCGTGGACCCCCACTTACAACTTGTGAACTCCCATTTTTTTTTCACCCCAACGTAGACTCCTTGCGAGTCTTGCGTGGACCGCTTTGGGAATCACTGCTCTGTATTCACATATGTATTATTTAAATGTGTTTTGGGTTTAATAACAATTATTTTTTTCAAAGAGGTTCAGAAAATTTGAGCGAAATTGTTTTGAAGAAGATCGTTGTATGTGTATGATGGAAGTCATGAAACAAATTAAACTTAACATTATGTTGATTTTCCTTTGAGCTTAAGGCGAATCGCATTAACTTCATTACAGACTGAGGCACGAGGCTGGAAAAATGAGAAGGTGCTTTGTGTAAATGTGTGAGAACTCATGTTAGCATTTTGTTCAATCAAATCAACGCACATCAAATTAAACTTAATTTGATGTTTGGGTACTTACGGGGTATTTTTCAAAGACAAATTTATTCTTTTCATTAAAAATAAATTATCTAATTACTGTCTCTGTTCTTTTCTCAAATCATAAATTATCGGGTTGTAAAGGTAGAGATGTATTATTTTTGCACGATGTGTACCAACATAATATTGCACTTTTTATTTTATCGAAAAGAATTATTAGATTGTATTAAAACACATGTCCTGAAGGAAGAAAAAGTCGAGGCAGACCTAGGCTAAGATGGCTGGACGATGACGTGCTGTGTGATATCAGAGGAATGGACCTGATAAATCGGAAAAGACTGTCGGTCGATAGGGAAGATGGAGAAGATTTCTGGAAGAGGCCAGGGTTCCTTAGCGGACTGTAGCGCCAGTAATGACGATGATAACATAAGTCACCCAAAGGAAGTGTGCAAATAGGTACTTTCTCCTTGACCTCAAACTCCTAATGCATTATTTCTGTACCCATTTTTATAATGAATATGTCCTTGTTAAACAAGTACATATACATCTTTATATAGCTTGCTTAAGCATAAATGCTTGTGTTATAGGTGAACGAAATCGGTCGAGGCAGGATTCTAACTCGCGACCACTGGATTACTAACCCAGCGCGCTAGCCGCTCTGCCATCGACCCATCTGACCCAGTGTCTATATTTCTTTACTTTAAAGGCAATATGTTCGATATATTTTTAAATTGAAAAAATTTGGCCACATATCGGAATACCGATCCCTTTTAAGGTGGTTGCCAATCAGGCAGCGTAGGAACCTATATACCCTCACACTTCTATACAAGGTCTTAAACAACTCCAATGCTCCAGTTTATCTACGAAATTAATTTCACTTCCTCTCAGAACACGGGTTGCCTCTTAGTTCAAATACTGAAAGAACGCTCAGTATCCCAGTACACAATACTTCCTTTTTCACCACATCTTTCTCCGTACAAGCAGCTCGTCTTTGGAATCACATCCCATCGTAACTTCGAGTTTCATTAACACTTCTCGCTTTCAAAAGAAATTTGAGGAATCGTTTCCTTACACATAAACACTTACACTTTCCTAACACTTAAATTTGTCTCATCCTATTCTTGTCCCCCTCTCTCCTGTCTCCTCCGTTTCTATTTTGTTTTATATGTAATTATATTTTTATATGTTGTAGTCATAAAAATGTACATATCATAAATACAATATTTTTCACCAGATAAATATGGTTGGTCGGAAGATATTGTATTTGGCAATAAGCCCGCCATTGTGCACATGTGCTCAAAAAGCTTTAAACAAATAAATAAAACGATGGAAATGATTTTTGTGCATCTGCAATTAGGACTTGCTATAGGAGGTCATACTATGTGTCAGTCTTAAAAGAATAAGAATCAAGGTGCTCATTACTTATGTATATACTGAAGAATTTAGTGTTATCCACAACAATCTCGCTTGTTATGTATATTTCGTTACAAAACCACTCATTCTATTTGGTATTAAATATCTTCACAAGTATTCTTGTAAGACGTGAGGTGAATCCTTTCTAATAAAATCGAGAGAAATGTGTGTCAATATTTTCTCTAAAGCCAGCCAATTTGCGCTGAATCAACTTTGATGACGAACTTCCGTTTTTTTAGAAAAATTGAAAGAGTTTTGTTAAGCTAAATGTCATAAATAATGCTGCTAATGCATTGACGGTGAATCAATCAATCTGTCTATCCATCAGTCATCGGCGTATTGATGTATTTTTGATATTTCTAAATATTTCCTTTAACCCTCGCTTCACGCGCATTTATTTTTCATCATCTTCGTAGCAGACCGTGGTAAATGTGCTAAAGCTCTACAGTATTATCTTTTTTCTTCCGAAAATTCTTTCTATTGTCATCAAACATAAGATTATCCTCTATGAAGTTGTCCTATGACAACCGAATTTACGTTATGTGGGTACTTATGTGATTATTTAAAATGATCATCATCTTTGGACAAACGTTATTTGTATATTTTTTGTATATTCCATAGTGTATATTCTGAGATGTGAAAAATATAGCATCTTTCAGCTTGTCATGAAGGGGAAGATCAAGGGTCGTAGAGAGGTCGGAAGAAGGCAACTTTCCTGGCTACGAAAGATCCGGGGAAGGACCGGTATGAGAACTATGGAGGAGTTGATTTGCACTGCCCAGGCTTTCTTTATAGTGCTTTTCAGCGTCGGGGGGACCTGACATGACACGAAAAGCAGAAGTATTTTTTTTTGACTATCTAATAAGCTGTATTTGTCCCTTAAATAAATAAATAAATGTATTTAACTATTCATAAAATACACATGTACTTTAATTTTTTTGAATAAATAAATTTTTCAGATTTTTTTATTGCTATCAACATTTATGTAGAAAACATATAATGGGACGAAACACAAAAAATGCGCAAAGTAGACGTTTTATCGCAAGTTCTACAGTATAATATCCTACTAAATATCAAAGTAGGTAATATGTTTTTAAATTTAATATTTGCAAAAAATCACCAGGCACCCTGGCGTTCGACGGGGTGCGTGCTGTCTCCATGGCTCTTCAACCTGTAAATTGATTTCTGCACAAGAGCCCTTAAGGATGAAAGCAAGGGTCTGAAATTTAGTACTGTAATAGTGCGAGACTTGATGTATTTATTTATACATGCAAACGATAAAGTGCTAATAGCAGAAAGTATGGAAGAGTTGCAGTTTCTTGTAAGTATGGTATATGAAAGATGCATAGAGAACGGACCGAGGATAAATGCCAGCAAATCAAAGGTCTCTGAAAAGAGTGAAATCAGAACAGCGTGTCAACAAGAGTAGACAACAAAAACTCGAGCAAGTCGACGAACATACCTGGGAAGCATGTTTCAGCGGAATGGACGGCTTGATAAGGAGATCGAAAGAAAAGTTATGACAGGAAACAGAGTAAATGTAGCACTTAGACCAGTTATGAATGATTGCAACGTATCAAAGGTAGTCAAATTAGCCAATCATAATGTTATCGTTGTGCTAGAAGTAGAGATCATCAAGAAGAATTTGTAATAGAACGATGTGTGATAGGGTAAGAAATTAGGGCATAAGGAAATAATGTAAGATGAAGAAAGATGTCATTTATATAATGAAAGTGAACACATTGAGATGGTTTGGCCACTTGGGGCGAATGAATGAGGAACGCCTGACGAAGAAAATATACAGTGCGGACAGGAATAGAATGAGAGGTCGGGGCCGCCTAAGAAAGGGATGGAACGACCATGTGAACGATATTCTGGAAAATGGAAATTTTAGATGCGTGAACAACAGACGAACATGTATGGAATGGTGCATGAATGTAGCGTTCGGTTCTCTCTGCGTACCCCGCGAGGGACATAGCTATAAATACTGAAACATCTAGAATCGTATAATAAACATCTAGAATTTTTAAATAAGCTAATTCATGTGCTGGGTTTGGGCTGGGTACAATTTATTAACTCACACGGATTTCGTAGCGTATACAATCAAAACTTGAATGTAAAACTATGCGGTTGTAAAACCTTCCATCAAATGTTATGATATAGGAATTCAGTAAAGTCTAGTGTCCTGTATGTGAATGCTTTTTCTGTTTCCTACAACTTTTTTGATTTTTTGTTGAGATACGTACAGTTTATTTTTTTTCCATGTTCCTTATTAATTTATTCATATATTAATTTTTAAACTCATGCCATGAAGATGATATATTGTTGCGATATTCTAATAAAAACATTATCACGCTAGCACGATTCGTGCGCTGTTTCCCCTGTCCTGTATATACATATGTACGTATGTTCTTTTGTCACGCCCAAGTTCTGTTATGTAGGTATTAATATATTTACGTCATGTAATCGGCATGCATGTTATTGTTTAGTTCAGTGATACAATTTGTATTTAATGCTTTCATAAATAATATAATTTATGCCTTCACCATCCAGTACGTCCCTGTTGTTGTATGCTTTTAACAATACAATAATAATACTAGTTGCATGTAACACATGAGCTCCAACTGTCGATGGTTAATATGTAAACAGCTTGATGGTACGTATGTATGTTTGGAGATTAAGTATCAACTATTGAGTCCCCATAGATATTGTGTATAGGCCACTGCCATTCAAATTGTATGAAACGATGTCGTCACTAAATTCAATTTTTTACAAAAATGGTTAAAAAAATGAGATGTGCCTACTACTATAATGGTCATATTTTTATAGAAAATTAAAATATCTAGTTGGGCATTTTTCGAAATTTTAAATCAATGGGCAGTTAACCACATAAATGTGATAAAATTATTTTTCATAACAAAAAGTATGAGAAATCTTGGAATTTTTCTAAACACAATATTGAGAAATTGTATTAATTGTCTATATTTATACAAATTTTCAGCGTTTGATCTTTTTTGGTTTTTGAGATATATGAAAATTTAAATAAAAATTCAGATGTCGATAACCTCTGACTAGAACAAGAAATTAAAATTCTTAGTATAAAAGTTTAGCAGGTCTATAACATTCTATTGTTTCTGAAATTTTAGGATCTGTGCATTAAGTGGATCAAAAGTTATAAAGAGGGAATGAACACATACACACACACATTTTTTTTTACTACGAATTCTGAGTTAATCCATACATATAAATATATAACATAATATGTATATGCTGAGAAGCCTCTATTCATTCTTATACAATAGTTTCAAAGTTTGCATTTGACCCTCGTGCATTACCTTACCCTGCCCCTTAAACATTCGTTCTTATTGAAATATAGTGAATGATATTGCTTTGGTCTTGCAATTTGGCCAACCCTACCCACAAAGGTTGGGGACAATTATTCAAAATTCCCATTTATCTGATATAACCCATAATATTTCTTTTCTTTGCAATTTACCGCAAGCTGTACAATTAATAATGTTTTAGTACCTATTTTATTAATGAAATAATATCCTGTTTATATTTGTTTCAATTTTCCATTATCGCCCGAAGTAATGCGGGACCTTTCTTAGCTTTTAGTTTCTTTTAATTAGGATACGTGTTTTTTGAATCATATTGTCTGCGCAGTTTTACGCACGTATTTTTACTTTTTTTCCGTTTCGTGCGTGGGAAATCTAAATCAGATATAATATTTTGATTTACCAATATTAATTTGACTTCATCTGTTTAATAACCTACGAAAATTTCTTTATCTGTAAAAATATGAGTTGTTACATAAATTAATAAGTATTTAATGTCGGTTTAGTCCCAAATTGCTATTTATTAATATGACGCCCACATTTGGTAATTGTTTTAAATGAATTTATGTATAAATGTTTGTATTTTAACGTAATGAATCAGATGCGGAAAAAAGATTATGCATAATAATGATGAAACGAATCACGGAACAATAAAAAAAAATTATAGAATAATAAATCAAATGCTGTTTTTTTTAAAGTATGAATTTGTTTTCATATAAATTGCGACTAGGTGAACAAAAAAAATGGAACCTAAACCATCTAAGATTGTATTTACTAAGATTGTATAGACATTCTGAATGTTGCCTTTTTAGATTTAACGAGGCTGGTGTGTGCTTACTTCTGAATTTGTCGGATATACCGTGATGGTATGTATGTATGTGAGTGAAAAGATAACGAGTATCCACGGAGTATGTGACCTTTAAACATATTTTGTTTTTTATTCACGAGTATCTTAATTTCAAATAGTGTAATAAAAATCTTTCACCATATATCAATTTTTAAAAATACCTGTTTTCTATAATGTTCTTTCATTACTCCTCAACATCATTTTCTTCCCCGTAGTTCTATTTCCTCGTCAATTCCCACGATTTTTTTTGTAAGAAAAAATCCAGTCTCGATCAATTTCCTGCGCGATTTTCACTTCCCCGAATGCAACCTTTCATTTCCCATTTAATTCTCATAAATTCGCTCTCCGGAAGTGAGCGTAACTCTTACTAGAAACGGAAGCATTGACAATTGTATTTATTTAAAATTACTTGCAATACTGTGTACCTAGTAGTAAGTATCTTCTTTGAACAAAGAAATCTAATATGGCAATGCTGTAGAGCTTTTATTTTTCATTCAGTGTAAATATCTAAGTTTTATATTAAAAAAAAACAACGAGGTAATAGACATTTACTTACTAATTAGTAAAATTATAGTTACAAAAGTGAAAGGCAATCGTGGTTTCACTGGGTTCACGAATCCAGGCCCACGAGCACAGGCGACCAGAGTACCAGCCAGAATAGGCGAGCCACAGCGACCATGTATGCGGAATTAAAGGGCCCCTTTATGACTAAAGTCACGCTCACCACTCACCCACCAACCTCCGATTGATAATCCACTCCCCTGCGCAACCTAATCCAATATGACGCGGATAACGCTGCTTTTACCACCCTACCCAAAAGTTCTTTTATTTTGCCTCGAAGGAGACCTAGATCCTTTAAATAGGAATTTAAAATAAAAATAGGAATATATTTAGATGGGTCGATAGCAGAGCGGTTAGCGCGCTGGGCTAGTAATCCAGTAGTCGTGAGTTCGAATCCTGCCTCGACCGATTTTGTTCACCTATAGCACATTTATTTTTTTTTTATTTTAGGGAACGTAGGAAGATGTATATTATGTACTTGTTTAACAAGGACATATTCATTTTTATTAAAAAAAAATAATAAAGATTTTGCGGGCAGGCCTCTCGCCCCTACCTCTACAGCATATATATTTGTGCTAAAGCCATTTTGAACTGTTTTATTTAACAGCTTCTTGCACTTGTTTAGCTTGTATTGGTGATCCTTTGGAATATTTGTGTCCCATGGAAGTCAGCTCCACATAAATAACTCTTTTCAATGAAAGATAATAATGTTGTCAAGTCAGGCCTGAGAGATGACATGCAGATCTCCTTTGGAAGGGTATATCTCTCTGTTCTCGTATCCATTAGGATATTCCAGTCATCTGACATCCTAATAATTGATACCTACTAATTTCTTTGTTGTAGGTCTGACTTTTTGTCCCGGTTTTATAAATGATTCAACCGACTGTTTCCATGTGGTATCCTTTGATTAAATCTCATTTGAAATGGCGTATTGATTTTTTTTTTCTAATAAAAAATAACAATTATATTTTTCCGCCAAACTGCAAAGCAGTTAAAAAACAGCTTTTGACAAAAACATGCCCGTGATCCAAAATCATTATTTTTCTTCTTCTTCTTTGTGCCAAATCAGGTCCTCCTGATCACTGCTAAGAAGGCATCTCTATCCGCCGCCGTATGGAACAATTCGCCGACGTCTCTGATGCCGGTCCACTCACAATTTTTGCGGAGCTATGATGTCTTTCTATTCTTCGGTGTTCCTCTATTTTACCCTTCGTTATTATTTATTTATTTATTTTCTTTGGGATGCTACAGCTCATTTACAGTTTAATGATACAATAGGTATTATTTTTACAGTGTTCGAGCCAAAAAAAGCATTCCATCAACATATAACAGTTTACAAGCAAAAACAAATAACAGTTTACAAGCCAAAAATAATTCATACACACACCTTCATGCACACCCTCACACACACACACTCATTCATACCATCACACACAAATACACGCACACACATACAAACATACACATACATACATACATACATACACACATTAACAACAACTAGGGAAGGAATGAGAGAAGAGAGACTAGGAGGACAGGACAGAGGGATATTGGTTGTGATACCTTTCGTCGATTAACTGTGTCAACTAGCTCGCGCTCGACAATTGCTCTCATTGTTATTTTAAATTGATACAACGACATTTTCGCGAGACCTCACTCAATGAACGCTTTATTGAATGCATTGTTTACTTGTACATTCACACACTGGCTGTGTCTATGTGGGAAGTTTGGCATCACATATTTATTTATTTTATTTATTTATTTATTATTAACTGGTTTACTACTAGGTACATTTTTATACATACTTATGAAAAATAAAAATAAACAAGATAGATAAAAAATATAGACAATATCAAAAAAAGTAACCATGACAAAAGAGACAAAAATAATAAAAGTAATAATAAAAAGTAATAACAAAAAGTAAAGAAAACAAAAAGTAATAACAAAAAATAACGAGAAAAAGAATAAACAAAAAATATAAAAAAATATAAATAAAAATATCAACAAAAAAAAAATAACAATATAATATTATTTAATTGTAAATATTTTTATTTTGTGACGCGTGTCAACATTTTAATATATAAATAAGCGTTTCTTTGCGTATCAAAGCAATACGAGTAACGTTTCATACTGTAACTGACGTTTTCAAATATCTATTTCCACACTTCGAAGGCTGTTTATCTGTGAAAGCCACCAGAAGGTGCTCAGGGTTCATTGTATCCAATCTTTGTTGCCTGTTGTGCTATCCTTAGACAGAAAAAAAATCAGCCCTTATACTACGACGTTAGTCTGCCAGTCGCTGGCTCTTGCTCTATTTCTTGCTCTTAATCACACTTCTCCAGTGTTAACAAACAATATATCGGAAAGTAAAAAGATGAATGTTAACTTTGGAAATAGTTTTAAAGTAAAAATAATCTTTTAAGTGTGCGAATGTTCTTCAGTTGCTCGGCAGAATAGTGAAGAAAATAACAATATACGTAATATTTGATTATTGTTCGTTGGAAACTCGACCACAAATTAATGTGTGACCCTCATTATCCAGTTACTGTTTACTCTATACCTACCGTAATTTAACTAAAGATAGACCCAAGAGATATCGACAGACAGGGTTGTAAAATACATTCTCTTTTGTAAGAAAATTATCCTTGGTTCTACCTTTTCTATATTATGCGTTTTATTTTTGTCTAAAATATATTTTTTCAATTTTATTTATTTCCTGTTATTCAGTTTTTTTGTATTTATAGTAAAATGTGCAAGCAACGATTATATTGGTTATAATTTTAGTAAGTTCGTTCATACCTATACATAACTAAGCTGCTAGCCCTAGAACAGGATTTCCTACAGGTTAATATGGTGTGATTAAAAAAATAAATAAACAACATAATTTGTACTAATATGGATATATTTTTTTGTAGTAATATTTTTCATTACTTTTTTCAATCCATTTTATTTATATTCATTTGTATTGAATGATTTGTACGCCAGTTATATAGATACAATTACATTTTTTTACATATATAGTTTTTATTTTATTTTGTAAAAATACTTCTTCTTCTTCTTCGATGGCGCTGCAGCCCAAATCGAGCCTTGGCCTCCGTTAACTTTCGCCTTCATCCCATCCTGCTGCCAATGTATTATAAAAATTTTATAGTATATGTCTGATAGGGTTTTCCCTCCCCCCTCCCCTGCTTACCTGTTCATACCCATTTGACCATTACACGTATAATTTTTAAGTCAGCATATAGTGTGCCTCTGAGGATGCCAGCTGTGACTGGCGAAAGCGTTTAGGCAAATTAAAAATACTCATTGTGGTATCTGTGTTTTCTTTTTATAAGTTTTTTTTTACAATTTATATTATAAAAATATTTAGGTGATCAAGAAGTTGTATTGCCATAAACAAAAATATAGTTTTAGTCTCTGTTGTTTTATTCGCAAACACGACTTTCATTAACCGCTATCGCTCTTCGACGAGCATCGTCAGAATGGATATGTGTGTTTTTTATTGCAATCAAATTTAATAAATATATGCTAATAAAAAACGAGTTCAGGAAAACTAAAAAGTGTACTTTAAGTTTCACGTTATACAAACAAAAACATCATCACCACGAAACTCATAGTCACCCTTTTTTATATGTAAGTACCTAATATCCGTTGAGAAATGCAAAAAAAGTCGTGCCATTTTTTTCTACTTCATTTTTTATCTTTGAAGTTTGGCAACCCTAGCACGTCTTTGGTATTACGGTCTCTGTTTTCGGTTCTTCCATTTTATTTCGATGCCTCCTTCCAATAACAGTTGAACATTATTCCGTCTCTTCATTCCATCTTCAATTTCTTCTCCATTAACGTGACCAGCTTTTGTATAAAATTAACAGGATTTGACGATGTGTAGCTACCGAAGTATACGACAAGATAAAACTGGAAGAAAGGGTTCTTTAATTATTGTATTATTAAACCAGACCAGAGTGTGCCCGTGCCTCAAACGATATTGGTTTTAGATTTTTATTTATTCTTAAAAAACAAATGCAAAATTTTGGATGTCTGTCTTCAACACCTATCTCTTTATGGATGAAAATTATGTTAGTTTTAAAAACATTAATTATTTTTTATTTACGTGCCTCTAAAGACTTATTTATAACTAGTTGCATGTAACACATGAGATCCAACTGTCGATAGCGATAGTATGTATAGTTGAAGAATATGTACCAAACTATAAACCCATAGATACAAATTATTGAATATTTTCAGATATTTTGTTTTCTATACAACATATGTAGGTATGTATGTCAAGATAGGATAGTATGGAAGAAGATCCTTTTTCCTACCCAGAATATGCAAATTGCATGATGGTATGTATGTATGTTTGGAGATGAAGTAACAAACTATTAAGTCTTCTTACATATTGTGTATAGGCGACTGCCATACAAAATGTATGAAGCGATGTCGTCACTAAATTCAATTTTTAAAAAAATTGTTAAAAAAAAATTGAGATCTTCTACTACAATGTTAATATTTTTTATAGAAAATTAAATTATCTAGTTGGGGTGTTTCGGCTTTTTTCGATAATTGTAAAAGTTTTGGAAATATAGGCAGTTAAACTCATAAATTTATCATAAAAAAAATATTTTTCTTAATAAAAAATGTTTGAGAAACCCTGGAATTTTTTTGAAAAAACTAATTTGAGATTTTGTATTTGTCTATGTTTGTACCAATTTTCAGCGTTCTACCGTTTATGGTTTCTGAGATATATGGAAAAATAAAATAAAAATTCAAAAGTTGATAACCCCTGACTGAAACAAAAATTCAAAATTCCGAGTATAAAAGTTTTGTAGGCCTGTAACTGTTTATATATTCTGAAATTTTAGGCTCTGTAAATTGAGCGGATCAAAAGTTATAAGGGGGGGACGGACACACAGACACACACACACACAGACACACAGACACACGAAATGTTCTACTCCGAATTCTGAGTAAATCCGTGTATGGAACATATATGCTGCGAAGCCTCTAAGTTGGTGTTTTTTGACTTCAAAGTTGGAAAAGCCGTGAAAAAAGTAGACCTCTCCATACAATTCTCGCGTATTCTGGCTTGATACATTGTCGATATGTTAAGAGAACAAAGTTCTCCTGAACAAATCGACAGTTGGAATATTTAGAACTTATATATACATTAATTCAACTGAGACGCCGAATGAGATACTTACGGAAAAATCAGAGAAATCGTAGTAGGTACTCACAGTTATATTTTTAAGAATGAATTAAATTTTATAATAATTACTTCTATGTCAACGAAAACTATTAAATTATTAAATTTATAACCATAATATGTTATGTTTACAAGTAATATAATTTTTCTTGTGAAAAATTGTACAAAAATAAAAAAATATATTCACAATAACACTCACCGAATTTATTGAGAAATTGCTTATAAATATGAAATCATATTTCACTTTCTTTATGTGTTATTTTATTTATTTTTTAACTGCCCAACTAGGAAACCATAATCTAGAGTTTACAATTTTTCAGTGATAAAATACTTGTGAACTGGGTGATATTAGTTTCCGCTCTACATGAGGTATGTAAGTACTAATAACTTATTAACTCTCTACTTCAATAAACATCAAATCAGAAACATAGTTCAGAAACATCAAAACCATCCATGTTTACCTAAATCATGGATATAATTATCTGGTTATAATTATATAATTATCGTAAGATAATTATATCCATGATATGGGTAAACATGGATAGTATTAGTTCCGCCGGTTGACCAGACTCGCCTCCCAGCTCAAAATGTCGGTCATAATACCTGTCAACAAATCAATTTCTGACGCGATTTTCGTTTCAAAATCATAGATAAGAGGTAATCTATCAATGTCGTAAGGAGCGTTGGTATATTTGATATAATTCGCATGCGTCCCAGATTAAATCCACAAATGCACAGAATTACGCAATAATACATATATATTTAAGAACTAACAAATAAAAACCTGATCCTGAACCTGAACTTTTGATCCCGATTTCGTCTCCTTGTCCTTACTCTATCCTTTTTTTTGCTTCTACTTCTTCTTCTTTAGCCTTCTTCCCTCCACTGCTGGATGTAGTCCTCTTCCATACTTTTCCATTCGTCTCTGTCTCTCCCATTTCGCATCCAGGTCCTTCCAGCTTGCTGAACAATGTCATCGGACCACCTATTGGGGGGTCTTCCGACACTTCTATTTTTGGTCCAGGGCTTCCACTGAAGGATTCTGGGTGCCCACCTAGTATCCCCCTGTCGAGCCATATGCCCAGCCCATTGCCACTTCAACCTTGCATTCGATCCTTAATATATGCGACTCTTGTTCGGCGTCTTATTTCTTCGTTTCTTGATTTATCTCGAAGACTCACGTCGAGCATCTGTCTCTCCATGGCCCGCTGCGTACATTTTTTTTGCTATGAATTATTATTTTTTTGTTTTAATAGTATCTTAGTGTTATATATATTTTATTTGTTTTCTTTTGCTCTTATTCTTTTGTTGTTGTACATACACAATTTTGTCATACTTTGTAATCTGGATGGTTGGAAGAAATTGCCTAATGGCAATAAGGCCGCCAGTATACAGTATATTTTTTATATTATGTACAGAAAGATCAACAAATAAATAAAATAAAACATATTATTTTCCACATATTCAATGACCGAAAGTTTTCGCCATAATAAATCGAATCTCTGGAATAACACTGTGTTCTATTTTATTTGTTAATTTTAAAATGGACTTCCACTCTTTTAAAATAAAAACTTTCGAATTAATTAAGAATTCTTAAGAAGTATGAATGAAATTGCTGGAGAAAATGATGTTTACATACCTACTTATTAAATATTATGTCGAGAATATTAAAAAGTCTATTTTTTCTTCTCGGTGGTTCTATGTACTTTCCACATATGAAGCGGGCACGAGAGAAAACGAAGAATTAGCTTTTAACATTTTAGCATTTTAGCTTAAAAGCTCGTACAGTAATTAGAAACATCTTTCATATTTTTTCACGTACAATAAAAGTAAATATATATATTATTATGTAGGTTCCCTCTTTGATGTTGAGCGAATCCACATAAGAACGTTTTCAGACCATTTCAGTAAGACTTCGTAAGTCCATTATTCGTCTCACGCTGAAAAATATCCCATGTTATTTCATACTCTTCTCTACTTCATTATAGTGCAGAACTATGATTTCGCAATTTTCAAGCTCAATAAGTACCCATCGCGTGAATAGTGTTTCCTTTAATTTTCATCTTGATATTATTTTTGACTTTTTGAGTTTTCGGTATTGATCGTACTTTAAATTCAACTGACCACTATCCTAGAGCTGATTTTTATAGGCAACAGTGCCTTTTTAACAGTAACATATTCTCAGTGTTTAAGTCATTGCTTAACTCATCGACCTTTTCAATTTGGTGTTATAAGCATTGTCATAAGTACTTCCCGAGTCCGAATTAAGTTTAATAATAACGATCCTACTAATTCGTTATAGTACTAATTCATCCTGTATATATTATACTTTTTCATTCCGAAAATGCAGATATATGTATTAATTTATGTGTTTATATATGAAATTTACTCTAATGCAATGCATTATATGATTTAATTCTTTTTTAAATCATGAGCATGTCATTGCGGTAACAAGTACATATACATCCTCATATATTCCCAAAATTAAGAAAAATACTAAATTAAGCATAATTCCTACTTTTCTATCCTACTCCCTTCCTCAAAACCACTTTTTTGTTAGTATAATAATGACAATATTTGTAAACTTAATTGGTTCACATGTCATATTATGTGTATTAGTAAAATAAGCGAATTTAATTGTCAGTTTACACAATTAATAAAAAAATAGTAAAAATTAAAAAAACGCTTGTTCTATATGTTCGAAATCACTCGTGGTAGGATTCGAACTCGCGACCACTAGATTTACAAACCCAGCGCGCCAACCACTCTGCTACCATCCACCTTAAATAAACCACCCATTTTTGAATAAAAGTATTTTGGTAAATTTATTATTTAATGTTTTATTTTATTTCAATTAAGAGCATCACATCCAACAGTGCGTTATTACCGACCTACTACTCCGTTTTTGTAATAGATTATTTTTAAATTTCTAGCTACTCGCGCTACTTTTTAAGCTACAAAAAAGTTATGTTATTGCTTTAACCTTTAAAGTGTATAAAAAATTGTGAAATAAAAGAGTGATTGGTGACCATCACTGAATTCTACATACCTCACATTACAAATTTAAAATAAATCAACTTACGCGTAGGTATCATTAAATTTTCCAAAATTTAACAGATTTTTGATATCTTTTTACTATTGATGATCTAAACATGTAGGCACTTATCCGTTGCTTTTTAATTTTTCATAGCATTATTTGTACATAAATATATATACCAATTATCCAGAATAAATTATATTCTACACAAAGTAAATTGTAATAATAATATTTTTTATGCAAGTTGTAGGTACTTTTACATGTTTTTCGATTATTTTTTATATCTTAATTTCATTTCTTATATGTAACTAATCTTTATTTTACTGGATAACTCTTCTTTTTTATCTTATCTTTTAGGTATACTTATACAAACTTTATTTATGTGCACGGTATAACGTTGATTCTTTGTAATAAGCTTATGCCGTATAATAAATAAATAAATATGGCATTCATTATTTTATTTAGTTCCAAAAGGACTCTCCGTGTAAGTAAATTTTTAACAATGACCATTATTCTCATTTCATTGCGATTTTTACTAGGTATTCATTATTTCAATTTCTTTTTAGAGAACTTATCATCATCATCATCATAAGCTAGACAGCCGTGAATCTAGTAATCTCTTCCATTCTTGCCTTTGTTAAGTCTTGGTTTTCCAATTTCTGATTTGCAGACTGGATGCATCAGCACTATCAGCACTGACAGAATCCACCCATCGAAGTTTGAACCCTCCTGGTTTTCTTCGTCCTTGCGGTGTGGAGAGTGTGAGACGTTTTACTGGGTTGTCGTCATCTATTCTAATATGTGGCCAGCTTATTTCAGGCGATCCACCTTGATGGAGCTGATCACATCGGGCTTACCATATATAAATATGTCATATAGCTCTCTGTTGTATCGACGACGCCAACCATCAGTATCTCTACGCCCTACAAAAGCAGCTAAGGTCAAAACTGGTTATGAGAAACACAAAGATCCTCCTGTATAAAACACTCATCAAGCCGGTCCTCACGTATGCTTCGGAAACTTGGGTGATGACTAAGCAAGCTGAAGGATCCATAGCGGTCTTTGGTCACATAAATCGAATTGACGACGACCCCACCAAAAAGGCCTCACACTCTCTGTGCCACAAGGTCGAAGGAGACCAGGAAGACCAAGGACTCGATGGATGGACAGTGTCGATGCGGATGCATCTGCAGCATAATATATATTAAATTAGGAGAACGAAGGCAACGGATAGACGGGAATGTAGTAGACTCCTGGATTCAGCCAAGGTCCACCCAGGGCTGTTGAGATTATGATGATGACTACAGGACTTATCTCCTCCACCAATTTCATAGTATCTATGTACTCTTCGTGATATCTGTTGGTTAATAAAATGGGCTTATACATTTGCTACGTCACAACTTCAACTTCTTATTGTAGTGTTTAGTAAAGAAACATCCATCATGAAGATTATCTTTGTTTTATCGTCTGAATATATAGGCAGACAATTCGTTGAACAATTTCATTTTGAGATTGTATAAGTGACGATGTTGGATGTTAGGTCGAAATACTCTATTTTTATGAAAGGCAGTTTCACTGAGTTGGTTGGTACACGGCGTTTCACTTTACTTCAATTTGTACAAATAAACAGCAGTCATTAGCTTGTCTATATCCCATGCCAACTCACTTTGCTGCCGCTGTTAGGTTCTCGGAGTTTATTGCCAAAGGACTAGACGAAATGGAAGTTTTTGACAAAACTCGTTCAGCCATGCGTGAAATATTAAACATTCTCGTTGGGGCTACTTTTGAAGGGCTCCAACTGAAACGTTAAAAACAATGTGAGGTTTATTACAGTAATTGCTTTGAATATTTAACTGTTCGTTGTATTTAATGTTGTACACTATTTTTTCAACGACCACGTCAAACCCTGAATTTTCAATGACCATCCTCTAAATTTAATTACAATATATTCAGCCTTCTATATTTGTCGCTTTGTCAAAAGCCCGTCATTTATTTTTTACAAGTGGTCATACCAAGAGATAAGAAAATTTAAATACTACAAATAATTATATATTTTTTGAATGAATAAATGCAGGAACTTCATTTTCGACATCAAAACACGTTTTTTTTGTAATAATTAATCTGTGAATGTAGTGTTATAAATTACATTTTATTGATATTAATTTTTCAAATAAAAACAGGTTTTTTTATTTCTTATTGCTTCTCGGGCAACTAACAGGTACTACAGATATTGTGTGAGTACAGATAACAATATTGTTTTACAGGTATTATAAACAAAGTTACTTAAAAAAAACAAAGGAAACAGAGTGAATGGAGCACTATGACCAATTATGAATGATCGCAACATAACAAATGATGCCAAAGTTGTCATTCATAACGCCATCGTAGTGCCAACCTTGACGTGTGCAAGTGAAACCTGGACATGGCAGAAGACGCATGAAAGCAGAATAAATGCAGTTGAAATGAGATTAATAAAACGATGTACGACCGGGCAAGAAATCAGAATATAAGGAAATAATGTAAGATGAAGAAAGGTGTCATTACTAGAATGAAAGTGAACACATTGAGATGGTTTGGTCACATGGGGAGAATGAATGAGGAGCGCCTGACGAAGAAAATATATATATATATATATATATATATATATATATATATATATATATATATATATATATATATATATATATATATATATATATATATATATATATAAGAGCGGAAAGGAATGGAATGAGAGGTCGGGGACGCCTAAGAAAGGGATGGCACGACTATGTGAACGATATTTTGAAAGACGGAAATGTTAGAAGTGTGAGCAATAGACGAACACGTATGAGACGATGCATGAATGTGGACGAAGCGAGGGATGCGTGCCAGGATAGAAAAGAGGTGGCGTTCGGTTTTCTCTGCCTACCCCGCAAGGGACATGGCGTGATGGTATGTATGTATGTACATATGTACATTCTCTTGGACATTTCAGGAAATGAATTCACTGCAGTTTATGGAATTAATAAAAAAATATACTATCCACTTAATCATAAGTTTGTGTATCCTACACGTTTCGCATATTGTTTATTATTTTTATTCAATATTGCTTCTCCGGCAAGTAATAGGTACTTTGTCAAATATTAATTTAGCACACACCCAATAACAAGTTGCCACATTCTGGAAACTTACGTTATTAATCGTCTCACAGATCCAGACTGAAAACACAATTATAAACTGTGGAAATCGAACCCGGGACTTTAGGCATTATAGTTTTACAGATTGTAAAGTTGTATTGCTCCATTATTCACAATTTTATTTCTTTTACCAAACGTATTTGCTTAGACTCTTAGTATCATTACAATAGACAAGACATAACCTATAAGTAAATATTTAGTGAACAAGAAAGTAAGAACTCATAAACAGACTGAATTTTCAATTTCACAAACATACCAAAATCTTTTTATTGAAACAGACTGGTATATAGTTTACTTTATAACTACGTTTGTATTTAATTCTTTTATTTTTGTGGTAATATCGTTCATTCTTCACCTCAGCATAATAATAAAGACAGTAGAAGACAGTTTCTTATTCCAGTTTAACTTCTAACTCGGAGACATTTTGCTATGCTCAGTTAAAATCTCCTATGACAGTTATAACCCATTTTAAGTACCATTAGAATATCAAGACAGAAATTCCGTCTCAAGGAGGAGACTCTATTACGTCTTACGATGCGAATGGCGTTGTGAACCGGTCGCAATTTTCAAATTCTTAATGTATTGTTAGATTTTGTGAACATCCGACTGTTAACAATATCCACGTATGCGGAATACGGTACATTAGGGTTTTATTAAAGTTATTTGTGATATGCAGTATTGAGTAAGTACTTATTGTTAAAGTAAGAATCGTACTGCATCGTTGTACAGAGGAATGTGCAATACAATTTACTCATTATTAGTAATGGTGTAGCGATGATGTAGGCATATTAAATTTAAACACAAATCTTTGTTTGTTTTATTGAGGTAGGGGTATGTAATTTACAACATACTATACTCCGAATTTTTTTACGATATATGTTCTTATTACTTGTAAGCATTGTGTGGTTAAGATTGTTAAAATTATAGTTAATTGGATTGGATTCTGTGTCGGCGTCCTGGGTCCCAAATAAACAAAATTAAAAAAATAAAAAAAAAGTGTTTCGAAAGAAATGAGAAAAAAAGTGAAGACGTAACTTTTAAGAGTACGGCGTATTGACCATCCAAAAAGACCTTGGAGCATATCCTGTCTGATCAATAATAAGATGATAGTCAATTTCTCAACATCTTCAAGTTGGTACACCTGTTTTCCTACCTACGGATCTTGGCGGTCCAACATATTTTTTTGTACGTCGTTTTTTTTGTTTGTATAATTCTACCATTCTAATCAGGTTACGAAATGAGGACACAAGGAAAGAATGTAAGATGAAGATCGATGTAATCAATAAAATCAATGACACCTAAAGATATTGTAGAACTCCATATAATAATTATATCCATGATATGGGTAATCACGAGGGTTTTGATTTCGCCGATTGAACCAGACTTGCCCCCCAGTATGAGTCTTGGCTTCTTCAAGCAATCCACTCTACCAGTTGCCCTGCGACGCCAATTAGTCCCCCGCAGAGAGGACTTTCTCCACATAGTCGAGCCATCTGAACCTATTTTGGTCTCCCAATGCTGATTCTTACCTTTGATCTATTGCCAAAGAGTTACTTTAATCTGGAATGCATTTCTTATATGTAGTCATTGTTTTCTTTCATAGCTTTGTTGCGAAAAAAATATATACAAGTTCTGATAAATTTTATTATTTTTTTAACAACAAAAGAAAAATAACGCATAATTTTCTTTTTTACGTGTCAGTGGATACTGCTTCGTCAGCGGGAGTGTCTCTAGAAGACAAAATAAAAAAAAATCATGCATTCGCGGAAGCTTCGGAGTGACAGGTATTAACAATAAATTAATGCCTTTCACTCCTAATAGTCTTCATAGACGATAAGTTGGGAAGGCGTCAGGAAGAAGAAGTAGGAACTGCTTCGGATGCATTAATATACATTGCAAATTGTATCTCAAGAATATATAAATTTATATTTTCTTGAATGTGAAGTTTCATATAAACGTTGGGGTAGGTACCCACTCACTTATATGATTTCTTTTTGTCTTTACTGAAACTGCCATCTGTTGAGATTGTGCAGCATTAATACAACCATATTGCACTCCATAGGTACTAACCTATCGAAGTATTTTATATGAGTGTGCGAAAAATATCAAACTCGAGGGGATTTTTTTTCGATTTCTTGGAAAGTATGTAAGACATTAGACGCAGCGACAGCCTAATTTACGTCATAAAATACATGCTGTTTTTTTATGTGAGAGGATACCACAGCAGGTAACAAGGATTGAATAATATGAACCCTGATAACAGCCTTCAAAGTTTTGAAAATGTTGAGACCTGCTATTTTAACACTTGTTTCTCGAACAAAGTTTGTTCAATACTTTTGGTTGTTTCGTTGAAATATGATGCCATCAAACGACTCAATTTGAGCAATTTTATGAATTCAAAGTATTTTACCGATACTATTACCGATACTTTTGTTGAAACAACGCAGCCTAAGTGTCCAGAGCGAGTTGACTACAAAATTTGTTTGACGTTGTTTAATGCTTTGAATAACCTGGTACCACAATACATTCTAGAGCTGTGTCAGAGAAAAGAGCTATCTGGGAGGCTTCTCACACTCAGGTCTTCTGGATCACTGAGTAACAACTCTGTAAAGGAGTTGGACAGAGCCATCAAAGCAGCTTACTGTGATCGATGCTTTAGTGTGAGTGGTCCTTTAAAGTGGATAGAATAGATTGCCTCCAGATGTCCGCAGTGCACAAAGCTAGAGCACTTTCTCTAAAGGACTGAAAACAGCTTTATTTCGTAGAGCAACATAAGATAGAATATAATCGCCCTTGGAATGATCCTGAATCATTGAACGGCGCTTTATAATTATTATTTATTAAGTTAACTAAATTTGTATTCAAAAAATATTATTATAATTTATCTGAAATAAGAAACTATTATGGCATTTAATTTCGACGTATCATTTTTTATTATTAGAAACCAAAAGGCTTTCAAGTATGAAGCGTTATAGTATAAAGCGTGATTTATTTATTTATAACTTCTTGTACTGGCGGGTTTATTGTCAAACGACAATTTATTCCAACCAACCAGAGTAAATATATAATACAATGTGTACTTACTTTGGCAAAAAGGTTATGATATGATATAAAATAATAGATAACAGAAGAAAAATTAAAAAAAGAAAACAAAAAAGATTGTATTCTATTCAATATTCATTGCAATGATTATTTCGTCCTTTGAGGACATTATCAAGAGTTATTAATAAAGGCATTCTACTAAATACATAATATTTTTGCAATAATTAAGCTAAATAAGTACCTATTTATAAAATCAAAAAGTATTCCGTTTGGTTTTTTTTTGTAGGTAGGTGTCTCAATTTTTATCAAGAGTTTCCCTTTACAAAATCAAAATAAACTTCGCTGATTAAAAATATTCGAAAATTAAAGGGACAGTTTCGGTACCCGGGTCTACTATGGTGGATATTTTTGAGGGAATTAAAAAAGTCTAATTAAAAAAAGTTTGCAATGGGCTGTGTTCTGGGTGTATTTTAAAATAATTCCCCGTTCCTATCCTTTTTTCAAAATATTCATTACCCACCTGATCACCGACGCGGCAGTTCACTGAACCCTAAAAAGAGAACTGATTAACTGAATCGATAGACTCTGCTTTATTTTATCTGTGTCATCATTTTTTTCTGTACCCATATTATCTATTTTAATAAAAGGTGGAAGTGTAACTCAGATAACTCGTATTTCATTAATATGATTTGGATCAATTGGAGAACAATATTATATGGAGTTCTTTGTTAAAATGGCGGATAATCGGAAGACATTGTTTTATTTTTTTATATTGTTTCTTGGGCAACATCAGGTTTGACCTAATAACCGGCTTCTAGTAATATAATATACTGTCATATTATGGAGACTCACGATGGTAATCGTTTCACAATTCCAGATTGAAGATATAACGTAAAACTCATCGATGGATTTTGTACACTATTTGACGTGTTAATGGATCAGTCGTTCATCATTCGAAATCATTTTTTTATTGAACGGATATTTATTTTTAACAAGAATATATACTTCTTCATACGTTTCCTATGTTTAGCAAATTCTTGTGCCGTAGGTGAACTAAATCGGTCAAGGCGGAATTGGTCCATTTAGTTAAAAGCAAAAACGTCTTTTTTGCACCAGTTAATTTTACTGTCTTCAATTTTACATTTTTCCGCTCTTGACATTGTGAATGCATGATTTGTGGAAGATTTATCTTTTTTCTTATCAAAATAAATAATTTTACTGTCTGACTCCACAAACTTTTATCCGGGCTCATTTTGAATGTCTATCAAAAGTTTTTCAGACATCATCACATTATTACACACTCTCTCAAAAATTGTGTTAAAATATTTTTTTGTCAGTCTGTTTCATATTTATTTTTTCGGTTGGGACGTTAAAGTTTATCTTTGTTCCGAGAAATGTCTTTTATTCTCTTCTTTAGTTTTGTTCGGAAGTTTAAACCCACTTGGACCATCAATCGTTTTACGACAAGAGTTCTTCGATGAAGTTCGGTCCATCTGTGTCCACAATCACACCCCCAGCAGCTGTCAAGGTGTCTAACGGAATTATTGAATCGCCTCGTATTTCAAAATAAATTTATCGAACGACAGACAAATAGGATTAATATAATTTTCATCAATATTCCGATTATATTTATTTGATAATATAATACAATACACAATTTCACAAAAATAATATAAACTGACGCGTTGCTTGGTTGAGTTGAATCTTCGTTGAATCGAGTGACTTTGTTTATTTTTTTATTTACTTTTTATCACACCATATTTATAATGACACTAATAAGTAGATTACTGCTGTCCAACTAGGAAATCTAATTTATTGAATACACGAAACCTTTCATGTTATTCAATAAATTCAGATTTAAAGGTTATTTTTTGTATATAAAAAAGGACCGTTTTTATTGAACATCATTGCCACATTCTGGAGACTTATATTTTTTATTGTCTCACAGATTCAAAATGAAAACACCTTATTAAAAACTGTGTACGGCACCATTAATACTCGTTTAGACTCGTTTAGAATATTTGATATTTTTATTTTCAAATTTCTAAAAAGGATGACTTGACAATGAGAAGGATAGCGTTGGCAAAAACTCACTCGTTTTTTTATTGAATTCGATGTTTCATATTAATGTTATAGTGGTTGAAGTTCGATTATATGTGGTATTAAACCATAATTGTTCCTGAATGATTTTCCTGTCTGTTATTTTGCTAGTCAGTTTATTTAATACTTACCATTGTTATCATTATTATTAATATACACGGTATATTTGCATTGAAACCGACATAAAACATTGTTCGAAGGAATTATTAATACCTGCTTATGTATAATAATATCCGGGATTAACTCCGTGAATTATCCGGTGGATTGAAACGAGATGAGAGCAAAAAGATACACTGGAGAGGGTGGGGATAATTGTGAACGTGGGGTAAATACGAACACCGATGTTTAGAGTAGTTTGAGAAAAAAATATTTAACTTTGTCGTCCGATAACTCGTACTTTGTACAGTACTGAGAGGTCATGTAGGTACTTCGTTTTCTGAAAGTAATTTTAAGTATTTTTTAAACGATTTCTTATTTTTTTTGATTCAGAGAATTATGGATCTTTAGATGTTTATTTTATTTCTTATATTCCTAATTGTAACAACTAAACTCAGAATGCTTTTGTGTACCGTGCTTGCACGGTGTATAATGCTTTCTTTAATACACTCGACATCTCTGCGAGCTCTGTGTGTATTTAGGACAGCTGTCTCCTCCTTTCTTTCCTAGTACTTTGATTTAATCAGTTTTCTTATTTTAGTGGGTTTTTTATGTAAGTACTAGTAAATCAACTATACATTATTTGTATCAATATTAATTATTCTTTTGAATAATGCATGGAGTTTTCACTGATCCACTAATAAAGCAATGTACATTGTCTGTTTTATAAATTGTGAAGACTGTATAACTCTCTATCAACCAATAAAAATAAACAAAATAAAATATTAACAATTCGGCTAACGGCTAAAGGTGTTTGGAGTGTTTTCTAATGTTAGACAATATGTCATTTCTTTCGCTATTAATCTACCGATTCTACCCTATTGGAGGTTATGTTATGGATGCAACCTTTGGGAACAAGTGGAGAAAGTACTTTAAGAGGCATCCTTTGCGATTTTTGAAGGCGTTCAGAATTACTCGACAATGGACGAATAAAGTTTAAAGTTTCAGAGCCGGCAAACCGATGTTTATTATTCAAAAATATGTACATCAATGACAATCAAAATTCCCACGTCTCAATAGAAAAACCTGTTCTGGTCACTTACAATATTCCTGCTTAAATATATTATACGTAATCCAGTGCTAGCCAAAACAGAGTTATGGTATTATTGAAGAGAATACAAAGTAATGACAAGAAAAATAAAATATAACAAAGGTCATCAAAATCAACACAAATATAAAAAATGTAATATAAGAAATATTTTGTAACATTTTTTTTAAATAACATAAATAAAATTTTTTTATTTTTTTTTAATATAAAATATTTTATATTTTCTTTTAACATATTTTTTGTAACGCAACATATTTTACCTAAGATATAATATAATATTAAACCACATCTTTCTCCTCTTGCGATGGGATGTGATTCCTTTGGAATCCCATCCCATCTCAACTTCGAGTTTCATTAACACTTCCCGCTTTCAAAAGAAATCTCCTTACACATTACACTTAAATTTGTCTCCTTATCCCATCCTTGTCCCCCCGTCTCCTGTCCCCCTCCGTTTCTTTATGGTTTTTGTTTTATATGTAATTATATTTTTATTATATGTTTTATATGTATAAATTGTTGGTACGTATCATAAATACAATATTCTTCATCAAATGAATATGGTTGGTTGGTTGCCATTTGGCAATAAGCCTGCATTGTGCATTTATGTGCATAAAAAGTTTTATATAAATAAATAACATTATTTTCGTCGATTAGGTGCAGAATACATAAAACATTTTTTATTTAAAATCGTGTGTTTCTATTGTTTATACATTATGTTCTAAGATTCTATAGTATCCGTTTTGCTTGTTTTGATACTACATTTTTGCTTGTTTTTTTTCATGTTGTTTGAGGTCTTCTATTGTGGTAGTGTGTTTCCCTTTTGTTTTTATTTTGTGTTTTATTGTTATTGATAGGTACGTGTCTTCTTTGGGTGTTCATTTAATCATCCGATGCTGATTTTTTTTTATTATTTGTATTTATCTTTATTTATACTAGATGTAAGAAATTATATTTTTTTACATCTGAATAAAATATATGCAATACAATACAATACAAAACTTGTTAAAGTCACAAAGACAACATATTATGTTTTAAGGACTAGGTACCTACACAATATATATCAAGATAGTCGAAATTTGATTTCATTCATTATTAATAACTCAATTTTTATTTTTTTATTTATTTTTATTAATAATACAAATAGGAAGTTTGAAATTCAATTATATACTAGAGCTAGAAGTTAAGTATATGAGTACATATAAATGTGTGTATGTGTGTTATTTATTGATAAGTATGTAATTGATAGGGTACGATGAACACCTCACTTGGAAGTCCTGTGCCGAGGTGTTCATTTGAACAGTTGTGTGACATAAATAGTAGATTATGTGTAAAGTTCTTTAATTAAATTATATGTGAAAGTTAATTATATTTGATTAGAAAAAAAATTTAAAGTTGATTATATTTGATTAGGTGTAATAATGCTATTGGTAAATATGTTATATGGTTATATCTTGATTGCTGTATAAAATTTTACTGATGTTGAGTATGTAAATATTGTAACTGATAATGAAGCTATTTTTTCGTTTAATTATATTTTTTCTATCGCATCTACTTTTTATATTTAATTTACAGTTTTGCTTAAGAGTTCGCTATTCCCCACTCTCCCCTACGTGAGCCTAGATGATCCGTCATTGAATATACACACATACATTGTTCTGACATTCTTTATACACATTCCTAATGAGTTTTCAGTACGAATTCGAAATACGAAAGGGCGTAGAAAGTGATCACACCACTTTAAACGAATTCATCTATATTTATAGAACATATATGCTACGAAGCCTCTACGTTGGTGTTTTTTGCATGCAAACATTCTACTACGCCATACAAAATGTTCCATTATACACGCGTCTTAGTTTAATACTGTCGATTCATTATAATAATTAAATTCTTTATTCTATATATTTATTTCTATCAGTTTCATTATAAAGTTTGTGATGAACTGTTATACTTATTATTCGACTAAGGCGAATGTTGATCTGCTGAACGTGCTTTACTATCTATCCCAGTTCTGAATTTTTTAGCTCTTCATTTGAAGTACATTCAGCTAGACTATGGAATAGCCTAAGTCCTAATATTACGTCGTCTATCTCACTAAACATCTTTAAGAAAAGGCTAAAGCAAAAATATTTAGATGACAACACCTGATTACATCTTCCTCTCCTCTTCCTTTCCTTATCCCTCAGTCTTCCTATCATTGCTATGATTTGTTCTTATATGCTATCTTCTTTGTTTTTGTGTTCTTTTTTTATTACTTTTCTTCTGCTATCTTTATTTATTTTGTAATGTGATTCACTTATTGCCATAGTACACATTGTTTTGTATATTACACATTTACTCTGGTTGGTTGGAAGAAATTGCCATTAGGTAATAAGCCCGCCAGTGTACTTATTATATGTACAAAAAGATTAAACAAACAAATAAATTAATGTTTACTCTTGTATGTAATTCAATCTGATTTATTTTTGAGCCAACTTTAATATTATTGCAGATGCCCTATACATAAATTTAGTTGCTCTCTTTACTGCTGATATTAAATATTGATCAGGTATAGCAAAAGGGAAATCTTAAGTGGCTTAAAATAGATGTTTACTTTGCATAATAATGTCGAAGTTTTTATTGATCATCATATTTCATACTTCAAAAACATTGAAGCTCTCCTGGCTTGCTTCAATATTTTATATTAAAAACATCGCGAAAAGTTTTTTTTTCTTATTTTTTCCATCGAATTCGTCGGCGCTGCGCTGTATTACAAGTTACCAACGAAATAATATGTTTCTTATAATGATTCAGTATCCACCATTATTTTGATGGATGACTAAAGTTTTTGTTATTTTTTATATACTTTTAAGATCAACATTATCTTTTCAAATTATCACCTCTTCGTCTACGAACCTGAAATCATTATTTGAATAAAAATAGCACCGCAAAAATGATAATATAAACAATATTAATTGGTTGTTTTTTTAACATATCTTTATAACTTACTATAGTTAGGTTGGTAGCAGAGCGGCTAGTGCGCTGCAATAGTAATACAGTGGCCTTAGGTTTATCTCATACCTATGGTATTGATATTGTGTCGTCCAACTCACTTTGCATTTTCAAGAAAAACTAAAGAAGGAATATTTATCCCTAAACACCTGATCCCAACTTCTCTCGTGGTTCTTTCCAATCCGTTTTTGGCATGATGTTTTTTTTTGTTTTTCATATTCATCTTAGAGTAATGTATATTTTTTGTTTTTTTTTTTCGCTTTCATTTTTTTGTCGCTGTGCATAATACATAATTTTGTCATACTTTGTAATATGGTTGGTTGCAAGAATTTGCCTAACAGCAATAAGCCTGCCAGTGTGAATTATATTTGTTTATATTATGTAGAATAAGATAAATAAATAAATATTTAATATAGCATACCTTCTTAATTGCGTTGCGGTTGCTGTATCCTGGAGTGAGATGGCCTAGTGTTAAAGTGCTCGGACTCCTTAAGTAAGTATTAAGCATAGTTAATCAATGTATGACGATTTATATGTAGGTATTCAATGATATTGCATTCGTTCTTAAAAGAATACCCTGAATCCATAAAAAAATATTGAGTAAATAATTACTCAACAAAAATGTGTAAGTATGTCCATGAAGCAAGTGCTTTCATCTTTATACATCATCCCGTAAATAAAATATTTGTCAAGTAAAGAAGTTTAAGTATCTTCGTAGTGGTTTAAGTGTTATCATTAAAATCACTTCGTTAAATTATATTTTTTCTTTTTACGTTTGGATGTATGCTTTTCTTTGAATCGTGTATGATTTAATTGAGAGCCAAAAATATCCCACACAAAACCGTAAATATTTTGTTACAAGAACGTAGGTTTATACTTTTCATGTTCAAAGTTACCATACTTAGTAAATATAAACTCTTTTCTTTCTTTTGTGAACAAATCGCCACAACACAACAAGCAAAGTTTACATTTATCCGTCCGGAGAAATATTTTCAAAATGCCGTCTGAGAAGATTGTTTCGAAAGATTTTTCCGTTTTGATATCTTCATGAGACTGGGCGTTGTATGGCAAACTTCTCTCACAATAAACAACAACTAGATGTTTCTTAACTTCTCAGCTTTATTACCTATCTCTCGCTCTCTCTCTAGTAGGCATTGTTTATCCTAAATTATTCTTCAGACACTTTCTATGTTCCTATCCGACAAAAACTTTGAAAAAAGTATTTGTATCTTGAACTATTTACATAAAAAAAATTGAAGAAGTGGGTACAACGTGTGTTTGTAAGTTCGTTGTTTCAAGTGTACATACACATGTTTATTTCCTACCGTCAATTTCATACAAATGGCCGCAATAAACAAAGGTTTTTGTCAGAAATTGGAATAGTTTTTATAGAGATTTTTATTTCTCAATCTAAAGACACTTTTTGCAGTGTTCTCATATTTCACAAGAAAGTGTTTAAGGTATTGTTATTTATTGTGTTTGTATTTCAATATGGCTCTGAGACTTGTACGCTGAAGGTTGTGAGATTTTGAGATGTGGTTGCATCGCAGAAGTGCAGCTGAGCCCCACAAATGGGGCTACATCAGTGATCCTAATTGTGAGTGTGGCGATCTGGTCCAAACTATAGACCGCATTGTAACTGTGTGCCAAACTCACAGATTCTATGGAATAATGGAGGATTTAAACAACCTGAAGTCCAAACCCAGAAAATGAGTTTGGGAACTTCTTGAGATCTTGTGAACGCCTGACTCATCATATAAGTAAATAAATCGCAGCATGTGTTAGGGATATCCATTTTGACTCCTCACCTCATCCTGAGCATAGATAATGTATGGCTACCCGCTTAGCCGAGAAAATGTTGTATGCAAGAAAAGAAAACTAATTTCAAGAAGTACAGACCTTCAGTACAGACAGACCTTCAGTACAGTAATTTATCTTCGGATTTTTTTTAAATAGTTTAAACTACGTTAAGTGTATAGTTCTTTGTGTTGTGTGTTGTGGAATTGAAGAAGCATTTCAAATTAATAAACTTCATAAATTGGTTCGTCGCGGCTGGCGGTAAGTACAATTTATCTTCATTGTTCTATGATTCCCTTCGAAATATTGCCTAAATTCCATTCCCGATTTTAATCCATTCCATACAGTCCATTTGCTCCAACAGCATGTTCAAAATCCACTGGACAGACCTGGTTACAAACTTTAATTCAAGCCAGATCAAGCCGAAGAAATGTTAATTCAAGCCAGATCAACTTGTCAACTCCTGTCTATAATAAAGATCCGCTAGATCGCATATCTAGGACACACAATGAGAGGAGAAATATACCACTCGCTTCAATCAAGACTGAATGGCTAGATAGAAGATCACCGAGGGACTGGAAGGGGACAGATGTCCTGGCTGCGTAATATTAGGGAATAACTAGGGAAACTATAAAATAGGGAACTGCGGAGCAGATATTCCGAGCGGCACCGGGTACAGGATAGAGAGGGATTCTCCAGAGTCGGGGTTCCTGACAGGACACCAGAAGAAGAAGAAGAAAAATTGCTTCTCGGGCAACTAACAGGTTCAAAGATCAAATAATAATTAAACAGGCACCAAATAACATGTTTCATTTTTGCGACATTTGACGTCTGATTGTCTGACAAACCCATGTAAATATTGTAGTGATCAATTTCTCCACCGGGAATCATATTTTGATCACAGAAACAAATATTTTGGGCAGATTTTCATTGCAAATAATATTAATATGCCCAACATTAATTGGACGATGGCCCTTGAATGCAAGTACTCACTTACGTATTTTACTTAATCATTGTCTTTTCTCAATTTACGTTTTTCTGCTTGTACTGTGAATATAATTTCTAAACATTTATATGCCGGAATATCCTATTTCTAATTGAGCTGTTACAAAGATACAATTTCTGAGGATTGTCTAATTACTTTTCTCAAAAACTATTAAATATGTACCTACTAACCCTTGGGGCTGTTATGGCTTTAGTCATAGAAGGTACTGTATGGCTTTAATTGAATACGTTCAAATATTTTCTGTATATAAGAGATTCTTTATCATGCCCATGAAAATTTTTCACGGAATCGTACTTATATTATTTTCAAATCATTTAAATCTTTTTTCCCTGAGTTTGTGACGAAGTGGTTCAAAATTGGAATACTCCGAATATCAACGTGAAATTATAATTGAATTATTAAGAGAAGAAATTACTTTCATATTAGTAATAGAGTTCTTTGTTTTATATTAAAATATAAAATCCAAAATATGTATGCTATACTTTAGCGTTAACCCGTGCAAATAACAATAATATAAATGAAGGTATATTTGTTCGATCCCATTGTTTGACTAGTATTATACCGTCGAGTCGTGGTAAAAGTAATCTTTACTTTAATGTAGTTTATCTGTATCTGGTGTGCTACATATATGTCGCATCTCGCAGTCCCCATTCGGGATTAAAGTTACTGTAAAATGTTACGATCTGCGAAGCGGGACATTAGCCACGTAAAGATTCACGCTCATCTGCTCTCAATATATACTCGTTGTCGATGTCGTTCGGAGGCTGCATCTACACTCATAGAGAATTATGTCGGTATATGCATGGGGCATTTCCATCCCGCCTCACGTTTTCTCTGTAAAATATTTTATCGAAAGCGATCTATGGTTGTTTGGGGTTGATGGCTAAATTACATTCTGGAATCTTCGTTCATCGATTGATTAATACTGCAGTTATATTTGAAATCAAATTGATCACCTTATGACATGCGCGGCGCGTCGTATCACCAATATGGCTTTCGCATTCGTTAGTTCATGCATTCTTTTTCTACATGTGCCATCAGATTTCTCCGACGTTGGCGATATCAGAAACTACAGTCACTCCACTTCATTCTCGAATGTTATGCAGCCAATATTTCTGCCAGGTCCACGCCGTTCCTCAATCTTCATTATCCACCCTAAAACTTTTTAACCTATTTTCAACTTACTCAATTTTGTACCCAAAAGGTATTTTTCATGTTATTAATAAGCAATAATAGTTTTTGAATATTGTTATAGTTGCATATACGCAAAAATTGGACTTTTTTCCATGTCGCGAGTCGATTATATTTCTTTTTAAGTTCCTGGTTCTCCTTTAATATTCCAATTACGTGTCTATGGAGGTTTTTAATAAATGTCATATTAATAGTTTTGTTTATTCGTATCTAGATTTTTATTCTCCACACGATGAGATAGTGTAGAGTCATGATTTCACAATTCTTAAGCGTATTTTTTTACATCAATTTCTCAACGGGTATCATGTAGGCTATGAGTTTCGTCGGATGTGTTATCCTTTTTGTGTCCTCTCTATTAGCCCAAATATAAGTCCGATCGACTTCATATTTACATCATATGTGTAAAGTGCATAGACCAAGAGCTGATTAGTTTTCCATAGACAACATTTAATTTCTTCTCTATGATTTCATCATTTACGTTGTTTTTTTGTGTCCTCTCTACAGCCCAAACGATAAGTCCGATTGACTTCATATTGGGGGGCAAGTCTGGTCCAACCGGCGAAATCAAAACCCTCGTGATTACCCATATCATGCATTTAATTATCATTTGGAGTTCTATGACATCTAAAGATATTATAGAACTCCATATAATAATTATATCCATGATATGGGTAATCGTGAGGGTTTTGATTTCGACGGTTGGACCAGACTTGCCCGCCTGATTAGTTTTCCATTGATATCCGTTAATTTATTCTCTATGATATCACCTGTCTAAATTTTGAAAATGCTTTCACGGTCTGGCAAATCGAGGTATTTTTTTATATTTTTTGAACTTTTCATACAGTAAAAATACATTTCAAAAATGCATTCAAATATTGTCAAAATTAAAAAAAAAAATCTATGGTCTGCTTTATCAATGTGAAATAAATTTCATATTTGTATGAAAAATGTATATAAAAAAGGTAAAATAGCTGCTGTATGGGAAAATTGAGTGAGCAACTTCATATTGATATTGTATTGGTCTCTATATACAAGTGTATATTTAACTCTCCACTTCTAGCTTCCTCAAGGGGTAGGCAGTGAGAACCGACCACCGCAATTTTCTATCTTGACACATACATCGCCTCATCAACATTAAAACACTGTACCTATCATACATGCTCATCTTGCTAGTAATGCAATTTTACTTAAAATTTCTCAACAGGTATCATGTAGAAAGTGCATACTTAGAGTTTCGTGACAATATTTTTATGTGTATGGTGTAATGTGAAAACTTGTCCTCTGGGAATCTTATATTTGTTTAAGAATCTAACAGAAATGTACTTCATAAAAGGAAAAATGAACATTTGCTATGGTGTGGAGAGTCTAGTGTTGGCTACAACCCACTCGTTTATTTAATATATATATTATAATAAAATCGAGGTACTTTTAGTCTTCATACGTAGATTTTATATTATAATATGATTTTTATTCATTTCTCAGGGGTTTTCTGCTTTAGTGATTCTATCATTGCGAATTGCCAAGGATAATCCCGCTATTTCATTAAATGCAGTACTAGATAGTTTTCATCTCAGCATGCACTTGAAATTAAAATCTCAAGTTTCCCTACAACAAAAGCCACAATTGTTAAACTAATCATTTTATTATGAGACGTATTCATCGGAGTGAAATAAGATGCGCTTTAAGGAATGCGTTTTATTTTTATAATAGGATGCCACTTTAAAATTGTGCTTTTATGAACGTGATGTTGAGAAATGCTAAGCAGTTATGAAATCCTTTGTAATTTTTTATGAACGAGACTTAAATTTTCGTCAAAGATGAATTTTCATAAGTACCTACCATAGTTTTTTTAAAAATTTTGTATTGAAATAGTAGATACCCGTTGTCAACGCCTTTCGATTATTATCAAAAGTACATTTTTATCTCATTAGCATAAGTATCAAGGAGTGTTATTGCCAGTTTTATAAAAATTGAAAACCTTGTGTTCAGTATAAAGATAATTTTATATTTTTTAGTTGGTTTTCTCCAAAGATATATTACACCTGAAACATATTTTCTTCTCCAAGTAAAAGCGATACTTCTAACTCATTTCTTCATTAAAGTTAATTGACTCTGAACGTTGGTATAGTGTGTGGAGCAGGTACAATATCCTTAATTTGCTCATTACTTTCAAGAGAAAATTGCATTGCTCTTATATATCCTTTCCTGTTATATATCCTTTTATGAGACTTTTAAATAATTTTTATGTTCTTGGTTTTATTAAATTTTGTTTTTCGATCGAATGTATCCATATCATGGAATTCCGTTTCGAGTTTACTCCAAATAAAGAGCATAATGCTTTTTAAAACCCATTAAGAAATTCATGTAGGTCATTCATTTTGAATGTGTTTCATGTCTTAGGTATCTATTTTATCGATATTCATTTCTTTCTATGAATCTTTCCAGATACTTCTACTTTTTTGTTTTATTAAATTCTATGCTCTTCTTTTCTCTGTTAATCTAAATGTATTTTGTAACTTAAGCTAGTTTCAGGAGTGTTAATGCAGTCCTGCGAACATGTTCAGGTTACTTCTGAACAGAGATTCACGTTGGCTTTATATTACAAACACTTTCTCAACTTTGAAAACTGTAAACTTAGTACAACAAATGTTAATCTAGCATTTGTTCTCTTTAATTTTTGTCAGCTATTTTACAAAACTATGGTTAGGTTACTATGATTAGCATCCGCAAGAGTTATATATTAAAAGGATAAATCACCTGAGTTTTGTCTAAGTGATTCTTCTTGTTCTTTGAATTTACATATTTGTTTGTTACAATCTTTGTGACCTAAGATTATTTCAAAGAAATATTTTCTTTTGAGCCAATAGTTAAGCAATAGCGCCCATGCGACGAATCTTTAATAAGGACGATATTCAAGTATCATTGTTTAAAAAAATCGGTATCCATAAAATGAACAGGAATTCAAAGAATCGGAGGTTGTTTCAAATTCATTTTTTTGTATTTCAAGTAAAGTATATCTAATTGCATGTTAATTTCCGTGCAAGAGTTGATACATTAAAAAATAAAAAATCGTAATAATTGCCGAGGAATTAACATTAGCCATCCAAAATCGTTGTACATCTTAAAAAAATAAAAGAGATTTCTCATCCGTTTTGTTTTAATGGCATTACGACTTTCCGTGGAATGATGACAACAGTATTATCTAAGATTGTCTTTTTGTTTTTTTATATTCTGTTTATAAAATACTCCCCAATTTTTTATATTCTGAATACGGCATTTTTGTATATATACACATTTCCAGAATCGATTTAGTTACACATTTAAAATAATTTTATGTATTACTTTTTTTTTAATATAGAAAAAAATGAATATGTCCTTGTTAAACAAGTACATATACATCTTCCTACGTTCCCTAAAATAAGCTTATAAATGCTTATGCTATAGGTGAACGAAATCGGTCGACGCAGGATTCGAACTCGCGACCAATGGATTACTAGGCCAGCGCGCTAACCGCTCTGCGATCGACCCATCTAAAACTTATAATATACTTTGTTTGTTATAATACATAAAACATAAAATTATCAAACAGAAGAACGATTTGTGATTTAATTTGTTTATTTAAAATAATCAACGGTATATTGGACACCCCTGACCTAGTTGAAATGATAAAATTCAGAGTACCTACAAGGTTTGCTTCACGTCAAAATGCACCTTTTCATATAGAGAATCTTCGAAATAACTTTATCATTAACTCACCAATACATAGATTGCACCGCCTTGGAAACCAATATAGTGCTGTTGATATATTTAATGTACACACTATAGATAGTTTCAAAAGGATGCTTAACGCATATTATAATTTTTGATTTTTACTTTGCTTTGTTTATTTTTGTTGTTTAAATTGAATATGTAATACTGTTTATTTTTTTTTCTTCTTTTATTTCTAGTTTTTTTTTATCATTTACCTCTATTTTCTTTTATTATGTTGTATAATGTTGTTTTATATTGTTCTTCCTTTAACTACTTACGTTTTTTTATTATGTACCTATATAATCGATGTATTTACACTTATTGTTATTTTGTTGTGCCTACATTGTTCTATTTATCCTGTATTTTTTTGTAAATGCCCTATTAAGGGCGTATATATAATAAATAAATAAATAAATAAATAAAATACACATACGGCCATAATTTGTAAATTATAGGTAATACATAAAATACACATGGGCACATACGGCCTTTTCTTGCTCAGGACAGATTCCAACTCTTTGGTTTGCTCATTCGTGGTTATTTGAGATAATTATGTATACGGAAAAAGATAATTGAACATTTTGATCCTTGTATGATGTATTTTTCTTTTCTTTTTTGTTGTTATGCATAGTATATTATATTGTCCTTATTTGTATTCTGGTTGGTTGGACGAAATTACGTAAAGGCAATATGCTCGTCGTTATAAAATACTACACAACAAAAAAAGATATGCCTCGTCGAAATTGGAATAAATTTCAATCGAAATATACTATTTTGATTTTTTTCAACCGTCTGGAATTAGATTCCTTGTTAAAATGATACCTTGATTCGACTGAAAAAATGTTCATATATTTTCGACTCGCCTTTTGCGGTAATTCTTTCCTAGAAATAAAAGCATATTTATTTTTCTATCATGAGATGAATGTAAAAATAATATTTTTGATGTCTTGAATAATTGAAGAAAAATATTCATGGATTTTGGAGTTTCGCTTTGAAGAGATTCCGGCGAAATATTGGCGTTGCCAGGTAATACACGAGGCATCGGGTTTATGTATGGTGGGTACCTGCCGCCTGCAGCATTGTTTTATACAATCCGCATGACACGGGAAACTCTTAATTGTAGCGCATTTTCCAACCCAGTACCTACTTTATTCCTGAATTAATTTCACACTATCTTTCTCTTTATGCTGAGTTGCATTTTCATCGTTATTTTGTTAACTTTGGTTGAAGTGTTTCAACAGCTATTTTTTTTAATTTGCGCTATAACTTTGGTTCATTAACATTTTGTTTTGTATAAATACATTATATTTATTATTTTTAACGCCAATATTGACGTTAAAATTATTGTTGCATTTTTTTAGGTATACATAAAACGTCAATAATTTTCGCAATCGCTGTTCGCTCCCCCCTATACATCAGTATCCTTAAAATCGCGGTTTTCAAGACATATGAAGTAATCCTCGAACCCGCAACTCTTAAACATCACTATACTTAACCCGCACCGCCACTCGCATTGCGCTAAATTATTGTTGGTTTTAATACTTCACCGCGTGTGTGATCAAGTGCTACAAGCTCTAACCATGGGGAAAAGAAGAAACCATTGGAAAGACAAAAGTAAGTACATAGGTATGTGTTTTGTTTTTATTTATTAATTGTTTCTGTTATCTGTTTAATACAGAGCGTATTAAATACCATGAAACCTTAGACCAAATTGAAATGGTACTGCCATGAATAAAATTGACTCGTCTAGTGAGGAAGTAAATTTCCAAACAGGAACAGTCTGTCGTACATATTATTATGTTTATTGTGTCTTTTTTAATATGTTACTTTTTTGTTTCTGAATATGTAAAAAAATATGGGAAAAAATCATTTGCTTTCATTTCCATCCATTTTTCCTTCTGCATTTGCTATTGGTTGCAACATATTTTTAAATTAAATCAAACCTTAAAATAGGTACATTCTACTTAAAATTATACAACAAAACCTTGATAAAATCATTGTTTTTATTACTATTATAAGTCTCAATATTTTTGTGCTGTAGATCTAACAAACAACTTACAAAAAATTGAAAAGACAACAAATTTAAAGTATGTGTCTGATTACATCTACAATTTTTTCGCAGCATTATTCCGAAACATCTGTTCGTACTTTGGTATGAATTTTATTTCCCATGTACTTACATATATACACCGACAAAAAATACTCTGATGTACCTATACGCGTCCTATATAGTACCTAGTCTAACGGTTATTCATAAATTTATATCTCGAAGCGTTCCTTAATATTTCTGGAGTCTTCATGGGTGAAATTTTTGTACCTACTCAATTACATGCCATTCATTCATTCATGTTTCAGTACAATAAAGTTTGTTCAAATGTCCAATTTGGAATTTTACGATTTTCATTTTTATACATTGTACAAAAATGTGAAATGTAATATGTATACTTACATAATAACATTATGTTGATACAATTTGAAGTGGAAAAAAAAAACACAAATACTTACCTACATATTTTTTACTCTCCACACTATGGAATAGGGGAGAGTCATGATTTCACAATTTTTAAGCGTATTTTTTTACATCAATTTCTCAACGGGTATCATGTAGAGAGTGCACACTGTGAGTTTCGTCATGATGTGTTTGTATGCATGGCGCACGGCGTATGGCGTTAGAGCTGATTAGTTTTCCATAGACAACGGTTCATTTTTTCTCAATGTTTCTTTATGATTTCATCTATCAAAACTGAAAAAGTGCTCTTACGACCTGGAAATAAGAGATATTTTAATTTGGTTTCAAATTTTTATACAACACCAAGAATCTTCATAAAATTGTGTTGAAAGTTGGTCAATGTTAAAAGAAAAATATTCAACGGTTTGAAAAATTATATTTTATTTAATAGATTTTTGTATGAAGCTTATATGTAACAAGAGAATTTTTTTATGTTTTGCAATGTTCAATTCTTTGATTTCATATTGATTTAAGAATATTTATAGCTTGAACTTAGAACTTATTAGCTTTCCATAGATATCATAAAATTTCTTAATATGATATCACGTGTCAAAATAAATTTATCTGCTTTTATTAAAATATTTCATACAACATAAGCATTCTTCACCATACTGCATAAATCTGTCTATCTTAATATAAAAATATACTATCGTTAAAAAATTATATTCCTGGTAATAAAATTTAGAATGAATAAAATGTATATATATTACTATCGGTATGTAGACGATATACTTATCGGTTTCAACGGAACAAACCGACAATTAGACCAATTCCTTAACTTAGCTAACTCACTACATACAAATATTTCATTTACACTAGAAACAGAAAAGGACTGCAAAATCAACTTCCTAGACCTATGCATACAAAGAACCAATAATAGACACTCTTTTGACATATACCGAAAACCCACATACACAGATACCACTATACACGAAAAATCTTTACACCCATGGTCTCACAAGCTCGCTGCATATAACTCAATGCTATATAGGTTAATTAACATCCCACTTGATAAACACAAGTTTGATACAGAATACAAAACAATAGAGACAATCGGAATAAACAATGGTTTTTCAAAAAATATCATTAAAAACCTATTTAATAAACAAATGAACAAGCACACACTACGACAATTTTATCCAAAACATCAACCCTCTAAAACCAATTTTAAATGTATCAACTACGCAGGCAATATTTCATTAAAACTAGGGAAAAAACTTAGAAACTATGGAATTAACGTAACCTACAGAACTAACAATAATATCGGAATGACAATAAAAAATTCTAAAGACAAAATCGATAACATTAAAAAAAGCGGTGTGTACAAAATAACCTGCGATGACTGTGATGCCATTTACATAGGCCAAACTGGTAGAAGTATAGAAGAAAGGTTCAACGAACACAAAAAGTCATGGCATAATAACAAAACCGATTCGCAATTTGCTAAACACCTAATTGAAAACAACCACAAAATCGACTCGAACAATAAACCACTACCACTACACTTTTCAAAAAAGGGCTTAAGACTGAATATTCTTGAACAGTTAGAAATTTCAAAACATAATAAAAATTATAACATAATCAATGAACAAATTAATATCTACAAATCGCCACTAATTGAAGTCATCCCATCTAGAAATTAACAATCTATAGATTTGATTCTGCCAAAATAATTCATTGTTTCAGATCCATAATCCTGCCACCGAGACGTCACCAAAATAATCTACATATCCAACCTTCACCACACTTCTTCCCTGGAACCTCTCAAAATTCAAATATTTTAACATCAAAAGAATAGCCATTATATAAATAAATAAATACATAAGAAATACATCAATAAAACAATATAACTACCTCTATCTACCTGTACCGCAAAATACATATTATATTGTAATATCCACAAATAAACAAACATTATACCTAGAAAATAACCCACTAATAAAATAAAATTCTTAGAACCATATCAATAAACAAATATAACTACCTGTATACAAACATATTTAGGGATTGGTCAGTCAATTGTCAAGTCTAACTATAGTCTCCACCCACTGCCATTGTTTAATACTCTGTTTATAGATACTGACCAATCAAAAAAATTGTAAGCTCAACCCTCTACCTATATAACCCGACAGAAACTCCACGCCGTCATAGTCTTGAAGATGCCCTAGCAAGGCGAAATAGCTATCGACGAACTTATAAATACACGTAGAATCTAAAACAAATTGTTTTATTTTAATATAATTTAAAATGGAATTCTACTACGTAAATTATCCACAACTACTTAAAATGTATATAATTAGATAAATTTCTTATGTATGAAAAAGTTCAGTAATTTGATTTCATGTTATAGTGTTAAGAGCTTGAACTTAAAACTGATTAGCTTTCCATAGATAACATAAAATTTCTTCATATGATATCACGTGTCAAAATTTTCAAAATGCTCTCACGCTCTTTAAAACAAAATTTATCTGCTTTTATTAAAACATTTCATACAACATAAGCATTATTTACCATATTGAGATTGTCAACATTTCAAGAAGAAAAAATGAACGCTTACAATGGTGTGGAGAGTTTAGTGTTGGCCACAACCCACTCGTTTTATGAATGATACAACATGTTATTTCAGGCAGAAAACAACAAGTTTATGTTTGTCGAATTCCGTGTAATGACACACTTAAACTTTTGTATGGTCGTTCAACGACATGTGCATGTTACTTCAGAATTACTTCGGGCCATATCAATTTGCTTTATTAATGGCGCTATTCGTGATCTCTGTTTCAATTTATGGAAATATATGTTACAATAATAAATGTGTTTTCTATGATTTAATCTGTTAAATATATATGAGCGAGTATGAGCCGGTGCATGGACGTGAACGAAGCGAGCAATTTATTTCAAGAGGGAGGAGTCTTGCATTTGGTTCTCTTTGCCTACCCCTGTTAGGGAAATATCGAAATGGTATGGTATGGTAGTCTGTTAAAAATTTCAAAATAATCTCATGATCTGAAAAATGGAGTTAATATATTGATTTTTGATGTGGAAATTTTTGTGGTTTAACCACAATTGTTTCGTTTTTAAATTATATTTGCAAAGTAATCCTTTTGTACGTTTCTATAAAACATTTATTATTTAATGTTTTTATAGTATCAATATTGAATTGACGGTATTCATGGTGTAGAACTCCATTTTACGATTTTTTCCCAATAAAACATTTGTTTGTTGTTCTTTAAATATTTTCTGCTTTTAACAGGTCCTATGCCCCTATACACTGGTTTACATAGAATCAGGGGCGAGCCTTAAACCTTCAGACTAGGTAAACCTTGAAAAAAAATGGGGAAATGTCGAAAATTTAGTATTTTAGCATCGTTGTTCATTTCAGTTGCCATGAATTTTTTTTAAAATCTCATTCCAAAAATATATACATTTGTGGCCCTGTAAAGCATGGTATCTACTTACGGTTTAATTTTTAATCTTGTAGTATCGTTGCAATAAAATGAATGATAAATATTAGTTCCTGAATTTCTTAACATATTATTCATAGACAAGTCAATATTTTCGGCTTCCATAAGCAATTCCGCTACTGCATAGGATATTGTTTTTTTCTTATATACCTACATAAATTCGGTTTATTTATACATAAGTAAAAAAAAAAATTGTTGTTTACCAGTTGATAAAGACCCAGTCAGCTAAACGGTCGTTCTGCTAAAATGAGAGAATATATCTAGAACAACAATCAAATTTGTTTGATTTATAAAACTCGTTATTTTATTGTATTGTATTTTTACACTTATTTTAAAATATAGTAAAAATACACATGTAAATCTAGTTTATATAAATAATTAATTCTTTTTATGACATTTTTTTGCAATCTGATGGGAGAACCGGGAAATCATTGAACCTACAGGGCTTACGAAGTGTCTTCGGCTAGTTTACGTGATTACTTTATGCGTTTGCGCAACGTTCACCAATTATTCCTTTTTATTGAGTTACCTATCAATCCAAATTTTTGAAAAGTCAATATTCGTATTTTATACCTAGATATTGTTGTTCATGAAAATGAGCTGTTTATACCATTGGCATCTATGTAATGACGAAGAAACTTTTTTGTAACGCACTCTATTGAGAATTTGGACCGTAAACAATAAAATCCACAGTTATTCTACATGAGGTAACAATGCTTTCACATAGATGTCACCCCTGATCTGCGCCAGAAATATTTTTTCATATTTGGGTTGTTAACCTACTTGTTGCAATGTGTATGTAAATCGAATATTTTTATTGTATATTTTATATTCGATTTATGAATTCTTAATAACCACATTAGACGGGTGTAATGAATAACTTAAATAATTTTTGTTCTGGGGTGCAAGTCTAGTCAAACGGTGAAATCAAAACCCTCATGATTACGCATATCATTGATAAAATTATCATATGGAGTTCTATAATATCCTAACATATTATAGAGCACCATATTATAATTAAATCAATGATATGGGTTATCACGAGGGTTTTGATTTCACCGTTTGACGAGACTTGCCCCTCTGAAGTAGTTTGCGTATTCGTTAGTTATTAGTTAGTCTTGTATATATTTATTTAATTTTAACACTCTATTGTACATAACATTTTTTGCGCCAGTACAAATGGCGGACTTCTTGCCTAGTGGCAATTTCTTCCAGACAACCATCTGTTACATAATATGTGGATGGAGGTGTTTTTTTACCTCTAGGGAGACCTAGGTCCTTAAAGTAGGAATATAAAGATTTTCCGGGCAGGCCTCACGCCCCCTCCTCTTCAACAAATATATTTGTGCTAAAGCTATTTTGAACTGTTTTATTTAACAGTTCCTTGTACTTGTTTATATAATATTGCTTCTCGGGCAACTAACAGGTACTATGTCAAATATTAATTTAACACGCACCCAATAACAAGTTGCCACATTCTGGAGACTTACGATATTAATCGTCTCACAGATCCAGACTGAAAACACAATTAAAAACTGTGTCTCCACCGGGAATCGAACCCGGGTCCTTTGGCTCAGCAGTCAGATATCTAACCAACTGAGCCACGAAGGCCGACGAAGCTTGTATTGGTATTCTTTTGGAATATTTGTGTCCCATGGAACAATCAGCTCCACATAAATAACACTTTTCAATGAAAGAGATTATATTGTCAAGTCAAGAGACGAGATGCAAATTTCCTTTGGAAGGGTATATATCTCTGTTCTCGTATCCATTAGGATATTTCAGTCATCTGACTTTCCAAGTATTGTTACTAATTAATAACCAAATATATTTTTATTATTGCATATGCGCAAACATTTTTTTTCCCTGTCAGGAGTCAAAGATATTTTTTAACAGATTTTTTACCTCTAGGGAGACCTAGGTCCTTAAAGTAGGAATATAAAGATTTTCCGGGCAGGCCTCACGCCCCCTCCTCTGTTAAAAAATAATTAATAACCACTTAAAAACCGTTGTGTGACCGTAAGCGTTATTTTGGAGTTGTTTATATACCTACATTAAATGATTGCTAAATTGTCTTTTGTAGATTTGTAAATATTACTAGTTGCATGTAACACATGAGATCCAATTGTCGATAGCGATAGTATGTATAGTTGGAGAATAAGAATCAAACTATAAACCCATAAATCCAAATTATTGAAAATTTTAACACATGTTGGTATGTATGTCAAGATAGGACAGTATGGAGGTCAGTCCTCTTTTCCTACCCGGAATATGAAAACAGCATGATGGTTCTGTATGTATGTTTGGATATTAAGTACCTATAAAACTATTAAGTCTTCTTACTTATTGTGTATAAGCGACTGCCATACAAATTATATGAAGAAATGTCGTCACTAAATTCAATTTTAATATTTTTTATAGAAAATTAAATTATCTAGTTGGGGTGTTTCGGCTTTTTTCGATATTTTTAAAAAAAATGGCAATATAGGCAGTTAAACTCATAAATTTATCATAAATAAAATATTTTTCTTAATAAAAAATGTTTGAGAAATCCTGGAATTTTTAGAAAAAATCTAATTTGAGATTTTGTATTTGTCTATCTTTATACCAATTTTCAGCGTTCTAGCTTTTATGGTTTCTGGGATATATGCAAAAATAAAGTAAAAAATCAAAAGTTGATAACCCCTGACTGAAACAAAAATTCACAATTCTGAGTATAAAAGTTTTGTAGGCCTATAACTGTTTATATATTCTGAAAATTTGGGCTCTGTAAATTGAGCGGATCAAAAGTTATAAGGGGGGGGGACAGACAGACACACACACAAAACTCACATAAAATGTTCTACTCTGAATTCTGAGTAAATCCATGTATGGGAACATATATGCTGCGAGGCCTCTAGTTGGTGTTATTAGCATGCAAAAAGTCCACTACACCATACAAAATTTTCCTTCGTACACACATCTTGGCTTAATAATGTCGATTCATTAAGAGAATTGAATTCTCATGAACGAATCGACAGTTGGATTATTTTTGTAGAATATTTTCTTTAATATAGTTATATAAGTATTATGTCACCGCGTCTATTTCTTTTCATACTTCTCATTTATCTCCCAGTGTAGGTATTTATTTTATTTTTATTTTATTTTATTTTTTAATTAACACATACAACATTAGATAGTTTATTACATGGATTAATACATATGATACATCAATTATCTAAATCTAATGTCAGTTACATGTGTCAAATACATTTTGGTTTGTGTGTGTAGTGTATGCTTCTAATGAGAGTAGTACCGTGGTATGGGGGTGTTTAATGTGCCGGATCCCGATGATAATATCATCCTACATCTTAACATCCAGCTTCCTGGTGCAGACAGGTAGGTACTCCTTGTCATCTTCTCCTCGCCGGAATAATTAAGTGGTAACGTCGCCATACTGCAGGTAAATGGATGCGGCTTCGCGTCTTAATGCAATATTCTTCATGACGACGCGACGCAGGAATTTCTTGCTTCACAAAACTGAGCGTCGCGACGCTAGAGGAGACGAGGAATTTACTTCGTTATAGTATGATTAGTACAATTTTGTATTTTATATAGATGGGTATTGGCAGAGCGGTTAGCTCGCTAGGTTTGTAATCCAGAGGTCGCGAGTTCGAATCCTGCCACACACAAGCATTTATGCCTAATTTAGGGAGCGTTTGAGGATGGTTATGTACGTGTGACAAGGACATATTCATTTAAAAAAAAACTGTTTACCTCATTTTTTCAGATTTCAAGTAGCCCTATTTACACTTTATAATCGATTGATCTTTATATAAATCGAAAGAAAATTGTAGATTTGGTTTTCAGAAGATATTACATGTTAGATTTTAAATACGAAAACATCTAGACAACTTAAAATTTAGGATGTCTATTGTTTACATAATATGAGTTTAAAAAAAATAATAATTAATTATTAACACTAATTTATATAGGTATATGTAGGATTTGAAAAAAAAATTAAATATGTCTTGAAACAAGCACATATTATGCTTGTGTATAGGTGATCGAAATCAGTCGTGGCAGGATTCGAACTTGCGACCACTGGATTACTCACCCAGCGCGCTAACTGCTCTGCCACCACCCATCTAAATCATCTACAAAAATGGCTTATGCCGTTTATTGTCTAAATTAAATAAAATGGCATAAAATATACATTGTGGACAGGAATGGAATGAGAGGTCGGGGCCGCCCAAGGAAGGGATGGCACGTCCATGTGAATGGTATTTTGAAAGACGGAAATGTTAGAAGCATGAACAACAGACGATCATGTATAAGACGATGTATGAATATTGACGAGGCGATGAATGTATGTCAAGATAGAAGTAAGTGGCGTTCGGTTCTCTCTGCCTACCCCGTGAGGGACATGGCGTGATGGTATGTGTATAAAATAAAATAAATTAATATAAACCAATATATGTGTTTTTTCTGTTTAATAAAAATTTCCTGTCTACTATAAATTTAGTGGAACACCTCCCATGTTACCAGAAAAGGTTGGTACCGCTTAGTATTTTTTTTATTTGTGTATTTTAAATTCTTGTGTACCTACCTAATCTTTCAGTTGTTTTTGTTATGCTGTAAAATCAATTTTCGAGGAGCTTTTTTTTATCAGTGAAGCGTTTTGAATTAGATATTCGATTAATTCTCCTAAATTCTCGGTCGTCTATCACCGAAATCATATTACCGAAATTCATGTTCGAATTTAAATGTGCGAGTTTTTCGTTGGATTTTTTTTTATATATTCGTATCACTCGCATCCTTCAGCCACTCATAAAAACCCTTGTGTTATTCGGTCTCGTTATATTTTTATCTGTGGAGAATTTCGTTCACGTAGTCATGTGCCAGTAGCTGTATGTATTAATAAAGGGCCAATGTCATTACATTATGATAGTACGAAATCCCATTATGGTGAAACATAAACGGGAACTATGGTACGTATCACGTTAATACTTAGGTACTGCTGTGTATTCGACGGAGGGTTGAAGGAATTGTGGTTAGGAGGGACCTTGGTCGAATACTTATCTGTACTTGGGATCCCCATTGGAATATTCGAATACTTGATATTCGAATAATCGATATTCGAAAAGTCGATATTGGAATAATCTATATTCGAATAATATTCTGTATTTGAATATGTGATATTCGAATACAAATGATAGTATTTATTTGATTTTTTTGAATGATCGATTATCAGAAAAAAATCACAATTCACATTTATTAATATACAAAAAACATCATTTTAATAAGATTATAAATGAAGAATCACCTGTGACAGAAGTTTTGTTCTTCTGTATGCAAAAAACAATATGATAAGAGGATAGAAAACTATATAAATTATTAGCGAAAGTATGACATCCATATGATAGAGCTATATATATATATATTTTCTCGATAAATTATTTTAGCCGTGTTATCTTATTTGAATTTATATATAATGGCTTGAGTGTGTTCTTATCAGAAATTTGAGAAACAATATTTTTTTTTGAATTCTGTTTTTTTGGTGGACCATTGCTGTTCACGCATTTTTTACGAAAATAACCAAAGAGCGAAAAAAGCGCAAAATTCGCGAATAAAATCGGGTTTATCGCATTCATGAATAATTCAGATCTCTACTTATAGATTCTTAATTTTGATGATGACCTAATAAGACAAATTAGCTATCGATCAAAGACCAATATGCCATCCATTTAGTAAATTTAAAGTTAAAGATTAAAGTAGCATTCTTACTTTAAGTAAGTAATTCATAATATTCGAATAATTGATTTTTTAAATTTTTGGTATCCCTACTCGTAGGTACGTACTTAGCTAAACGCAAACCATGTGGATATCTATGTATTTAGTTTGCCTAATTCAGTAATCATAATGATCCCTTCGTATATAACAATATGATAGATAATGGTCGCCTTAGTATTTATACATAGATGATTCATTTCTTAGCTCGCGGCGGCGCGGCGGCGGCAGCGGAGGCACTTCTCAACTGTATGGCGGGCGGACGGATTAGGCGGCGCGGTTGCCTCTTAATTCGGCTCTCTCAAGTTATTTAGATTACTCGAGGGGTTCAATTTTAATCTACTCCGTGTAAATTTAATGCCACCTCTCAGATTGCCTCTGTTTCAGATTTTGGTTAAATTGATTCCGCTGTAATTAATGTGTCACGCATGGCAAAAACGCATGCGAATTAATAACACGTGTTTTTAACTGAATCGATAGAGTAACAATGCGAATAATTTGTTTTAACAATTTTCGTTGACACGTGGAAGTAATAATTACTTACTGCGAATTTTTTTTTATCAAAAATCAAAATCATATTCAGTCATAAAACATAAATTAATTGCATTGTTGATTTATTTTTTTTATACGACGCAAGCTGATTTACTAATGGTATTATGTAAGTACAATTAAGCACTACAAATAATAACACTCAATTATTAATATTACCATTTTAGACTTCCTAATTAGAAATAAATTTTAAATTATTTAATAGAACAAAATAAAATGCAACAAACGCAACATCAAGCTTTCAATTGGGAATAATTCACCCATCCAAATACTTAACATATCAAAGGATTAGGCTCTGAGGAGGTCTCTATACTATCTATCAACCCTACTAATTCCCGAATATTACCGTTTAAAAAATCTTTAACGATTCTACACATATTCGTTATTACCGTTTTTTGCATTTTTTATTGTCAAGTTTTTCGATAAATCTAAAATGTGTTTTTTTATTATTTGATATTTTAGTATTTACATCCATACAATTAAATAACGAATACAATTTGTTTGATTCTACAAAATATTGATTAAATAAAATGTTCATATCGTTGAAATTAAAAATAGAAAGATTCGACAAATTTATCGAATTCGTTCTCATCGTCGAATGAAACGAGTGGGTTTTGGCCAACGCTATACTCCTCATTACCAAGTCACTCCACGAAGTATTCATATTTTGTATGGAAAATTATGAATATTTTTATGAAATGAGTTTTTTACAATAATTTTTTATTTAAATATTTTATTATTAAAATTTATATTTCTTCAATGCCATTTTATGAAAGTGATGTGCCTTTTTACCGATTTGAAAATAAAATTCCAAATTTTAAGTTTCCTGAGTTTGGGGTCACTGAAATATTTGACAGTTAGAAAAAAATGAGAAGCACTATTCAGATATCCTTAGGGGGTCTAAGCGAGTATTAGATATACATATTTGCAAAATTTGAAAATAATCGAATGAGGACTTTAGTCTATAATCGATAAAGCAAAATAAACACGCCGTAAATAGCACACACACACAGATACATTGTGATGAAACTTTCAGAATAAAATCTCAGCATGATACTTGTTGATAATCTGCAATAAAAAAACAGCCTTAAAAATTGCGATATCATAACTCCCCACTATATCCCCTTGGGTTTGTGCGGAGTAAAAATAAACAGGTATAAATTTGCGTCATTAATCACTTTGAAATCGATGTTTTTCGAGCTTAATGCGTGTACTTCTATTCCAAATATTATTTTATTTTTTTCCAAAAAACCATACACCACCCCCACGAAATGTAACATTTGTCAAATTTGTCACCATAACAAGTTTTCATCACATACATACTTACGTACAGAAACATGGCATATTATAAGACTCACTGTAGAGTTAGAACAGATCTTTGAGAATGATATTTGTGGGATTGGAAAATGTAGCAAAATGATTACCTACTTGTTATTTATCAATATCAACAGTATTTATCCCTATTTTCATAGTATTTTTCATAGAATTTCACAGTTCGTCTTTTTTATTTTTTATTTTGTTCACATAGTCTTAATTACAAATAATACAATAATATAAAGTTCTACATTTGAGGACAATTAAGTTTACAGAAATAATCAAAACTATATAAATTCTAATGGGAGATTTATAGGGAAAGAAATGGAAAGGATATTAGGAACTGCCCCCCTAGACAACATGCCATTAAAGCTAAGCGTTATATCGCTAAGCGATAGAAATGTATGAAATTTGTGGCTGTCACGTGTTGTCATAGCGACCAATTTCATACATTTACTATCGCTTAGCGATATAACGCTTAGCTTAAGGAAAGAGAAACATGAGTTTGAAGTACATTCAGCAAGACTATAAAATAGTCTATATATAAGTCATGATGTTGCGTTGTCTAACTCACTTGGTATATTAAGGAACTAATATAACTAAAGAATGAATATTTATACGTAAACATCAGATTATCAACTAGTATCATGCTGAGATTGTATTCTGAGTTTCATCACAATTTATCTGCGTGTGCTGTTTACTATGTGATATGTACTGTGAGGCATGTACGGCGTGTTTATTTTACTTTATCGATTTAAGACAAAAGTACTCATTCGATTTTTTTCAAAATCGTATATGTAATACTCGCTTAGACCCCATTAGATTTTGATGGATATCTGATAAGTGGTTCTCAATTTTTTTAACTGTCGAATATTTCAAAGTGACCACAAGCTTGGGAAACTTAAAATTTAATACCACCAATTTACACCAATGTCTGTCAATGGTAGGCGTGATTTCTAATATTCTTCCGTAGTAAATATAAAAAAAATCACGTTACATACTGTACCTGCCCTGTTAAAATAGTAATTTTTTAAGCCACCACTACTCAAGGTTCATATTTTTCAATCGTTGTTACTTGCTGTGGTATCTTTTCACACAAGAAAATCAGCCTTTATTTAAATATGTCGATTTATACTTACATTTATACTTATTTATCTTATAAATAAATAAATTCGGCCTTCGTGGCTCAGTTGGTTGAATATCCGCCTTCTGAGCCACAGGTCGGGTTCGATTCCCGGTGGAAACAAAGTTTTTAATTGTGTTTTTAGTCTGGATCTGTGAGACGTTAAACATCATTGGTCTTACTTACTATTTGCAATTTGTGTTTAAGCTGATACTTACCCAGTTTTTTGTATGGCCAAAACTTACTTAGCATTGGATTAAACTCGTATTTTAAATAGTAAGTAAGGCCCTATAAGACTCCAGAATGTGGCAACTTGTTATTGGGTGCGTGTTTAATATATATGACATAGTACCTGTTAGTTACCCGAGAAGCAAAGCAAAAAAAAAATAAAAATATAATAAAATAAATGCTATGACTTAAGTATAAGTATAAATTTTGAATGGGCCACTACACAAAATCTTAAACCATAATAATATGGCATATCTCTGTATAAATTCGCGAACGAGATAGAAATTCTGTATGTATCTACTCGTACCTATGTTGGTTGGTTGATCAGTGCCTGAGATATATCATCATCCAATATTTGAGGATTTGCAAAATATCAATGCGGATATTATTTTGATTTTATTCGGGGAATATTTCCATTATATTGGCTTTTCTTTTGCCCCTTTTTCCGGTTTTTTATTATTTCATATTAAAATTTTCCAGTTTTTTTCATTCCCTCGTCAACATCGAGTTGTTTTCTCTTTATTGAATAATGAATGTGATCTTATATAATATTGTTATGTTTTCAGATGCCTATTATTATTTATTTTCCCTATATTTTTAAATAATGTCATCTACATACATAAATCGTTGTATTGGTAGAGAGGAATCGGTAGAAACTTGCACATGATATTTTGTTGTTTCTTTATAGCTCTCATTATATTTTCAGTATTGATGTTTGACCTTTTGATGTTTTGTCTCAGATGTCATTTGTGTATGGATATTAAATTTAGATGTAAAAAGTACAATCTATTACGTCTAGTATAACCAAATAAATAAGCAAATTGAAAAAAAAACAAATTTACAATGTATGACATATATTAAAAAAAACAACTAAAAAAACGAGAAAAATGTAGAAATTTTCTCAGTATATAAATTTATGGCAGTTGATATTTTGTTGTTTGTTCATCGACAATTCTTTACCTCGCTATCCGATATTGATAATTGTGTTCTTATTAGAAAGAGGGTATTTTATGAGGGGTCCCATTTTCATCCACGAGAAGATTATCAATTCGCAAAGCCATCTGCAATCTGGTGGTGGGGGAGGGGGGGAGGGCTACTCATGAAATCTTCTTCTTCTGCTTGTTCTAGTACTGGGTACTGTTTATTCTCGGATTTACTCCTGGGACGCGGATGTCCAACTGTCATTCCATCTCTTTGGCAGTCGTCCAGGGGGTCTGCTGGTTGACTGTATCTCGTCTGCCGCTATTTTCACCACTCTCGCTGAATCCGCTCTTTCAACGTGATCTCTCCAGTAACGTCTTCTGTTTCTACCCCATCGCACGACATCCTCGGCATCGCAGATCCTCCGTATTTCGGAGTTTCGTAATCTGTCTCGGATGGTTAAACCTGCGATGGGGCGGAGAGTTTTCATCTCGGTGGTTCGCAAGAGACTCTTTGTTCTCGTGGTGTCGGCTCTGGTTTCGATGCCGTATGTCATTATTGGCCTTACGCAGGTCTTATATATCTTCATTTTGCTTTCTCTCAACATGTGTTGGTTTCTCCATACAATAGTTCGCAAGCACTTCGCTACAACGGCAGCCTTATTCGTTTGTTCCTGACTTCTTCGTAAAGGTCACTGCTGCTTGATATTTCAGCGCCCAAGTACTTGAATCGCATAACTTGTTTGTGCATACTCATGACATGTTCTTAATAATTTCTTACCATGTCTTAATCTTAAAAATGTATAAATCAACACTAGATCGTAATGTAATTTTAAACTTTACCTTCATTGAATCATAAAAAGGTGTTAAGATCATAGTTTATTATGTAATTGTCATTATTTTTTGTATAAATGAATCCAATTAATTGATTAATTTTAACCTCAAAAGATTTTTATAGTCTGAACCTGATCTTAACTTTTGTTAATGAACTCCATAAGTAGCCCTGCTGTACGACACAAAATATAATGACGGTAAAAATGAAAGTAATGACGGCGTTAATCAATATTAAGGGATTGCAAATGAGTGGTTATCGCGCTATTTTTGTAATCCAGTGGTCGCGAGTTCGAATCCTACCACGACCGATTTCGTTCATCTATAGTACAAGTATTTATGTTCAATTTAGGGAATGTATGAAGTTCTATATATACTTGTTACTGTTATTGCTTCTTCTCTCACCCTCTCAATAAATAATAATATATTTTATTGAAAATGATTAGTCATCCCACTTTTTGACTAAACACGATTGCATAAATTAATAATTGAAAAATATTCATTTACACAGATTCCTTAAATTGCCTACTTTAAAATTTTGCATTACAAAATATAAAGCTAAGGTAGTTTTCAAGTCGATGGTTTAACTGAAGTTGACGCGAGAAAGTTCCGTAAAAAGATTATAAGGTTCAAAAAGTTAAGGTGATTTTTGACATAAGGTGATTAGTGTAGGTACCTACGCTTTTCTTTATATTCGCGATGGTCTTCGAAAAGCATTATACTAACAAGATTCTTAAAATATTCTAGATGTATTCAGATTGTTATTTTCTAAAAATTGTTCATTATACGCCCAATTCCGTAACTTTTTGAACTAAAATAGGATCGTTCTATAATTTTGCGATTGAGGTCATTTGAACTTAATTTCGTATCATGTAAGTGACGTTGTTTCTAAAACTAAAATGTACATAGTTAGTGCACCTTAGATAATAATTTAAATTTAAAATATCTATTGCGTAGACAACCCATGCGTACAACGCATTGTTCGGTCATGTTAATTTATGTCATGTCTCCGTGATGTCGGCTCACCTAACATTTCAATAATTGGCGTTTTGACAGTTGATTAGACTAAAATGTGGTTATAGAATAGGGAATCGAACTAATCGTGGACTTACTTGGAGTGAAAACGTTTCTAAATAGGAATGTTCCTATTTCATCGTTATAGAATATCAACTTGGACTAAGTGGAATAGGAGCACACCAGGGGCGATACTGGAACCTTCGGACTAGGCAAACCCTGGAAGAAAATTGGGAAATGTCGAAAGTATAATGTTTTTTTTTGCATAGTTGTTCATTTCAGTGACCATGAAAAATATTTTTAAAATCACATTCCTAAATAATATTTACATTTGTAGCCCTGTAAAGCATCGTATCTACAAACGGTTTAATTTTTAATCTTGTTGTATGGTTGCAATAAAACAAATAAATAAATATTAGTTCTTGAATTTCTTAACATAATATTCGTAGGCAAGCCAAGATTTTCGGCTTCTTTAAGCAATTCCGCTACTGGAACGCACCTATTTTAGCCGGAACGTTCTTGAAAATGTATAGAGTCGGACGTTAAATATGGACACTTTTTTAATCGCACATGTATTTAGAGAATGTACTTTTTTATTTCCAAATATTGTTCTTGTTTTACAGCTTCAATATATCCACATGACAAGTGTATGGCGTGGAATCATTCACTGACGAATGCTGTGGCACAGTAAGCCGTTTGGCTTCTTCACGGCCGTCTTGGATTCGATCCCCAGCAGAAGAGAAATTTATTTTATTACGTTTCTCACGCAAATATAGCTTCTCTGGGCTGGAAAAATGGTTAGTTGGAAGAAATTGGTAAATACAAAATAATTTCGCCACTTGCGTCGGGTGCACGGAAGTGTTTCTAATTTATTACATATTATTTTTATTCAGTTTATAACATCCTCCATTAATGCATATCTTATGTTATTTGTAGCCTTTCCATTTATCTTTATCCCTATGTACAGGTTGAACAACCTGGGTGAAAGTATACATCCTTGTCTGACTCCCTTTAGGATCTTCAGTGGTGAGGTCATTAATTCTTACATGTATGTACAGTTTAATTCCAACAGATGTTTGCAATAACTCTTATATTTTTTCCATCCGACCCAATCCTTTGTGATAGTTCTATAAGTTTTTCATGTTTTACATTGTCAAAGGTTTTTTCTTAAGCGATAAACCTTGGAGAAAATACCCTTTTTTGTTCCGAATCCATTACAGAATCAAAACTGTGTCATTCCTGTGTTCATCAATCTTCCTCCAAAGTTTATTGTGTAGCATTCTTAAAAATATTTTAAGTGCATGACTCATTAAGTTCATTGGTCTGTAGTCATCGTTGACAATGGTTAATTGGAAAAAAATGCTATATGACCATTGACCATTGACCATAAACTCGCAACTTGCGTGGAGTGCAAGAAAATGTTCGTTATTACATAATATTATTTTTATTATGTTTATTAGAGCCTGCTTTGTAAAGCATTATATTTTTATGTTTATTCTTTTTGATATATAATGGGGTGGTAATGCCATGTATTGCATAATGGGTGGTTATACCACGTATGTCATATATTGTTTAAACTTTGAAGAGTCATTATATGTATATTTTACGTCACAAATTAACGATTTTGAGTATGTATTTAATCTATATTGAGCTTATTTGAATATCCGTTCATAAGAAAAGCTAGAAATTTTGACAAGTATAATGTAAAGGATTAAAGACCTATTTAGGCTTGCATGATCACTTATGCAACGTTTGCAAACGAAAATACGAAGCATAGATATCATATAAGTCATTGGTTTCCACTTAAATTCAGTGTATTTGATGAAAAGTCGATCGAGAACGGTTAAGGGATATTAGGTATGATTATTGATTGCGTTAATGGTTAATTCGCTCCTCGGAGCCAGATTTAACGAGCGCCACACTCAAATGGAAAATAATTTCACTTAGATACGAATCCTGACATTAAATATGAAGAATTTGATTATAAATAATAATAGCTGTAATTAAAACGGGTAACGCTTTAAATTATTAATGTGTAAAACGCTCTTGTTACAAACATCACGCCTAAATAAACCCACGGTGAAGATTTAGAGCGAAAGAGAGTTGGAATTCCTATACGTGAATTTATTAACGGTTCAGTCCTTTTAATTACTTATTGATATCAATGTGTTAATTAATGACAATGGTAGATGATACAGTATTTTTTAATAATGTGGCATTACTTCGCAATAACAAGGAACTATTAATAAAGAAACAAATCATGGATGGTTCGAAAGCTATGCATCTTAAAAGCACTTATGTCTAATTTTGAATTCTAAATCTGTCATTTCTTTTGGCTGGTACTACAAATGATCGCTAAGGAAACATTACCAATCCTGTTTCTTTCATTTCGCCTCTGACGTATATTTACAAATTATTCACTAACTGTCAAACGATAATTTTTGTAATTTGAATACATACGCCAATCTGAAGACATTTACAATACAAATAACAATATTATTTTACAAACATACTACAGTGTCAGAAAAAGAACACGATTGCTTAGAATTTTATAAAAAAGCTTTTAAAACAACAGCTTATGACTTTCTTAACTTAAATGAACTGCCGCATAAAATTATGTACTTACTACAACGATGCTTTGCGATTGAAGCACATGCGTCAGATGAGATGTTCTGCGATCTTGAAACGCGCGTATTTCTCGTAAAATATGTACCTATAGATATTTGATAGTATGAATTTTTGACTTATTTTTTGATCGATAAGAAGATAAATTATGTTATCTGAGAAATGTTTTCTCATAATATGAAGTTGAGGTAAAACTATTTGCTCAAACGCTCTCATGACACTTGTAAAATGAGTTTATATTTAGTTTTATTCTACTCTATATATTTTAGTTCATGTTGCAGTTCCTGCCGTTCCTCATGTTATATTGTAATCAGCAAAGCTTAGTGTTGGCATGCCTTTGGTCTCATCGTGTGTATGGTGCAATTAGCGGCTCACCACCAGCTTAGGATCTACACATACATAATACATATATCCTATTCTCTTAACGATCCTCCTCTACTTCCTGCTAACGTTGCTTGCTTTATTATTTCATATTTATGGATACACTTGGGAGTTATACCGCTGATAATCATTTTATCTACGATTAGTTTTGATGCACACGGAGGCAACATGTTATTCATCAAATCATCGTTACCACATTCAATTTTAAGTTTTTACTTTTTGCTACTGTTTTAGAGAGCATTTTCAATCAATTTCTAAACCGGTATTACATTCCAGTATAAGACTGCATACTGTAATCTCGACGTGATGTTTTTGTGTATATTGATCCCTGAATTAAAGTGTCTTCTGTACAGTCAAGTATATATATGTTCAATCTACTTTATGTCCATATAATTTGAGACGATAACTTTTTCATGGACCAAGATTAATTTATCCTCTGTAATTTCATCTTTTATAATGCTCTTAAGTTCTGGAAAAGTTTTTTAATATTTGAAGGGGTAATAAAACGGTTAAAACCATGTAATTATGACAAAATTATCCCTGATTTGTTTATTGATTATAGGTAAAAGTATTTTATTCAATTTTTACTTCATTAAATATGCATATTTTATTAAGTAAAAATTAAGCAAAATTCTTAAATACCAAAACTCTTACAATTATTTAAATATTTTATACTTAATTACTTTTGGAGTATTAACTGAATGTTTACATTAGATTATTAAAATCTCTGTACTGAATATTTATTGTTGTTTATCGCTCATACTTACACTGTTCAACCTTAATAACACTGTGTTCACAGTGTGTTTATTATTAAAATAGTTTAATTTTATATACCTAGAACTTCAGTTTCAGTATCAATTTGACGCGTCGTGTTTCTTCAAACTTTTATATTTGTCTTAGTAAACTGTATACCAATTTGCACTCCAGGTATATTAGCAACGGAAATGATAGGAACTAGGAGCATAGTTTTAAAGTTTAATATATTTGAGACGTTAGGCAATATGAGTATCAATATTCCCAAGTTATGCATACTTGTGAAGGAAAGGACGGTTAGGGAGATGAGACATAAAATGGCGCTCTCTTTTATCGAATATCGTCACTAATATTTTATCGTGCACACAGGAGGATAAAAATGAGAGTTATATTTTATTAAAGACATTTCCCTGGGATATTATTATGCAAACCGTTTTTTTTTTTCATATTTTGTAATGTACCTATAGCAAAATGTGATGCATACTAGTACTACATATATTATACTTGATATAAAATAGTTTCGTAAGATAATGATATTGAATTATTTATTACATAAATATTTTAGTATAACGTTCATATTCTCTGTTCAAATATTTTTTTTATTTTCAACTAAGTACTTGGTATAGTTTCCGGAAAATAACTTAGAATTTTCGACGTGGAGAGGAGCGGTTAGAAACCAACCATGCAAAAACCCCAAATTTACTCTCTGTGCAGCCCAAGTTATTTCTATGCTGATAACTATACACCGAGTAAAAAAAAGAAAAATGATATTTTAAAATCGTCCGAAGAAATTTTATTAGATATCTGACTTCTGAGCGAAAGTTCCCTGGATTGATTACCGGTGAGAACAAAGTTTTTAATTGACTTTTCAGACAAACATTTTTTCAACATCATAGAGATGAAGTTAGGATATTGTAGAAGAACCAGAAACTCGAGCCACCTACAGGGCTTACGACCTGTCATCGGCTGGTTTACATGATCACTTTATGCGCTTGCGCAACGTTCACCAATTATGCCTTCTTATTGAGTTCCCCTTATCGATGTAATTTTGAAAGTTCTATATATTTGAATAGTGTGTAACATTTTACCAGAAAAAAATGCATTATTACTATTGCCATCTATGGAGTAATGGAGAAACCTTTTTGTAACGCCATCTATTGAGACATTAATTTTTTTTTGTAAACAATGAAAGCAACAGTCCTCATAAATGAGATGACGGTGTCACACACAGATGTCACCCCTGAACTGCGCCAGAAATATTATTTCATTTTTGGCTTGTTTACCTACTTGTACTTATGTGTATGTAAATCGAATATTCTTTTTTAATTGCATATACGCAAACATTGGATTCTTTTCCCTTTCGGGAGTCAAATGATATATTCATTGACAAACATTTTTTCGACATCTGAATAGAGACGAAGTTGGGATATTGTAGAAGAACCAGGAACTCGAGGCACCTACAGGCTTACGACCTGTCATCGGCTGGTTTACGTGATCACTTTATTCGCTTGCGCAACGTTCATCAATTATGACTTTTTATTGAGTTCCCTTATCGATGTAATTTTGAAAGTTCTATATATTTGAATAGTGGGCAACATTACAAGTGTCCAGAATGTGGCAACTTGTTATTAGGTGCGTATAAAATGAATATTGGAATGATTGTTGTCCGAAAAGAAATACACAATAAAAATAAAAAATGAAATCAAAAAGTTTTTTGATCATAGAGTGGAAGTTCATAATGAAAATATTACGAGATATCCTCAATCCACATAATAATTTCAACCAGAATAGTGTACAAAAAAAGGGAGTTAGTTTTTTGAAACGGAATTCCGATTTTACGCTTACTATATGTTTCTTTCTCAATTTTCAGCATAGAAAACAGTGAAGATTCATGATTTGACACTTCAAACATCGATTTTTTACATCGATTTCTCAACAGATATCAAAATATTTAGTTGTAAGTGTATGCTCTTCCTGGGGAGAATGAATGAGGAGCGCCTGACGAAGAAAATATACAGAGCGGAAAGGAATGGAATGAGAGGTCGGGGACGTCCAAGAAAGGGATGGCACGAACATGTGAACGATATTCTGAAAGACGGAAATGTTTGAAGTGTGAGCAATAGACGAACATATATGAGACGATGCATTAATGTGGACGAGGCGAGGGATGCGTGCCAGAATAGAAAAATGTGGCGTTCGGTTCTCACTGCCTACTCCGCAAGGGAAATGGTGTGATGGTTTGTATGTATGTAAGTGTATGTTTCTCAGCGTAGGAAAAAGTGAAGATTTCATATTATTAAACTGTATTTTTTCCAACTGTCGATTCGTTCATGAGAATTCAATTCGTTAATGAATCGACATTATTAAGCCAAGATGCGTGTACGATGGAAAATTTTGTATGGTGTAGTGGACTTTTTGCAAGCTAATAACACCAACTAGAGGCCTCGCAGCATATATGTTCCCATACATGGATTTACTCAGAATTCGGAGTAGAACATTTTATGTGAGTTTTGTGTGTGTGTGTGTGTCCCTTATAAATTTTGATCCGCTCAATTTACGGAGCCCAAATTTTCAGAATATATAAACAGTTATAGGCCTACAAAACTTTTATACTCAGAATTGTGAATTTTTGTTTCAGTCAGGGGTTATCAACTTTTGAATTTTTACTTTATTTTTCCATATATCTCAGAAACCATAAAAACTAGAACGCTGAAAATTGGTATAAAGATAGACAAATACAAAATCTCAAATAAGTTTTTTTTTTAAATTCCAGGGTTTCTCAAACATTTTTTTTTAAGAAAAATATTTTATTTATGATAAATTTATGAGTTTAACTGCCTATATTTCCATTTTTTTTAAAATATCGAAAAAAGCCAAAACATCCCAACTAGATAATTTAATTTTATATAAAAAATATGAACATTGTATTAGCACATCTCAATTTTTTTTTAACAATTTTTATAAAAATTGAATTTAGTGACGACATCACTTCATACAATTTGTATGGTAGTCGCCTATACACAATATGTAAGAAGACTTAAGTTTGATACTTAAATCTCCAAACATACATACATACCATCATACTGTTTTCATATTCTGTGTTGGAAAAACAGACTGACCTCCATACTATCCTTTCCTGACAAACATACCTACATGTTTTACATAGAAAATAAAATATCTTCAAATATTTATTAATTTGTGTTGTTTATAGTTTGGTACTTATTCTTTGATTATGCATACTATCGCCATCGACAGTTAGATCTCATGTGTTACATGCAACTAGTACATAGATTTCTCAACAAATATCATGTTTAGTATGTAAGTGTCGCGATGTGTCTACTATGAAAGTGTCTTCGGTACAGTTCCAAAATTTTAAGTTTAATCAACTCCGTATTCACTTACGAGTATGTTCAGTGTTACAACATTGATTTATTTCCATTGAAAACAGTAAATTTTTCTTTATGATTCATCTTTCCAAATGCTCACATGTTCTGAAAAATCTACGTGAGCAAAGAGAACATGGTCAATTGACAGAAATTGCCTACGGGCAATGAGTCCGCCACATTTTATATTTTTTTTATAACAAAGGAATTTTGCTATTGCTTTCAGGTTCTCTGTAATGATATCAACATAACCTTTATAATCCTTTAGCATATATCCACAGGTACCTTATCCGAAGTCCCACCTGTTTGTACGGTTTAACATATTTTAGGGTATTAAAATGAAATAAACTAAATTACACAAGCATCTACACATATGTATTTCTAGAGTATACGAAATAACCATTTTCATTGTTAATAATTTAATTTGCCAAGCAAACATCGTGCACATTTGGTTCAATATATTTATTATACCATTCGTTATATTTGCGTATGATATTAATTCACCAATAGCCGTAATGCGTATTATAAGATAACGCTTGAAATAATAATCATGTATGTTTTATGTGATTAGCCGTGATGGTAAATATGAAAAAAATATTTATAAAAAATTGATAGTATTTGATTGTGAACTAAAATCGATACGTATGAACATACATATGTATGTGAATATGTTAACAAGTAACAGTTAAAGTTCCCGCATAAATATATTTACCATCGGAAATTAAATCTTCGTAGTTCACGAGATTCCCACACTGATATGTAAATCGGTCGATAAAATCCACGCTCTACACAAAAACCAGTCCGTTGCAAAAGCGAATCGAGAAAATCGACACAGTTTTCCACGAATTTCCCCACATTAGTTGATGTGTCCTTCGAAAGCGTGCAGATAATATTATTGGATATTTTAAAATAATTTTGAATCTTTATTCCGGTTGGTATTAAATTGGAATGTAAATGTGTCAAACAACTACTAGTTGCATGTAACACATGAAATCCAACTGACGACGGTGATTTTATGTTTAGTTGAAGAATACAAAGGAAACTATAAACAAAAATATTTGTAATTTTTGTTCAAATGTACCACAAAAATAAAAACACGATATTTGATAATATTTGATAACAAACTATGAACCCTTAAATCCAAATTATTGTATATTTTAAGATATTTATTTTTCTATACAAAACATGTATGTCACGATAAGATGGTGTGGATGTCATTCCTTTTTTCATTTTGAAGGTAAGTGTGAATGGAGATTAAGTATCAAACTATTGAAAGTCCCCGTAGATATTATGTATAATGTCATAAATTGTATTAAACGATATCGTCACTTAATTCAATTTATATAAAAATTGTTAAAAAAGTTAGAGATGTACCTACTACTATATTGTCCATACTATTTACAGAAAATTAATAATCTAGTTTGGGTGTTTCAGCGTTTTCAATCATTTTTAAAAAAATAGAAATATAAGCAGTTAAACACATAAATTTGTCAAAAAAAAAATAGTTTTTCTGTTTGAGAAATTTTACTACTTTTTCATAAAAAGTTGTTTGAGATATTGTATTTGTGTATATTTATACACATTTTCAGCGTTCTAGCTTTTATGGTTTTTGAGATATTTGGAAAAATTAAATTAAAATGTTGATCAGTAACTGGAAAGTTTTATTTTTGAAATTTTAGGCTCTGTGAATCGAACGGATTAAAAGCTTTACACACTAAATGCTCTCCTCCGAATTCTGAGTTCATCCATTTACATAACATGTATGCTGCGAAGCCTCTAAGTTGGTGATTTTTTTAAATTTTAGGCTCTGTGAATCAAGCGGATTTAAAGTTATAAAGGACACACACAGAGACACACTAAAAACATACATGCTGCGAAGCCTCTTAGTTGGTGATTTTTGACTTCAGAATTGAAAAATAGTAAACCTGGCCATACAAATCGCGGATCATGGCTCTGAGCTTTGTTGATCTGTTAAGAGAAATAGATTCTTTAGAACAAATCGAAAAATTAATTAATTTAATATCAAAATTTGTCAAAAGAAACGACATCAAGATTTGATTTAATATATCTATATTTGTAATACTTATTTTTTTCATTTTATTGTTTTTTTAAACAAAGAGAAGATTTTAACTTGAAACTGGCCGTAAGACCCATTTGTTAGGAGTCATCTCGCCAAAAAAGAAAAAAAAAAAAAAATATATATATATAAATATGATACTATGTATTATATAATATATTTTATGAAAAATGATTCAAATGTGTAACGCCCCCCCTAGACAACGTGTCATTTAGCTCAAGAAAAGAAACAAGAAAAGATAACTCAATGTATGGAAGTGACAGTTGACAGTCACGTGACAACTGTCACTTCCATACATTGAGTTATTTTTTCTTGTTTCTTTTCTTGAGCTAAATGGCACGTTGTCTAGGGGGGCTGGAACGATACTCGGTATGGATATTTTTTTTTAATCTCATGACAATCTTAATAATAAGGAATGAGACTAAATTTTAATTTTATATAAACTTTTTTCCGTAGACGTTGTAATGTTCAAATTTATCTATTTTCAATTAAACTAAAATAGTGTGGTAGAGTAAGATGATCTTACTTTTTTGAAAATTAAATATACCTACCGTATATTGAAAATAGCACTCCGAAAAATTGTGACACTAATGAACTCTGAACTCTGAATAATGAACTCTGGTTGGTTGGAAGAAATTGCCGTTTGCCAATAAACCCGACAGTGCACATATTATTTTATGTACTAGAATTTTCAAATAAATAAATAAATCGAGAAAGTGTGGACAAAAAAAATGTTTCTAGACTATGATACTTTTTTTCTGTCCTCTCTAACTTAATATATCAAAAGAATATCGATCATATTTTTTCTGATTTTTGACGTCTTATTTAGTACCAAAAGGGTTGTGTTTGTGTTTTCCTTATTTTATTGAGCAAACAATATCTTTAAAATAATATGTCTTTCATGTGTCCGTTTGGAAAATGAAAAATCAACATGTTATTGTTTGTTTAACGTACAATGATAAAAATATAATATGTTTTCAACAATATTGTCACTTTAAAATAACAAGGAAAAGGCCTCTTAAGGGTGGCCGTCATTTAATCACGGGATTTTTGTATAAAAAAAAACTTTTACCTCTCGGGGAGGAAAATAGTCCTCATTCGTTGTACTTTTGGGCGGAACTTCATTAACCGTAACTGGCGGAGTTTGGATTTTTAAGGAGAATAATCGCATCAAAATGGAGATTTTTTGTCTCTCTATCTCTCTCTACTTTAATCTTGATTCACTTTCATTGTCTTCGCATTACCGGTCGAGGTTTTCGTTTGTTAAATTGACGATTTATCAGACTGTTTCAAACTAAATATGAGACAGTTGAAGTTCAGTGGAATTATACAGAAGACACAATGTCTCAGTTGCTACTTTTTTTAAATTTTATTTTCATAAAAGTTTTACATTATAATAATTGGGATCTCACTAGCCTACAGGCTATCAGTGAGTTCCCATGCAAAAAGGTCAAGTACATATTACATTCCATAAGTTACAGTATTAAATTTATAATATGAGATAGGTACATGTTTTTTATATAATTAAATTAGATGTCAAATGTTTTTAATTACTTTCTGTAATAATTTTTTTAAATACAGTTTTAACTGAGGATATTTTATCAAGTTTATCCATACCACTTGGAAAGGTGTTAAATATTTTCGGTATGCTTACTTTCAGTGTCCTTTCACCGTAATAGTTTGTCCATCTGGGAATTATCAATTTATTTTGCACAACTTGTCTGGAATTATATATATTTTACAGGTAATTTATATTCATTAGAGAAGTAATGATTTAATATGACTCAATAACTGTATAATTTGCTAACTGGGAGTATTCCTGTTATACTGAATATCATTTTATCATTGTCTTTACATTTAGTTAAATCTGATTTGGGTATTATTAGTTTTAACAATCTCGCTTGCAATAATTTAACATTGTCTATATAAGTTTTAAATGACTTAATTCTTTAATTCTATTTTTCTTGTTTTAAACAACTTTCAATTAAATTGGTTATAGTGTTAGCTTATTTGATGTGTCTGGATGATCTTGGTACTTCCATTCTGTACAGTTGTCATGAGGATCTTTAATGATTTTATCCTTGGTTTGTGGTAGCGTAATTATAATACAAATAAATTATATAGCGCCGTTAAATAATTCAAGATCATTCTAATATTCTGTCTATTGTTGCTCTACAAAATAAAGCTGTTTTCAGTCCTTGTGAGAATGTGCTCTTGCTTTGTGCACTGCGGACATCTGGAGGCAATCTATTCCACTTAATAGGACCATGCACACTAAAGCCGATTTTATGGCTCTCTCCAACTCTTTTACGTAGTTGTTACTCTGTGATCCAAAAGACCTGATTGTGAGATGCCTCCCAGATATCTCTTTTCTATGACACAGCTCTTCAATGAATTGTGGTGTCAGTTTATTCAAAGCATTGAATACCGCCAAACAAATTTTGTTATCAACTCACTCTGCGTAATGGTTAGCCGAAATTTGGTTGCTTTATTAATTTATATTTCAATCCTTCGTCGAGAATTTACACTTATTGCCCTCCAGTTTATTGATATCTTAATAATCTACATTTTCTCAGATATTTGAGGAAAATAAACGACTTTGGTTGAGGGTACAACAGGAAGAGGATATCCTTGTCGTGTCGGGGGTATCTAGAACAGGTTTTCCACGACATGAAGTTTACCTCTTACACAGGGTTGAAGAGAATCGCTGAAAATCAAACTGAGTGGAGGAAGAGATACATCGCTATGCTGCCAACCAATCACCAAGATTGAATAAAAAAAACCGACATGATTATAATCTCAACTTCATGGTTCTTTTTGTAATATTCACAATACCTGGGATAAATTCCCGAAGATGGCATATAAAAATTCACTGTGATTTCAGGGTGGATTAGTGTGACATTGTGTTTATTCTTAGAGCTCTGAGAATTGACATCATCCAGTGACTAGAGTTCACATTAAATAAGAGCGCCTTTGGAATGAACTTGCAACATTTATCGGAGCTTTACACATTATTTTTATTATTGTTTCAAGCTGATTCGATGCACAATTTTAAGATTCGCATCTGTCATTAAACGACACATACCAGTAAAAATCCTACAAACCCTAATAATATCAATAGTTTGTATAATACTAGTGAACACGGACAGACGTTGTTCTGCCACAGATCGCATTTTATAAATACCTTATTAATTTTATGTGTTGTTCTGCCGTAAACCCACTTATATGTAGATCGCATTTTATATATGTAGACTTCATTTTATGAATTTTAAATATATGTTTTCGTTCTATAGATGTTCTACATTTTTTCTTTCGATAGATCGGCTCTTTTTTGCTATATATTTTTTTCGGGGTAGGATTTTAACAATTTTTGTGAATTTTTTTTTTTGAAAAATATTTCTCTATAGATCTCGATATCAGCGCCACATATCTGGTCCAGCGCCACATATCTTTCATTGTAATCAGTTGGGCGGTTTCGGAGATAAGCGTGTACGAACATCGTGACACGAGATTTTTATATATTAAGATGAGGTATACAATCAAATAAAAAAAATCATATTGAATGACTGATTTGTACCATGTAGGTACTCGATTGAGATTCTATCATGTATTCATCACAATAATTTGTTAATCAACCAAATTCTTAACCCCTGTCATGACTATTCCAATTATCTGACCTGTTATTTTTATTTTATTTTATTTTATTGAAAGTACACAAACAATGACTGGACAAGTAAAATGGTGATATACAATATAAAAAAATAGTCATGCCCAGCATCAATTAAATGTATACATTATTACCTTATAAATTATAGTAGTGTAAGAAAAAAACAATGAATATTAAGTAAGACAAAAGTTAAAACTACAATATATGCTACCTTGTGTGTGTGTGAGGGTGTGTGTATGTATGTGAAAGTTAAGATTATGGCAGAATGCTTAATAATTTATTTTTTATTGTAATTAATGGGGAGTTAAAAAGATCTGTATCACTAATCTGGGAGTTATAAAAATGGGAAGTGCGGTATATGAAGGAGTTCTGTCTGGCATTAGTGTTGCAAATGGGGAGGTAAAGTAAGTTAGTCAGTCTAGTCGGTCTTGTTGGCACTCTCAGAGTCAAGCGTTCTAGCAGATCAGGGCAGTCAACCGTTGAATTAGCAATTTTGAATAAAAAAATAATATCTGCCACAGTTCTACGGCTTTCAAGTGAAGTCATTTTGTAGTGCTTCAATGAGTCAGAATAACTGATGTGGTCTCTATGTGTACGAAAGTCAAGATATCTAAGATTTTTTTTTTGTAACCTTTCAACTCATTATAAAAATCTTTGGCCTATAGAGCACCAAATTTCGAAAGTTTCGAGTGTATTCAAATATATATAACGTTTGCAATAAGTAAAATGTATTTATCGGATCAGATAAAAGAAGCAACTCCATACAGAAATTAGTTCCATCCGATCTATTTTTGGCGTCGTCCTCCTATTCGTTTCCTTTAAGCGCTCGATACATTCTGTATACGACGACTGTTGTAGGTATTGACTGTGAAAAAAGAAAAACAGTTTTTTCTTCCTTCTTCGGAAAGTATTTCCAATTGATGGAACGATAATATTTACTCGGTTTTATTTATTTCTTTTGAATTGACATTCGGGATGAAAATGTATCGAAAGTTAGTTTAGATATTGCCTTCAAGTGACATGGTATATCTTTATATGTGATTATCTAGAGAATTTATGTAGCTCTATAACAACTTAAACAATGCCACGATATTCACCAAGATGTGTAATGTATAGTGGTTTTGGAAATGTTTAACTATCCCGTTAACGAATATTTTGAAGTTCATTTCTTATCTATTAAAGAACATTTTGCATTCATCTGGCAAATTTCGAAAGGATCTTACTGATCATGTCAATAAATTGATAGTTAATGAAAACGGTGCATTTTTTATAATCAACAAAAGTGATTGAAATGAGTCACTCGTATTAATAATACAATTTTACTAATCGTCACGTATAATTTTAATACAATTTATGTATCAATGATGTTGATTGAACTATTAATTGTACCTACACTAATGTATTTATTTAAGATTTGGTGCACATATTACATACAAACCTGCGTTTTGTATATAAAGTAAAATATCTTAAAATATTCAATAATTTGGATTTATGGGTACCTAACCCCAGACTGAAACAAAAATTCGGAATTCTGAGAATAAAAGTTTTGAAGGCTTAATTTTTTATACTTTCTAAAATTTAAGGCTCTATTAATCAAGCGGATCAAAAGTTATAAGAGGGGACACGGCCACACGAAATGTTCTACTCAGAATTCTGAGGTAAATCCATGTATGAAACATATATGCTGCGAAGCCTCTAAGTTGGTGTTTTTTGACTTCAAAGTTGAATAAAACATGAAAAATATAGACCTGGCAAACAGAGCTCGCATATCTTGGCTTAATACTGTCGATTTATCATGAGAAATCGCAACTGTGCAAGCAGAAATCCCACAAGGCACAGCCTGTCGGTTGGTAAAACAATTAAAATATAGACAAAATTAGTTTAGCAATAACATAAGATAATAATATATTTAAAAAAAGAAAACAAAGCAGAGTACAGGCAAGACGTAAACTCAAGAAAAAGAAAACATCTTATAGTTATAAAACATACATACACATAGATCAATAGGTATATACATAACAGCAGACCGATAGCGGTCCTACCAAATTTTATACCCGCAGTTGACAGCAACAATACTTGGTAAGTACAATGATATATTATGTATGTCGCAGTTAATTTACATAATTTTATATAACTTTAAATGTAACTAACTGTTAGCGCCGTAATTGCCGAAATGCTACTCGGGCTAAACGAAAAAATTGGACTGTATAATTATTGAGAGTTTGAAGAAGATATCTTTGTTTTCAATAATATTGTCACAGGCTATGCGTTGAATTGAGTCTTCAATTTGTACATAATATGTGAATGCCGGTAAAAGGAAACGAGATGGGACTCACCAATATTGACCCTCCGTGGCACAGTTGGTAAACCGTTCGGTTTCTGTGCGGGCGTCCTGGGCTCGATTCCCAGCAGAGGAGAAATTTATTTAAATTCATTTATCACGCAAATATTAATTCTCTGGGTTGGAAACACTGGTTAGTTGGAAGAAATTGCCATATGGCAATAAACTCGCCACTTACGCAGGGCGCCAGGAAGTGTTCATTCCTTCATTCATTCATAAATACGCCTCCGTTCACCTTGGCACTGATATTTTTTTAATTACACGAAACGATGCGTTTGTCAACGTGCGAATTTGTGCGTAATATCGACACGAGCGACATCTAGAGACGGCTGACTACTGACCGATTGGCCTTCAAAGTTGGATAGGGTAGATAAATGGTAGGGTAGAGAAGGGCAGCTGGTACCATTGCGCTGTTAAATGATGACTTGCATATATTATTTTGGCGCGTAAATTCGAAATACTGAAACAATACCGAACAGTAACCAAATTATACTTAGTCAAAAAAAAACATCGTATGACTATTACACAACAACAGCTGTTTAAGATGAAAGAAGAAAAATAACAATAATTCTAGAAAAAAATATACATATTCACTTGAAAACCCAATAAGAAATAAACAAATAAATACCAAGCCAAATCAAGAGAAATGAACAGAAAATAAGTATAAATTAATTATTTTTTTACGAAAGCATATTTTGTAGCCATAAATATTTATTGATGGAGAGTATTTGAAAGCTCGACTAGAACGTTGAATGCATCTAATGAACTTTTGGGTATTTTAGTAGAATCTGTATAATCTACTCTCGCTTGTATATATGTAAATATAATGCAAATATTCGTGCGAACAAACGTTACTTTAGGCAGGAGATACTGGAGGGATGGGTCTGGTTCCATGCATTGCAAATGTTCGCGGATAAGCCGCATCAATCATGAGTCTTGTCACAAATTGAATATTTCATACTTTGGCCGTCGGGGCTCGCTGGTACATATATTTATGTAGGTCCACCTGGGATAACCTGAATCGGGGATTTCCACTCGGCAATTAACGGTAGCTAAGGGATGAAGCCCGTCACACGATGGGCAGGAACTAATTTTAAATTAAATAATGTATTTTGACCTATTGTCAAACAAACAGTCAAACATTATACATTACATAAAATAAGTGTTACTTAAATTGTAAACCAAAACAGTTTGCAGTATTTTTTCTCGTCTTGAAGAAGTACTTCTCCATATATAAAAATGTGACCATATATAAAAAGTTATTTATTTAGTAAATATTAGGTACTTACAGGAGATCAAAATTATAAATCAAAATTAATAGAAAGAAAAGAACAAAAAATATATATATATATATATATATATATATATATATATATATATATATATATATATATATATATATATATATATATATATATATATATATATATATATATATATATATATATATATATATATATATATATATATATATATATATATATATATATATATATATATATATATATATATATATATATATATATATATATATATATAAAATAAAATGTAAATGTGCTCATGAGGAAGGAAAAGGAATGGAAGGAAGTGGGAAATCAGAATCACTGCAACATTATCAACCCCTCATCAATGACTCGAAAACTTGAGACTTGAATCTGGCTTTTGTGTGTTGATGGATGTCCACCCCACTAAAAAATGAATTATTATTATTGCAAGCTCGTTGTATTAATGCATTTTGGCAATAGTTGGTTGTACATTGTGGAAGCCTAAATGTGGAAGTAGTTCTTGTTCGTCTCAGAGGGCAATTAAAGTTGATCTTTTGAAGAAGATCGTTTGAGTCTATTATGTTATTTAAAAGTTTGTATAAATACATCATATCAGTTACTGTTCGCCTGTTTTCCAAAGTCGTAACCTTATGGTGATGGGCAGAGAGTTTATAGCTACCGAAAGATAATCGACATCTGTAGTTCAGGTGTTTTAAAAATTTATTTTAAACCCTCTCTAATGTTTATGTATGTTATATATTGTGGATTCCAGACAACCGATGCATATTCTAGGCCGCTCCTTACATATGAAAAATATATATTTATACATTTTAAATTAATATTTCATTAATATTTGAATATTTTTTAAACGTTTTTGTAATGTGTGTTTTCTTATTTTCATTGCGCGGGTATAACAACACATTTTAAATCAACGTTTGAGTTGAAATGAACCTGTGCGCTTTCGATGGTTACACCATCATCCTCAGAGGCAACAATTAAAATTAACTATAGTCCAATGAAATGGCCAGTTCATAGTTAAATGTAGCAAGGATGGGGTTTCTTTGGAGGTGTGGAATGTGCAAGTGTAATAATCGAAAGCACTCATTGCAACTCATACCTGGATTAAAACTGCGTTATTATACTCGTATTAATTTAATTGTGAACTTCCACCATGTGAACGAAACAACGTTAAACTAAATGTTATTTTTTGATTAATAACTGTCATATTTTCAAGTCTGTTGAAATCGTTCCAATCGTGAAACTGTTAGTTGCCCGAGAAGCGATTGATTACATTTAGATGGATAATTGGTTCGGCTTTAATGACGACCATTGATTTTATTCATATCTGTATCGTTTTGGATTTCGCCTATTCTTATTTTTGACCCGTAGATATAAAAGTCCAGTTAATTTGGACGGAATCATAAGGGGTGGGTTTAATTTGAGGGAAACGATGTGAATGTGGGAGTGGTCTCGTATTATTTTACATTTCATCGCCATTTTAAGTGTGATATACTGTTTTGATGTCCCACTTTTATATATAAATCACACCCCATCTGTACCTATATTTGTCGCTTTTGGTTTGGGTTAGGTTTTACCTAATAGTCCCCTTGAAATATACTCAAGGACGACTTTGTACACGTTAAACGATAAATCTATTTAAACGTCTGATATTGACATTCGAGATTAAATTCAATATTTCGCACAACTTGGACTAATCGCCCAAATTAAACTATCGTCCATTGTTCTTCTTCTATTAATCGGATTAACAATGGCGGTTTAAGTTTTGGTGGGATTTCCTTTATTGACTTAGTTTTCTTATGCCGTTTGTTGGATTTGTTTAGGCATTTAGAAATCTCGTAAAATAGCGGAGAGAATTGAAAGCTTTCTATGCTACCATGTATTCCTTATTTATGCTCCTTATCTTGTATGATGTTCAAATTCCTTTGCAAACTCTCTTTGCATTTTTTCAATAACTAGAAGAAAATTCGTTAGTGTCCGGGAATATTTTTAAGGTTATGTTTATAGTACAATACATTTTTTACATCTTTATACACAAAAGATGGTGGTGGTAGACCTGAAACTGTCTTAAATAATGTTAATCTTATTCTTTGCCAACGGCACTGATAAGGTGTCCTCACAATTCGAGCGAACCAAGGCATGTTTGAAAATATTGCATGTGTTCAGTTCTCATTGCCTACATGACATTTCTTCATGATAGTACTTTTATTCAGATAGAGTTTTGGTTCTTATAACATTACATAGCACCATATTCTGTTTGTCCGAGAGATAGCAACGTTTTCGATTAATCATTTTTAGTGGCTGGTTTTTCTTTCTTATTGAATGTAATTATGAAAAAGGTAAGTCTGGCACCTGGGAGTGTTTGCGTTTACCAGAGCGCATCCTCTTTATAGGTGAAAATTGCAGATTATAAAATTATTTCAATAAAAATTGTACTTGTATGTTTTTTGTACCTATGAAATCCATTTGTTTGTGAAATATGTACTTATTGTTACTAAAATATGAAAAGAGGATTTTTTTTATAGAAATCTTCCCGAGTGTGCGCTGAACAAATCAACAAGTTTCATTGTAATTAGATGGATGGTATAATAGTTTAAAGAGTGTATATTATTTAATTTGAGAAAACTGTATCTGCTGTAATATCTTAAGTTTATCCACAAAAAAAAAACAGAAATTTTTATATAAAATTCACAAAATTGCACTAGTGATCGCCTCAATAATGTATATAAAGTTCCAATCTGCAATAATAGATCAACACAATGACATTATATGTATGTAGCTCCTAGATCATTCAATAATATGCTACCAATGTTTCTTAAGTCTCTTAATAATTACTCAGCGTTTGTTAATCGTCTCAAGTCATGGCTTATTGATAATGAGAACATACAGGATTTCCTTTTATAATGCTCTAATTAGTATTTTTTTTCTGTTGTTTATGTTTTGTTTTTTTTTCTCTCTTTGTAATAGTTATTTTTTTTAGACCAGTATTATGTATTTATATTCTATTAACATTCTATGTATTATGCTTTGTCATTTTTAAATATGTTTATGGACTTATCACGTATGCATCAACAAAAACTGTTCACATATAACACACAAACAACATTTTTTTTCTAATTTTATTAAGGTATAGGTGCCCACAACAGGCTTATCCTTGTGGTATTTTTGGTATGTGTAATAGCTATATGTATATACGTGTATGTATGTATATTTATGTTACAGTAAATAAATATTATATACTCCGTTCCAAATTTTTTTTAAATAAATAAGAGCACAAAAAGGACTTACAAAGATACAAATAATACTTAAATTTGCAATTTTCACCTGTAGAAAGGGGATGCGCACTAGTAAACGCAACCACTCCCAGGTGTCAGACTTACTTTTTTCATACCTATATTTAAAAAGGAAGGAAATATCGAAAAACCAGCCATTTGTTCTCTCTTAGACTATATGTTTTTTTTATCTTTGTGTGCTGCGAAGACTATGCTTAACCAAGGCCCCGCTCACTCATTTCAAAAACTGCCGTGTTATTTTATTTCATGGGATATTTATACGTTATTTAAATTTCACTCTCGTAGTGAACGTGAAAAAGAAAGAAGAGTGAAATAATAATATCTCGGTTCATTTATTTTCTTAATCATGAAGGATGTTTGTATTACTAACGTTATGCGTAACATTTTATAATGTTTCAACGTAAGCCGCAATGGCTGCCAATCTTTTATTCGTCACAAGTCCACCTTAAATAATATTTATATTTATACTATTTTTATTTTTAAATATTAATTTTACTTGTTCTAATTCTACACCACCAGCTAAGACGCGCGACGATACACCTATTATTAATTTTTATTTTTTGTAATGTAAATTTTCGGTAAGTCTCAGTGTCATCTTAAGAGGTTAAAATTATTTTCGAATCTTAAACGTCATTATCTGTTATATTATGTTGCAGTTAAATATTTTGTTGATATGTTCTCACGTTGATAACATCTCCTTGGAAAAATCCGAAAGAACACACGAAAAATACAGAAGAGTCCAGAAAACCTCGCATAATTTGCACCAAAATGTGCCCAAGAGAACACATAGTAAGGTAATCATATACCCAAAAGAAAGTTTTTATTGGAATTTAATTGCTTAAACAGGTCGTTGCTAATTTTTTTTCTATTTATTTATATTTATTTATTGGTAAATTCATAGAATATATTTATATAACATTATGCACATAATCCTTTAAAAATAGATGTATTCAATAACTAATTTACACGTGAAATATCATATATTTAATGCTTGGTATAAAAAGTATAAACAAATAAAATAAAACTAAAGTTATATAGGAAATCACAACAAATAAATTAAACAATAAAATATGCGAGATGAAATATAAAAAATAAATATACTATTAGATAACAAAAAATTCTAAATTAATTGAATACGTAAAATAAATGGAAGAATAATAGGTAGGTATATGTGAAGGTATCTTTAAACCACCTATACTAACATATATAATTTTAGAATCAAAATTCCATTATAACTTGTATAATGGAATAAGACTTATGAATATAAGAATTGCTTTATTCTTAATTTTTCAAATAGAATTCTTTTTTTTCTATCAGACACTTTATGAATATGAGATGAGTATGTCGGCCTTATTGGCTCAGTTGGTTGGGTATCTGACTGCTGATCTAAAAGTCCCGGGTTAGATTCCCGGTGGAGACAGTTTTTAATCGTGTTATCAGTCTGGATCTGTGAGACGATTTAATATATATTATGTGACAACTGGATATTATTTTAATATATATTATGGGGAATGCTGGAGGCGGACCAGGACACGGCATGTGAGTGTGGAGAGACGCAGAGTATGTCGCACCTGCTGAGCTGCCCGCTTATGGAGGGAGGGTGCTCTGAAGAGGATTTGTGGCAGGCCAATGAAAATGGAATTATGGCTGCAAATTACTGGAGGGACACAGTGTAGGCGGATGACCTTGGACACGGAAATGAAATGAATGAATGTGACAACTTGTTATTGGGCGCGTGTTAATTTAATATTTGACATAGTGCTTGTTGGTTGCGCGAGAAGTAAATAAAAATAAAAGAAAATAAGTAGAAAAATACCTCCCATATGTACGTTGAAATTTAGGATAAAAGTGCATCTTATTTTAGACAGAAAAATTCTATCATTTCTTTTGATGTGTCCATAATAATATATTATGATAACTCGCGGACCCAACATGGAAAATCACTGGTGAAATATCTATGTATCATTTTTTCTCAGTCTCATACCTTTGTATCATAAATATTATTAATACTTTTATGTATTGCCACTGTGATGAAAAATCTTACCTTACTTTTGTCATTTCATTTCGAATTTTGGTAATATTATTTATTGGAGCACAACAGATATTGATGGTCCACAAATATAAAATTACGACAGTAAAAAAATAATAAACAAAAGTACAATATATGTATTTGAAAATATTTTTATACACTTGGGGATGTTTTATACGGTTAGTTTGGTTTTATAACCGTACGAATTTCAGGGCATTTTTACAAACCAATTACATTTATAGGTACAGTATTTTTTTTTCAATAACACATTTTACTCTTTGTGAATCCATCGTACCTACATATTGTGATACTACTACATAGATAAAAAAAAACAAATTTATTTTATTTCAGGGGAAACATACAGCAGTTTGCAAATTACGAAAGAAAACAATGTTAAATATTAATTAACCAAAATAGTTCCCTCATCATCGTATATTACATTATGCGTAATATAAAATTATAATTACATACTAAAATCACATATATACATAAATAGTAGAGTAAGTTTGAAATTAAACATAAAAGAAATTGAAATAAAAATATACTTTACTACTGACCAGCATTATTTGTTATGTAAAATTTGTAGGTAACTACTTCGAATATCAAGAAGATTTACTTTGTAAAATGAATTAAATTTGGTTCTATCATTATTTGTGAAATATAACGTAACACTAAAACCAAATTATTTTTTTGGAAGAATATCAAAAAAGTTCATATCCATCTTCATACATTTTCTAAACGAAATCTGTCGAGGTATGATTCGATCTTCCTATCACTGCACTTATAAACCGTACGAAAACATACGAGGTAGGATTCGATCTTGCTATCACTGCACTTATAAACCGTATGAAATCATACGAGGTAGGATTCGAACTTGCTATCACTGCACTTATAAACCGTACGAAATTTGCCGAAGTAGGATTCGAACTTGCTATCACTGCACTTATAAAACCGTACGAAATCATACGAGGTAGGATTCGAACTTGCTATCACTGCACTAATAAACCGTACGAAATCTGTCGAAGTAGGATTCGAACTTGCTATCACTGCACTTATAAACCGTATGAAATCATACGAGGTAGGATTCGAACTTGCTATCACTGCACTTATAAACCGTACGAAATTTGCCGAAGTAGGATTCGAACTTGCTATCACTGCACTTATAAAACCGTACGAAATCATACGATGTAGGATTCAAACTTGCAATCACTGCGCCAATAAACCGTACGAAATCTGTCGAGGTAGGATTCGAACTTGCTATCACTGCATTAATAATCCGTACGAAATCTGTCGGTTAGGATTTGAACTTGCTATCACTGCATTAATAAACCGTCGCGCTAACTGCTCTACCCCCTACGTATCTAATACATATTCTAATAGGAACTTTCATAAAACATAAAAGTTATACCTACTGTTTAATAATGGTCTGTACAAATAAACCATTCTCAATTCGAAGTTCGTTTTATAAATTCGGCCTTGTGTCATTATTATACGTATTCAAAGACAAATCAAAACGTCAATTTGAAGTTGTGCGTACTCTTGAAGTTAAGACAAAAAATGACGCCTTATTAGTAAGTTATCGCAGTTATAAATTACAAATATCAATTACAAGAACACCATTTTATAAATTTTAATCTGAATTCGTTTGGGTTTACTTAATTAAAACTGTTGGATAATTCAATCAGCGCTTTACACTTTTCCATTATATAAAATATTAATTTTCGTCAGTGTTATTTATAGCCAATATTGATTTGTCTATCTTTGTGTTTTACAAATTTAATTTTCCGCACTAATATTTTCAATTAACTTTTTCTGACAATCCGTCGTCTTGGGGCGATCCAATTAAAATATTAGCGAACATTTGTCATTTAGAATAATTATAATTTTGAATATTAATCATCGAATTAGAGGGAGTTTTCTTTTTCTTCTCTTTGGCGATTACCTTCTCGCCCGAGCGGTCCGTGAAATTGTATTGATTTAGGAGAATTGCCGGACATTTTCGGCTTAAAAATATATATTTATTGTAGATTGAATTTTGTTGGGAGCGACTTGGAGAGATGTACTAATTGGACCAATAAACCGTCGTTTCGTATTTTCCGTCTTTTAATATCAAACTTCGTCGCGGAGGTCCCACACTATGGCAGGGATCCACAACCGTTTTGATAAATGCTTAGCATTAAAATATTTTTTTTAGAACAAAATATAATATTTTTTGTCGACCTTCGTGGCTCAGTTGGTTTAGTATCTGACTGCTGATCCAAGGGTTCCGGGTCCGATTTCCGGTGGATACACAGTTTTCAATTGTGATTTCGGTCTGGATCTGTGAGACGATTAATATCTTAAGGCTCCGAAATGTGGCAACATGTTATTGGGTGCGTGTTAAAATTAATGTTTCACATAGTACCTGTTATCAAAGTAAGACTACAGCAAGTAATTAGAATCCAATAGAAGTATTTTTTTATTTTGTTTATAATAATTTAATTTGTCAGTAATTGGATGCAGGACCTTAGTGTTTAGTTGGACAAAACGAATGGGAGGCTAAAATTGTACCGTATCATACTTATTTTATAGTTCATATTTAGCCCCCAGATGAGGTATCAAGTAAAAATCTTATTGAATATTGTGGTATTTGGTTTTGCATAGCACATTTTTTATATAGGGTGGGCCAAATTTTTTTTGCAAATAACAACACTTGATCTCTCAAAAACCGTTAGAGGGAGGGGCGCGCGGGTGGCGGGGAATCGTGCGCCGCTTCATCTAATATGGGTGTAGTTGTTTAAGGTCCAAATGCAAAATTGGCCGCAAACTAATTCTTGGTATTGCCAGAGCCGCCGAACGCTAGATGATTCTGAATCGTTCCTTACGGAAATTTCAACCTCCCGAATGTTCTCTTCGCTTCTTTTTGAACGTGGCCGCCATGTTTGTTTAATATTCGTTGTCAATCCTGTTTGCTCGAACTTCTTGATTAAAGCTTTAATTAAATTAACACTTGGACACTCACTTACCCGGCGTAATCTAAATAGGCGTCGTACAGTAACGTAGGAGTCGTAGTTTTTGTAAAATTGTTTCACACAAAAAGCACGCTGTTGTCCCGTGAAGCGCTCCATCGTGACTAAAATTGAATGAAGCGGCGCAAAATTCTTCCCTCTAACGGTTTTTGAGAAATCAAGTGATGCTATTTGCAAAAATTTTTGGCCCACCCTAATATACATATATCCTCGAAAACTATTCGGCTGTCTTCGGAAACAAAAGGTTGCACAAATCGCGGAGAGATACTCCGCGCGTCATTCCGTAGAAACACCTCGTATCGTGATCATCGTGTCAATATTTGCATTATATTTAATAAAATACATAATACAACTACTAAATAAATAATTGAGATCTATAACTAATGTTAATTGTAAATCATGGTTAATTGTAATAAACGCAGTGTCAATTAACATTTTTCTTTATTTATACATATATTAGGTCCTTACCTACATATGAAATTGGCGTTTTGCCGTACTGGCAACTTTGATCTCATATATCTTCTCTTTGGTTAGGAATTCCAAATTCAAATTTATACAGCTATTTACTCATGTATTTGTGTTTCGAAAATTATAATTCATTTCTTTTTTCCTCAATTGTTTTTTTCTTAACGCCAATCAAAATGGAAAACTTGAAATATCGCGTTATTTACGAGGATTAATGATGATTATGGTGACAGTGCCGCAGAAGAAAACACAGTGCGTTTTTGGTTACAACGTTTTCGTTCTGGAAATTTCGACCTGCAGAACAAGCCCCGTGGACGGCCGGAGACCAAAGTTGATAACGAAGAATTGAAGGCTATTGTGGAAGCGGATCAATCGCAAACCACGTCCGAGTTAGCTTCAGGCTGCGGTGTTAGTGATAAAACTGTTTTAATCCACTTGAAGCAAATTGGGAAGGTGAAAAAGCTTGATAGGTGGGTACCTCACGAATTGAGTGAAGAAAATCAACAAACGCGCGTTAACTGCTGCTTTGCATTACTCAACCGGTACAATAATGAAGGGATTTTATATCGAATCATTACATGTGATGAAAAGTGGATCCTGTACGATAATCGGAAGCGCACATCGTGATGGCTGAACCCTGCCGAACCAGCCAAACCATGCCCCAAGCGAAAATTGACTCCAAAAAGGTACTTTTGAGCGTTTGGTGGACTAGTGCTGGTGTCGTTCACTACTGATTTCTTATATCTGGCTAGACAATTACTGCAGATGTCTATTGTCAGAAACTGCAAACTATGATGGAAAAGCTAGCTGCTAAACAACCGAGGTTGGTTAATCGCTCTAGGCCACTGCTGCTTCATGATAACGCTAGACCACACACTGCACAACAGACGGCTACCAAATTAGAGGGGCTTCAATTGGAATGTCTAAGACATCCACCGTACTCTCCGGACCTTGCCCCAACAGATTACCATTTTTTTCGAAATTTGGATAACTTCTTGCAAGGGAAAAAATTCAATTCCGATGGGGCAGTCCAAACCGCCTTCAAATATTTTATTGATTCCCGTCCGAATGCTTTTTTTAGTAACGAGATCGATGATCTATGAGATGACAAAAGTGCATAGATATCAATGGTACTTGCTTTGATTAAATAAATATATTATATTGAAAAAAAATCGACTTCATGTTCCTCCCATACAAAGCGCCAATTTCATATGTAAGGACCTAATATTATTATTAAATGCACCACAACTATTATTTTTGCTGTCTAAAAAATGTTTCATCTTGATCAGCCTTTAGTAGACATTCATGTCTCTCTTTCCTACGACATTTTTAACTTTTGCCACTCTTTTTAACCAACTTTTAAAAACACAGGAGGTTATAAATTCGACATGAAATTTATTTGTATTTATTTGTTTTTTTGTATATACATACGTTCAGTGATAACTTTCCGATTATCACTGAACATATATATATATATATATATATATATATATATATATATATATATATATATATATATATATATATACACAAAAATCGACGTTTGTTTTTCATTAGAAAATAAGTTTCTTTTCAATTTGTAAAAGATCTGATGAATGGAATTTTGACTAAGCGTCATTGAATCTTTTTGAATTCGGCGGTATGTCTTCTGTTCTATTCAAATATTGTTTTTTTTAATGAGTTAACCTATTTGAAAAAATAAAAACTTTAAATGTTGGCCGTCGCTGATTTAGTAGAATAATGCTCGGACTCAGTACTTTTATTCCATTTCGCATTTGGAGATATAAAAATAGCAACGGCGTTTATAATTAATTTATAATAATGTTGTTTTTTTTGTTACCTGGTACCAATGTACCTACTGTGGATTGGGACGGGACGACTTTGAGAATTTTCAATTTCACCATCTGAATGTCATTATGAAAGTACACGACGGGATTGGAAATTAATGAAACGATGCCAATAAAATTTTAACTCGAAACACAAAACTTTCTCATTTTTGTAAAATTGTTTGGACGAGGCGTTTAAACGCAATTATATCTACGAAGGTTATATTGATTTTTGTAATGGTATTGCCAGAGAGTGTTAATTTTTGTTTTTTATTGTAACATTCGGTTTCGTACTTTTTAGTTTAAATGTTTTTCATCAAACAAGTTATTATATATTTTACTAAGTGTCATTATAATAAAATCGACAGCCCCTAGTGGGCCTTGGGGAAATCCAACATTCTTCCTTTCTTGCCATTATTTAGCCCTTGTTTTCCATTTTCTGATTTTTGCAAAATTGGTACATCAGCGCTGACAGAGTCCATCCATCGCAGGTTAGGCCTTCCTGGTCTTCTTCGTTCCTTGTGGTGTGGAGAGTGTGGGGCGTTTTACTGGGTTATTGTCGTCCATTCTGGTTATGTAACCGGCCCATCTCAGGCTTCCCACTTTGCTGGATCACATCGTATACCTACTTCGTAAACTATATAGGTTGATAAATCGATTGGAATTGGCAGTGTTTATGTAAGAAAGTAGCAAAGAATATGATAGTTCTAATTCCTTCATTTTCTAGCGTAATTTTTATGCATTAAATTCTTAATGGATATCATGTAAAGAATGCGTACAATGTATTGTTGTGATGGTTTTGTGAACTATATAATATTATGAACTCTATGAGTGTTTTCTGTACAGCTGGTACAATGTATAAGTTAAGTCGACTTCGTGTTGGTATAATATGAATAGTAAATTAACTTGGCGTTATTAAGTTCACATAAAAGACGGCTGATTTTATTTTATTCCCTAAATTAAGCATTAATGCTTGTGAACGAAATCGGTCGTGGCAGAATTAGATCTCGTTATTACTGGATTACTAACCCAGCACGCTAATCGCTCTGCCCCCACCCACCATTTTTTCTATGTTTCATATGCAAAATCAAAATGCATTATAAAATGAATTTGAAACTACTCATGGACAAAGTCATTTTAAATACTATGCCATCAAACTACATAATTGCCTACGAACTCACTAAAACTGCTACCACAAAACACATCGTCACCAAAAACACATAAAAGCATAGATATATAACACCGGATCAGATCAAATCAATAACATAAATACACACAATCAAATATAATTAAACTTCACATTTTATTCTCAATAATTAATTAATGTATAATTTAATTCAAGAACTATATACATAATGTACTATTTATGTCACACAACTGTTTAAATGAACACCTCGGCACAGGACTTCCTAATGAGGTGTTCATCGTATCCTATAAATTACAATACTTATTAATAAATAATACACATAGGTACACAATGCACACACATAAAGTTATTTGAGAGGAATGTGGTAAGGAGGTGGGGTCCCGTACTGCGAGAATACCGCTTACGGGACCTCGACTATTTCTTGCATTATTCTTAAATAACTCCCGTAATACTACCCTAAATGGAGAATAAATTAAATTGGAAAATTAGAAATTGGAAATTTTTAATTTTTGTATAAGAAAAGAAGAGTTTTGTGTTGGCCATTACCCAAAATGATCAACTAATGAACATGTTGAATAACTAACGATACACTGGGATTAGTTGGATTTGTAGGTAGTATAAAGATTAACGCTGTGATAAATCCCTTTAATCATGCAACATATCTAGATAGTTTAAATATTGAAATTGGAATTCTTTCATTGCATCAATTTTGAATTGAATTCAGTTTTTGAAATATTATTCTTACAAAATAATTAACTTTTACGTTCATTCACTTGTATATAAGTCGACAACCGTTCAAGGTATTCTTTGGATTGTATTATTTTCATTTTTTATATTTCACTATAATAAAAATATGGTAAAGAGTATGTTGCGCATCAATCATAAACTCATATGGGATGTTCCCATAAAATATCCTGATTAGGAAAATAAAAACATCTTTTTCATCATATAATGAATTTTGAATAAAATGTTTCATTCCGTGAGACCGTCATATACCTACCCAAGTAAAAAAATAAAAGAATAATTAAAAAATAAACTGATGAAATATTTACGGAAGAGTATATTTTATACAGAAATGTTAACCATTTTTATACGCATTATAGGTAATATATATTAATCATGTCATTCATATTTTCCGACATAGGAGCATTTCGGAATAACCGATAATGTGACTTGATACAAATTTTTTCAAGTAATATAAAATAATTGTACTTACGTAATTATACATTAAAATATGAATTCCTTCGTTCGTGACACATATGCAAATACATACGCCTTCATGTTCTAAGTGAATGGAATATGTGAAGAAAAAAAGAAAACAAATCATATGGCGGCAAGTCTGGGGGGCATGTCTGGTCCAATCGGCGAAATCAAAACCCTCACGATTACCCATATCATGGATATAATTATTATACTAGTTGCATGTAACACATGAGATCCAACTGTCGATAGCGATAGTATGTATAGTTGAAGAATATGTACCAAACTATAAACCCATAAATACAAATTATTTATTATTTTATGATATTTAGTTTTCTATACAACACATGTACCTAGGTAGTCAAGATAGGATAGTATGGAGGTCAGTCTTTTTTTCCTACCCGGAATATGAAAACAGCATGATGGTATATGTATATTGTATGTTTAGAGATGAAGTATCAAACTATTAAGTCTTCTTTGATATTGTGTATAGGTGACTACCATACAAAATGTATGAAGCGATGTCGTCACTAAATTCAATTTTTAAAAAAATTGTTAAAAAAAAATTGAGATCTTCTACTACAATGTTGATATTTTTAATAGAAAATTAAATTATCTAGTTGGGGTGTTTCGGCTTTTTTCGATAATTGTAAAAGTTTTGGAAATATAGGCAGTTAAACTCATAAATTTATAATAAAAAAAATATTTTTCTTAATAAAAAATGTTTGAGAAACCCTGGAATTTTTTTGAAAAAACTAATTTGAGATTTTGTGTTTTTCTATGTTTGTACAAATTTTCAGCGTTCTAGCGTTTATGGTTTCTGAGATATATGGAAAAATAAAATAAAAATTCAAAAGTTGATAACCCCTGACTGAAACAAAAATTCAAAATTCCGAGTATAAAAGTTTTGTAGGCCTGTAACTGTTTATATATTCTGAAATTTTAGGCTCTGTAAATTGAGCGGATCAAAATTTATAAGGGGGGGACGGACACACACACACACACACAGACACACAGACACACACACACACACACAGACACACGAAATGTTCTACTCCGAATTCTGAGTAAATCCGTGTATGGAACATATATGCTGCGAAGCCTCTAAGTTGGTGTTTTTTGACTTCAAAGTTGGAAAAGCCGTGAAAAAAGTAGACCTCTCCATACAATTCTCGCGTATTCTGGCTTGATACATTGTCGATATGTTAAGAGAACAAAGTTCTCCTGAACAAATCGACAGTTGGATTATGGAGTTCTATAATATCTTTGATGTCATAGAACGCCATATGATAATTATATCCATGATATGGATAATCACGAGGGTTTTGATTTCGCCGGTTGTACCACTTGCCCCCATATGCTCGTAGAGTAGCCAAAGCAATTTTAAACTAGTACTGCCTCAGAACAGACTATGTCTAGCGAGGCAGTAAAATTTCCAAATGTGTGGAAAAAAATATTGTATAATTGTAATTAGGTATAAATTAAAATGTATTTTGTTCCTTTGTAATATTTGTACTGCTGGAAATATAATATTATTCATTCACTATTATGTGATTCGTGTCAAAATGTAACTTAAACCATTATGCAATACTAGCAATATTTGTACTGCTGGAAATATAATATTATTCATTCACTATTATGTGATTCGTGTCAAAATGTAACTTAAACCATTATGCAATACTAGCAATATTTGTACTGCTGGAAATATAATATTATTCATTCACTATTATGTGATTCGTGTCAAAATGTAACTTAAACCATTATGCAATACTAGCAATATTTGTACTGCTGGAAATATAATATTATTCATTCACTATTATGTGATTCGTGTCAAAATGTAACTTAAACCATTATGCAATACTAGCAATATTTGTACTGCTGGAAATATAATATTATTCATTCACTATTATGTGATTCGTGTCAAAATGTAACTTAAACCATTATGCAATACTAGCAATATTTGTACTGCTGGAAATATAATATTATTCATTCACTATTATGTGATTCGTGTCAAAATGTAACTTAAACCATTATGCAATACTAGCAATATTTGTACTGCTGGAAATATAATATTATTCATTCACTATTATGTGATTCGTGTCAAAATGTAACTTAAACCATTATGCAATACTAGCAATATTTGTACTGCTGGAAATATAATATTATTCATTCACTATTATGTGATTCGTGTCAAAATGTAACTTAAACCATTATGCAATACTAGCAATATTTGTACTGCTGGAAATATAATATTATTCATTCACTATTATGTGATTCGTGTCAAAATGTAACTTAAACCATTATGCAATACTAGCAATATTTGTACTGCTGGAAATATAATATTATTCATTCACTATTATGTGATTCGTGTCAAAATGTAACTTAAACCATTATGCAATACTAGCAATATTTGTACTGCTGGAAATATAATATTATTCATTCACTATTATGTGATTCGTGTCAAAATGTAACTTAAACCATTATGCAATACTAGCAATATCGTTTTGGGGATTGTTTCAGATATCAATTTGTTTGTATTTTTTATCTTTTATTTTGTGTGTAAACTATGTTTGCAACATTTTCTCAGTACATTTATAATTATTATTATTAATTGCTTTTATTTTTTGTTTACAGGTATGTCGATACAAAGGGCTTCTCTACTACGTATGCTCCTGATAAGGAAACCATCTTTCCAGTAGGTATTTATACAAGCACTAAATTAATATAGCAATTCCCTTGAAATAAAGTATTTATCGTTTGTTATTTTTATGTTTGAATAAAAAAAAAACAAGTACCTACCTACGTTTTATGAATCAGTAATATTACTTGAAGCGTGTCAGTTATACAAGTAACTCAGTAAAGCTATGTCGTAAAGATCAGTAATGGATATCCCATCAAATACTACATGTATTCAAAACGGATATAAAAATGTATACAATTTCATATTCGATTAACTCGAGTTGTATTTCTTAACGGGTAAAATAAGCTATCATTGGTTCAAGAAAAAAAAGTATTCTTTAACGAACGTAATAAATTGATATAACTTCCCTTTGGATACTTCACGTCTAGTTTCGCTGAATATTCCCTAAATTTTATGCGATTGCAATTTTTTTTCGAGTTTGATTTCGAATTAGCGTTCCGAAAAAAACACCGGTAACGCATGTTTTGCTTATTTTTCTCAATCGTGATGATATTCCGAATGAAACTTGAGATTACTGTTATTTTTCATAAAACGATTGTTTTTAAAATATTTTTTCTGAGCCATTATACAGGTTTAAGAATAAATTGAGGACAACCTTTTCAAAGTAATCTTTATATAGAAAGATATTCACAAAAATACCCCTAAAAAGCTAAAAAATATTTTTTACATGCATTGTCATTGGAATACACAAATTATGAAAGTTTTAGATATATCTAACTGGTCAGGATAACAAAATTCCAGTACAGACAGACATGTATAGCTAATTAAAAGGACGTACAAAACAAAACTCGCAGTATATCATTAGATGGGTGGTGGCAAAGCGGTTAGCACGCTGGGTTAGTAATCCAGTGGTAGCGAGTTCGAACCCTGCCACGACGGATTCGTTCACCTATAGCACAAGCATTTATGCGTAATTTGGGAAATGTATGAGGATTTATATGTATGTAGGTACTTGTTACGTGGATATATTCATTCTTAAAAAAAACCCTAATGTGTCCGAAATTTGTTTATCTACGCGTATCTTTAAATCTGCATTTTTATTGCAAATCAACTAAATGCGTGAGTGACAAACGACTGCAGAATATATAAGTTAGAGGCTGAAATAAGACCAAAAAGGTATTAAAGTTGGCCGTGGAAAAGATCGCACAGATACCTACACAAAATTAATGTACCTACACTAAATTATTCACAACCGTGTAGACTCATCTTACTTGCTTAATTTAATTTTTAATGCCGATCACGCAATTTCAGATCTTAATTTTTGTTCTATGTCGACCGACGTTACACAACCTACTCACAAAACAATAAGATTCGACAGAGTTGATCCAACCAACGAATACTTTGAACTTTTCGATATGAATCACATTCAGATTTCAAAACATATATAGGTACCACAACAATATGATAAATAGTGCGCAGAGCGCAAATATTAGTAATTTTCATATGAAATTTATGCGTTACTCTTATGTGAAAACATATTATTAGGATACAATGAACTCACCATACTTATTGTTTTATTATATAACATTCTTTACATACCTATAACATTGTATCCAGTTTGTTTTCAACATAAATAAAAAACAAAAATAAACAGTGCATAATATATGGATTCATAAGGATACTTAAAAATTGAAGGTGCAAAGCGGTGAATCGGTATAGATTCTGCATAATACGTTTGAATATAGATATATTCAAACCTATTGTGCAGAATCTTTGCTGTGATTGTACTCGTATGTTTATATAAACTTGGTAAAGTTGTTTCATTCCCTGACAATGTGTATTTCATAGTTTGACGGTGGTGTCATCAAATGCATTCTGTGGATGAAAGCCAGTAGCAGCGTCCATAGCCATCGGGTATCACTTGGATTTGAATGTCAAAATTCCTTTTGTACACGTGTTGTAATGTTGTTTTGTGGAACAACACGCCGACTGCGATTTCAGGGGAAATGTTTCCACTTATTCCACTTCCGAACGGTTTTATTCGAACAGCATAGAGTATTTCACTCGAACGACTTATCTATTATGGAATCAATCTACAGGATTATGGAGACATGGTTTGAATTCAATTGTGTTGGGTATATTTATGTGTTGTGTATTTGGTGCAGAATTCGTTGTTACTGAAACATTATTAAAACGTAGGTTAATTGATGCATACAATAATATTATGCAACAATACATAATCATATTATGATTCCAAAGATCTTTTAATGAGCAACGAGATTTACTTTTTTTTTGGATTTTTGGCGTAGGAACCTACATATACCCTCACACTTCTATACAAGATCTTAAACAACCCCAACGCTCCAGTTTATCTACGAAATCAATTTCACTTCCTCTCAGAACACGGGTCGCCTCTTCGTTCGAATACTGAAAGAACGCTCAGTATCCCAGTACACAATACTTCCTTTTTTACCACATCTTTCTCCATACAAGCAGCCCGACTTTGGAATCACATCCCATCGCAACTTCGAGTTTCATTAACACTTCCCGCTTTCAAAAGAAATCTGAGGAATCATTTCCTTACACATAACACTTAAATTTTTCTCCTTATCCGATCCTTGTCTCCTCCTTTCCTCTCCCCTCCGTTTTTTACAGAGACCTTACTGTATTTTATTCATAAAAATTGGTACGTGTCATAAAAACAATTCGCTTCACCGAATGAATATTGTTGGTTGGAAGTCATTGCCATTTGGCAATAAGCCCGTCATTATGCACATGTGTACAGAATGTTTTAAGTAAAGAAATAAATAAATAATTCACCCTAGAAATAGTGGTCTATGCCTTGATTCTTTGCAGAAACAATTAAAAATTATTATAATTGAAAGTTGTATTGAGTTAGTTATTTTTATTTATCATGATTTTATTTTTCAACTGAGGATTCTGTTGAATTGATCACGAATTAATATCATTCTTTCTACGATATCGAAATTACACTTATACAACATACATATGCCTATATTTGAGGACTATCAATTATGCTTATTGATCTTCGAATCTATACACTATATTTCGTGTTTAATAAAATTATTCTGAATCAAAAAGAACCAACTCGTTCATAAAATAGATAATAATGGTGTTAACTCGTGATATAATTCTTAACGACAGTTCACTATTTTCATCAAATTTATTTTAAGCATGTTATTAAAATTTATTTTACCGAATTCACTTTTAGAGTTCTTGTTGCTCACGATGGTTCGAATCTATTATTTTCTGGCAATAAAACAGTCTTGTATACATTTTTTTGCATCAATAAAACTATATAATATTGTTTTGTCATGTTTTATTTGATTGTTCATATATCGAAATTTTTTAGTTAGATTGAATAATTTATTGTATTACCATGCAGTTGGGTAAATGCTGAACATCAAACATTTTGTCAAAATACTGAACCACGTGTCTTTGTGATTTCTTCAATCGATAGCGTTTTTTATTTGTGTCATGGAATAAAATATTTTTTTACTTGTCAGTTCGACAATACGGATTGTTTCGCTTTATTCAAAGATTGAGGATTTAGATTCCGTGTGCGAAAAAAAATCCAGAGAAATGAGTGTATTTCGGAAAATAAATTGCGTTTTGGAAATGTGTCAGGAAATCAGAAACTTTCAAATGAAATTCTTTGTAAGAAAAATGTGGATGTTTAACGTCAAATTTAAAGTTCTCTTATCGGTGACATATTGTTTATGTTTATCTCGTTTACGAGTGAGAGAAGAATATCTTCGTTTTATATTTATCACCATTCTTTGTATTGAAATAAAAATAAATAAGAAAGCCGGAATGCTTGCAATGATAGAGATGTGTGGTCCTCAGTTTTTTCTGTCTACCTCGAAGTACATGGTGTGATGGTATGTATTATGTGTACGTATATCCTACTTACATCATTCTAGATCGACCTTCAACAGTGGGAATCTTTTGGTCATTTCAAATAATGTAACTACTTTCGAAGCGAATTAAACAATTAACGAATAATTTGATCGTTTGTGGGATTTGAATTTTATACTTGGCGGACGCGGTATCTATTAACAGTCGTAGTTGATGTTATTTTACAGTAAGATCTCTGTAACGACCGGTAATTTGTTTAATTTATATTGTTCGCCATCAATTCGTATAGTTAATTTCAAATTTATGTACTGAATTTTATTATCTCTTCAAAATAAACTGACTTTTACTATAAATTTGGCGCCCAACGTGGGGTATCTGACAACTACCTTTTTTCTTGTTTGTCTTTGTACTTGATAAATGTTTCAATATAGGCGATTTCAATGTAGGCGAGTTGTGGAAAAGTGGTTAGTGACAAATACTTCTTCTTCTTTTCCCTTAGCACTTTTGTCCCGTTTCTATCGGGGTACGCTTTGACCATGATCCTGGAATTGGCGAGTCTGGTTATTACATTGAAGCGACTGCCATCTGACCTTCGTAACCCTTAGGAAGGGGAACCAGACAAATTGGATCATGGCTACACATAGCTAGTGATATAAATCCGCACATAGATTTTTTAAAAATCCAGAGGTGCGTGCCCCGTCCGGATTCGAACCGTCGACCTCAAGCATGTGAGGCGACGACATTACCGCTGGGCTATCACCGCTCTAAGTTAGTGACAAATACAATATCTCAAAACTAATTTTTATGAAAAAGTTCCAGGGTTTCTCAAACTTGACAAATTTATGTGTTTCACTCTCTATATTTCCTTTTTTTTAATATCCAAAAACCTCGAAATATCCCAACTAATTAATTTATTTTTTTATAAAAAAACATACATTATAGCAGTATATTTCAAATTTTTTTACATATTTTTTACAAATTGTATTTAGTGACAATATTGTTTCGCACAATTTGTATGTATCTATGGCAGAATACACAATATCTACGGGGACTTATTTATCTATATTTTGATAATTCATAGATGCATAACATCAAGCCATTAACCTATTCGGGGCAGGAAATAAGGACTAAACTCCACACTATCCTATACTGACATACATGTTTTGTAGTGGTTAACATGTATGTCAGGCTTGAATTTTTACGTACTTCATTTTATTTTTATTTGTTGATAAATTTACAGAATATATAACATAACATTGTGTAGGTACATAATCTTTAAAATATAAATTCATTCCAATTACGAGTTAACATATGAAATATTACACATTTAATGCTTGGTACAAAAATTATGAATAAATAAAATAATGAAATAAATACCATAATAAGTTGAGTTTGTAAAATAAATAGAAAAATCAAGATGACAATATTTCAAAACTTACGTAAGGAATTTCATCATGTATAAATGATATGAAAGAAAAAAAGTCTGAATTACGGTGAATTTAATATTCACTTACGATATCATGGCCTGCGCGGCGTATTCTTACACGATTCACATACTATCGCCATCGACAGCTGGATCGCATGTGTTTCATGCAACTAGTTATATAAGTATATTTTCTATATTATCATAGTTGAGCAAGTCGACGAATATGTCTGGAAAGCATGTTTTAACGCAATGGACGGATTGAGAAGGAGACCGAAAGAAGACTAATTGCAGGAAACAGAGTGAATGGAGCACTAAGCCAGTTATGAATGATCGCAACATATCAAAGGAAGCTAAAGTTGCCATTCATAATGCTATCTTAGTGCCAACCTTGACGTATGCAAGTGAAACCTGGACATTGAAGAAGTCGCACGAAAGCAGAATAAATGCAGTTGAAATGAAATCGCTACGAAGAATCTGTAATAGGACGATGTATGACAGCGTCAGAAATGAGGACATAAGGAAAGAATGTAAGATAAAGAAAGATGTCATTAATGTAATGAAAGTGAACACATTGAGATGGTTTGGGCACATGGGGAGAATGAATGGGGAACGCTTGACGAAGAAAATATACAGAGCGGAAAGGAATGGAATGAGAGATCGTGGACGCCCAAGAAAGGGATGGCACGACCATGTGAAAGATATTTTGAAAGACGGAAATGTTAGAAGTGTGAGCAATAGGTGAACATGCATGAGGCGATGCATGAATGTGGACGAGACGAGGGATGCGTGCCAGGATAGAAAAATGTGGCGTTAAAAACCCCGCAAGGGACATGGCGTGATGGTATGTATGTATTTTAACTTTTAACCAATTAAAAGCTAAAATTAGCTTAACATTGTCCATATAATGGACTGTGTCCAGAACACGACTTCGGCTATATAATTATAGTACAAATAAAACAGCAGTGTAAATTGTATTGTCCGTTGTTTTTAGTGTTGTTATATTTTCTTAGCTGTTAGTGCTCTCTCGCAATTTTGTTTTTTTTTTAACATTCATTCGCTCATTATGTCAGTAAAATTAACTTATTAGATTAAACTGTGTCTTAATTATTAATCTTGTAACTAACTGCCAGAAAGACGAATATCCAAATTAGGAATTTTGGTGTAAATTAATAATATTTTGTATCTTAACAAATTGAATAAATTAGTCATCAAACGTTGTCTGTTAGTGTAATTAGAAGCTTTAAGCCTTCCCATCACACCCGAAATTGTATCAGATTTAAATAGTGTGGCTAAGGAAATTATTGTGTCGCCATTAATTAAGTTTAAAGATAGATTTACAAAATTAATAATGAGTTTCTTTTGAGTGTGCTCTGGGTTGATGACGTATTTCATTACTAATTTAATAATTTTCTATAATGTTTTTACTTGATGTATTTTTATTCATCAGAAACAATTATTTTTTTTAATAATTTTTATTTCCCTAAAAATCTTATAACTATATTATTTCATCAAAACATCTTTATTATTATTGAGTCTCTTCGCGAAATAAAAGAAAAACCAAACCACGTAGGAGTTCTCAAGTTGCTTAGTTATAACGTACCTACGTTATTTATGGTGGTGATTAAAAATAAAGAACTACGGAACATGTGTTTACAATCACATATTTGAATTTGTGTGACTAAAAATCGAGTTTTTAATGCCATCATTCATATTTTTTTGGTACAGCTACTGTAGATGATAAAATAAACGGTATTACTGTAACTTTATTTTGTCCCCATTGGGTTTTGATCTCTTCTGCTAGAGGGAGGTATGTTTGATTTTTTTCCGTTTGCCTTTGTTCTAAATTAATATATTGTATTTAGAAGAGATATTTCAACCAAGTGGGCTTGCTTTGTATTTTTGCAGGTTGGTTCTATCTGTAATTATTTCTCTATTCTAATAGTTTACGTGTTGTTTTCAATAACTACCAATGGGGATTATTGAAACCATGGTGGTGGAGAATCTATTAAATTATCTTTTTTTGCTAAAGCGATGTGTATCTGCTTGCACAAATTATCATGTCTATGTGTATATTCAGTTGGTGCAAGAGTCAGATATCATTATTATTATTATGAAGAAATAAAAACCATAATATAAATAAAAGTCAAAGAAACGTACATATTTTACACACCTTTCTTGACATTTCTTAATCATTAAGTCTTCTCTGGCAAAGTCTCTTGGATTTGCTGAACAGATAGTGCCAACTATTATTTATTTAATATTGTTAAAAAAATACCTACATATGCATCTTTGTAATATGTCTTTATACGATTCAGTTTACATCCGTCCAGAGAAAGAAGCGGTCGCTTTTAATCCATCATATTAAATTAATAAAATAAAAAATAACGGTGGGTTATGAATGACTTTCATGATTCAATATCGTCGACAAAATAACATTATATCGGCGAATATCATATTTTTATCGGAATCGAACCTTCTTGTGTTTACGATTCTCCCCTAGCTCAAGTTAAAATGATTCATAAGGCTTCAATAGCCTAAACCATTGCTGTTTTTCCATTCTCCACTTAAAAGTTGGCACCGGATTTGGCAGAGCACTTCCCATAGTGGCTTGGCGATGTGGCTGTGGATGTTCGAACGTCCTGTGCTGCCGGGGTATAAATAAATTAAGTTTTTCTTCTTTTTCACCTCCCCGTTTCACTCTCCCCTCCTACTTCGTCAGCTCTCGCAGATAAGATTGTATAGGCAATACATTTTGTAAGGTTTCTGAAAACATTTTTTTTAGCTTTCATTTCGAGGAGACGTTATTTGAGTAAAATAGGTAGGAACTTTGAAAATTTTCTTGATTTTGAAGGGCCTCAGTATTATACTTAATCTTCTTTTGAAACTTCGCGGTGGGCTTTTAATTTGTGCATATATAATTAGGAAATATAATAACACCGCCATTACATCACGTCATGTCCCTAATAGGGGCAGGCAGAGAGATCTGATCGCACTCCTAACTATAGTCATACTTTACTAGAGCGATCACTGATGCTTAATCAATATTCCATCCTTCATTTTTTCTATTCGCCCGAACTTTTTCATTACAGTGCTTAATATCTTTCTTAATTTGGAATTACCTTTCAACGTGCTTTATTATAGTATATTTCATTATGTAGTTTACCTACTCTTATTACAGTTTTAATCTATTTTCACGAACCTTTAGCCAAGTATAAGTATCACCAGCATGCGCCAAAGTCGACACAGCTGCATTATTACATATAATTATTATAGAAACTATAATATCATAGTATCATCGCATATAAAAAACGTGTTGATATATGAATAAAAACATATATTGTTATGGTATTTCATACATTATAAACAGTAGTGACCCTATGCTATGTACTTGCATCCTGTACTTTTGACGTATCATATTTCGCCTTGGGGCATCTCTATAGTAAATAAAGCAAGGGTCTTGTGGTTTATAAAGTGTGACTCGGTTATAGTTTATGTTGGTTATCGTTCCGATCTTTGAAGGGTTTGAGAGCAATTACCAATTTGAGATTACCGATCACTTTATCAATGATAGATGACTGGAAACTAGACCCACGGTAAGTCTAATAATTCTAAGATTTCCACATTCTAGAAATTTCACGGAAAGATCCCCTCCGTGTGATTTGTCGATCAAATGAATTATATTTTGATTTAATAAAAACGAAAGGGAAATGATGTATGCGATAGACATTAATTTAAATTCAATTTTAAAAGTGTCGTCAATAGATATTGAAGATGCCTTCTAAATATGTTTTACCTGGAGATGTCTCATCAAAGTTGGTTAGATATTTCAGATATTTGACTGCTGTTCCAAAGGCCCCGGGTTCGATTCCCCGTGGAGACACAGTTTTAGGTTGTGATTTCAGTCTGGATCTGTGAGACGATTAATATCGTAAGTCCAGAATGTGACAAATTTTTATTGGGTGCGTGTTAAATTAATATTTGACATAGTTCCTGTTAGTTACCCGAGAAGCAATATTTAATGAATTAGTTATATGGAACTTGATGCTTATCCTTGCTTTGATCGTCTAACACTCAACTGCGCTATGTAATATGTAGTTGTGTTTAGTAATTATTAATTCATAGCTTTATTTTACTATTAGGTACTTAAATCAGGCACTTTCAGGATACAAGTGGCGCCAAATACAAATATTACCTACGATTAGTCGAGTGAGTTCCATATCCTTAGAAATCCGCCAGAATATATAGGAAACACTGCACTGGACCATCGAGTGTCTGGCAAAAGATCCAGAGGGCGTCCCAAAAAACGATGGAAAGGCCTGGTGGCTGAGGACATACAGGAATGTGATGTCTCTGAGGAAGATGCTCACGATAGGGCATAGTGGAGGAGCGCAGTGAGGAGAGCTGACCCCACCACCATGTGGGATGCAAGCTAAGGAAGAGAGAGAGAGAGAGAGTCGAGTGAGTTCCATAAAATATTTGGTTGGCTCCGACTTCAAAAATGATTTGATTTTAATAAATATTTTGCAACCTATGTGTTTCTTTAGTCACATGTGTTGTGTAAGATGTAAAATTAACGTGTTTTTAATTCAATTAGGCAATTATTTTATGCTTTTTATTGCATTTTCATCGTTTTGTTTATGTTTTCATTGTGGCTGTTTTTGGAATCCGTTTCATGAAATTGCATTTGTTTGAATTGATAATGTTTTATGTAGATATATTACAATTATAAAAAAAAATACTTGGTATTAGTTCTTGTGGTGTATTTATCAATAAACAAACCAATGCAATTTAACACTGTTTATTTTACATTAATTAATATATTAGCAATAATTATTACAACTTATTTATTCAAATTTCGCACGCGTATTCTATACAGATAATACCTAGTTTGACATAGTGTGAACGCTTTCAAGGTTGAACGAAGAATAACCGAAGATTTACGACAACTAACGACATGACCCGATATTCACTGTCGTTGGGCAAGTATGTACATACCTATGTACTCAGTGGTATCAAATAACACTGTTCTATTAAAATTTATTTGACTAGGTATCGACTTTATATCGATTATATAACTTATTTTTCAATTGTTCAAAAACCAATATTTTTATACACCAGTCATGTAAATTTTGTATCTTACCACCAGAGTATTATTCTGACGATGTGCCCTGCACGAAACGCATCGATAATCAAATTAATTTCAATAGAACTAATACTAAGTATTTTTTTTATATTTGTAATATGTCTACATACAATGGAGTTGTATCGAGAATTGTCGATCGACAAACTAAACTTAGATAATGTTTAAATTTTCCTTTCAAATTTTGTATTTTTCCAATTATGTTTGATTTTTTTTTCGATATATTAACATATATATTAACACTAATGTTGGCAAAAAAGGCGAACACCATTTAGCAAAAGCGACTCGATTAAGTGTCAAACGAGTCGTAAAAACTAGTAAATTGTTTCATTATGGTTCATTGGGCCACACCGTCAAATCGTTAAATATTACTATAACGTTTATATTCAAATAAATTCTCCTATATCGTTTTTCGAATATAAAGCGAATTTATAATAGCGACATTATGTTTTTTTTTTACTTTAAAGTCACCAGCGTCCCCGTTTCTGACAGAAAATAATAATTCTCTACCCTTATCTTCAACCAACAAAGGAGTTTCCCTCCTCCAACCCCTAGTATTTCCAATCGCTTCCCCTTTTCAAAGGTTCCCACGCCCATAAAAAAATTGATAATACGCGTTTTGATTTATAATAACTTTTGGTGAATGTTAATATTTCAAGTTTTTTGTATTAATAATGCGAAAGAACACAATGTTTATGTGGATTCTTTGGTTGAATCATGACATTTTAAATTAAAAATTGATTTGATCTTCTTCGTTTTCATACTCACGTTTAAAGGATAAATTTAAACCTGTAGGATAAAATAGCTAAATCGTGTTTTTTTATATGAATTTGTCCTTATTAAACAAGATATATGTATGTGTAATATGTCCTTGATATTCTAATATTATATAATATGTATATTATTATATGTTGGCCTCCGCGGCTCAGTTGTAAAGGTATCTGACTGCTGATCCAAGGGTCCCGAGTTCGATTCCCGGTAGAGACACAGTTTCTAAAATTGGGTTTTTTTAGTCTGGATTTATGAAACGACAAATATCGTAAGTCTCCAGAATGTGGCAACTTGTTAGAGGGTGCGTGTTAAATACTTATTTGTCATAGCCTCTGTTAGTTGCCCGAGAAGCTACATAAAATAAAATAATATGTCTAATATTATAATATTATATAATATGTATAATATTATATTATATGTCCTTGATATACTTGACATATTACTAGTATTATAATATGTCCTTGGTAAATTAAGCATAAGTGCTTGTACGGTGAACGAAATCGGTCGTGGCAGCATTCGAATTCGCGACCACTGGATTGCTAATCCAGCGCGCTAACCGCTCTGCTACCACCCATCTTAATTGATGTGTAACATAGGGAGCTCAATAGAAGCTCATTATTGGTGAACGTTGCGCATGCACTTAAAGTGAATCATGTAAACGAGACTTAAACAGGTACCTATTTACCTCTTGCCTTTATTGGTGCCTTGATTTACTGGTTTTCCTATAATTTCTAAACTTCGTCTGTATCGAGACATTAAACTGTCAAAAAATGTTTTTTTACATTGCATAATATGAACATAAATGATTAAATGTGGAGGGCTGGAGATGATTTCTGGAGGAGGCCAGGGTCCGTAGCGGATGGACTGTAGCGCTAGTGGTGATGGAGCGATGTGTGAATAAGGAATGTATTTAATAAATGTAGCGTTTGGCCGTAAATATCACAATGAAAAATGAATAAATTAAAAACATTTGCTATTTGTAATTATAATAATTATAGTGTGTGATGAATTTTAAAGCCATTCACAGAAAGAAACTCAAAAGCTCTTTCAGTCGTGTAATAATAATAACAAAAAATCAAAATAATATTATATTTCTTGCCTTATGGATGTATATTTACTCTAGTGAACTATTGGAATTTCTTCGAGGTAGAGATATCCTAATTTATTTCTTTAGTTTTTTTTTTCACCTCGGGGAGAATGTCTGCGTTGATTGTAGAATAACGTTTAGCATTATGTAGGTACATAAATTAATATTCGTAGATATCCAAGTCTCCTTTGAACTACATCTGCCTACGCAGTATCGTTTATTAAGCACAGCGGTTCCCAACTGGGGCTTAGAATTGACATCGGCATTCATTAATTTATTTTCAGGCATCATTCGCCTGTATGTACATATAGTTAAATGTGGTTTGGTTTTCCTTCGAAATTTCCATCCCTACCCATAATTGTCGATATGGACTTAGGTGAATATTTATATTAAATGTATGAAATATGTGTTTTGTGTTAATCAAAAGACAAAATATTGTGTTAATTAAAAGACAAAATATTCCGACCGTCTTTCGTTGGGTTTAAAATAGAATTATAAAAATGTAAAAAATATTGTGATTCATTTGATTAATTTATTTTTCCTTTGAACATTGAATGAAAACCTAAAAAAATCATATCATATTTCTTCTTCTTCTTCCTCTGGTTTTAGGCCGAGAGCCTGTTTTTTTCAATCGGAGACTGCCTCTTGTGATCTGGATGTCCAGCTGTCACTCCATCTTTTTGCTGGTCTCCCCCTTGCTCTGCGAACCTACGGGACAATTTTGGGTAGTCGCGTGTCTCCCATTCTCTCGACGTGTTCTCTCCATTGACGCCTTCGCCCTCTACTCCAGCGGATGATGTCATCTACATCGCATCTCCTTCTTATATCCTCGTTCCGGACTCTATCCACGAGTGTTACGCCCACTATGGAGCGCAGTGTCCTCATTTCAGTAGTCCGGAGGAGATTTTTTGTTTTGATGGTATCGACTCTGGCTTCGATGGCATAGATCATTATGGGTCTTACGCACGTTTTGTAAATTCTGGTTTTACTTTCTGTGAGCATAATGTTTGTTTTTCAAGACAGTATCCCTGTGGCAGCCAGCTATAACGGCTGCTTTATCGGTTTGTTCTTTAACCTCGTCATATAGATCATTGTCATTTGATATTTTGGCGCCCAAGTATTTGAATGTGGTGACTTGTTCTATTTTCTCATTTTCCACAACCAGTTCGCATCTTAGAGGTGTTTTCGCTATTACAAGGGATTTTGTTTTCCCCGTAGACAGTATCATGTTGTAGATGGGTCGGTGGCAGAGAGGTTAGCGCGCTTGGCTAGTATTCCAGTGGTCGCGAGTTCGAATCCTGCCTCGACCGATTTGGTTCACCTAATCACAAGCATTTATTTGCTTATTTTAGGGAACGTAGGAAGATGTATATGTACTTGTTTAACAAGGACATATTCATTTTTAACAAAAAAAAAATTCTTTGCTGCATGATTGAATATATTCAGCAGTTCTTGTAGGTCATCTTTAGATTCTGCTATTAGTGTGGCGTCATCAGCGTAGCAAATAATACTTATGATATCTTCGCCCATCTTGTATCCTATGTCCGTGGCTGACACCTCCTCAATAATCCTATCCATAATTGAATTAAACAAGAAAGGGCTTAGACTTCCACCTTGTTTTATTCTTGTTGCAAACGCTATCTCGCTACTAAGTTTTCCATAGACCTTTATTTTCGTTTTACCATGTCATGTATAATTTTAATAATGTGAGGTTGGATGTTCTTTTGTGATAGAATGTTGACGACATCTGTAAGTCTCACTCTATCAAATGCTTTAGTCATATCCACGAAGCATGCATGAGCTGGTTTATAATATTCCAGTGATTTTTCTTTAATTTGTCTTAGAATAAATATAGTGTCTGTGGTAGAGCGATTATTTCAGAATCCTTGTTGTTCTTCTCTGGTTTCAATGTGTCTTTGCAAAATTGTCTTTAAAATACTTGTGAATAATTCTAAAGCAGTACTTAGAAGATAAATTCCTCTGTAGTTTTCTGGATTGGTCTTTTGTCCCTTCTTAAATATTGGTACAGTAATGCTAGGTTTGCATCCTATGGGGACCTTGCCATTTTGTATTATTTTATTAAACAGTTTTATATATTCTCTTGTTAGTGCCGCCCCTCCGTATATCATATTTATTATTAGTAATTTTTCAATATTGTATTACTTCTCGGGCAACGGGTATTTTATTCGTCAAATTTTTATAAAAGTATTAAATGGAATTTAAAAAGTATTAGTCCACAAATTCGATTTTTTAACGAACTATCGTATTCGTCTCGGTATTATGAAGGTCTAAAGAATCTAGAAACTATATTAATACTTTCGAATTTAAAAATGCATTTCTACTCTATACAAAAACTTTAGAAGCATCACATATATTTATTTAATAAGCATCTAATTTGTAATACATGGTGTTAATAATTGCACAACATTTGTTAAAATAGTTCCCTCATTCGCAATATAAAAATACAATAACTAAAGCATCATGTACCTATATACTAAAATGATTTAGAAATAAAAGATATAAAGACGTAATTATTGAAAAAAATTAAAGGCAATATGTATTATATTTTTAATGAAACATTTGACATTTTTTCTTCTGGTGCCCTGTCAGGTACCCCCGACGTTGGCGATCATTCTAACGAATCACTTCTCTGTCCTGTGCTGCCCGGAATATCTGCTCCGCAGTTCTGAAGCCCGTCCATTCCCTAAAATTACGCAGCCAGGACTTCCAGTCTTGCCCTCCAGTATTAATTGAAGCAAGTGGTTTTTTTCTCCCCTCATTATGTGACCTAGATATGCGATCTTGCGGATCTTTATAGTAGACAGGATTTGCCTGGTTGTACTGGGTCGTATCAATACAATATTTGAGAACTTAAGCACACATTGACGTGGATTTTTCCCTGAAACCGAAAAGCGTTCTTGTAACACGTTCCTTTTAACATTACGACCTCTATATTCCCTACTGCTGCTTGAACGTTATCCAAACAATGTTGCAGAAAATAATGTTTTGAATCTATCATGTATTGGATAGTGTCTTACACACGTTCACTCTTTAACTTATGCTTGATATCCTCAGATACAAATTAACTGGGCCTTACTCAGGCTATCAAAGCATATAATACTATAGTTCTTCTGAAAGTTGACAATAAAAAAAATTAAACTCACATAACATAGAAGAAGTTTAGTCTGCGGTAGAAACAGTGTCGCAGGGAATATTATAATCCAGTCAACCCGTGTTCAATTACAGTCTTTTCCAATTTATTGTAGGTATTTTATATTTTCATCGAAAGACACCATTTGGGCAGTGGAGAAAATAATGATCTCCGAACTTTTATTGGAAATTTTCAAATGATATTTTTATAAATATACCTTTTTTTGAATGCATATTGTCATCGAATATTTTTATTATTGCATATGCGCAAACATTAGATTTTTTTTCCCTGTCGGGAATAAAAGGTATTTTTTAACATATTTTTAATTATCTCAATAGAGACGAAGTTGGAATATTTACTGTAGGAGAACCGGGAAATCAAGGCACCTACAGAGCTTACGACCTGTCATCGGCTGGTTTACGTGATCACTTCATGCGCTTGCGCAACGTTCACCAATTATGCCTTTTTAATGAGATCCCTATGAATTCAATTTTGAAAGTTCTATATATTGTAATACTGAAATTCTTTTCGCTTGAAAATAAGGAATTTTTACTACAGCCATCTATGTGTGAAATTAAGAACAACATTATTATTATTTTTTTTATTTTTTTTTTGTTGTAACGCCATCTATTGAGAGAATTGGTTTTTTGTAAATATTGTCATCAAAAAAACTGATGTCAACTGACATAATAGATACCACAAATAAAATAGAAGTCAACTATAACTGTCTAAGCGTTTTTCACCCGACAATTTTACCGAGCGTTTGGTGCGTACAGTCGACGTTCAATCTGAATGCCCCAGAGTGTCATTCGAGCGTCTGTTTCCGGTCATTATGAACGTCTTAGAGCGTCATCAAGTGCACTGGGCGTTCATTGTGAATGCAGCCCTAATCTTACTTAAAATGATAAACCATGATTGCATATTAAACCGAAACTGTGACCTAGAGTGCAAGTACAAGAGTCTCTCAAGATTTAATTTCACGGTTAATGCTTTTTATTATGTACATAAGTATATTACAACCTATCATCGATAGTTCATAATAATTTGATATTTTTTTATTGATGTTCAAAAGCAGGCCAAAGATTGTAACCAAGCAATATTGAGTAGGTATGCAAAACCATATGACCATTCCGATGTTTGTAAAATCTTGACTCTGGTCTTGGTCTTGCTCATGCTCATCACTAGTTAGAAGTAGGTTCATGATGTACATATATACTCCGTGTACTAAAACATGAATTTATTTTGAATAATTTCGACAGCTTGAGTGATCGTAATATTATTACGAACCAATTGACTCAATTTTTTTCAGATTATAGTGGAAACGCCTATTTATTGTGACAATTTCATTTTATTTGCGATCGTTTTAAGTGTAGGGTAGTTAGGTTATATTTGCTACGCCTGTATGTGTACACATTACAAACCCTTCCATAAAAGCGTCATATCTGCGAGCGATATGGTTGTAATATCGCTGATACCATTATATAGTATTATGGATATAGGATAGTCTTGTTTTGATGTTATAGTCGCATTTGAAACGCGTCGTTTCGTTGTGAATACCCTATAGATAAGATCTTTGTATAGCTTACACGGAACAGTGGGTACGTACGTATATGGAGTATTTTCCACGAATTTGTTCAAAGTCGTATTTGGATCGCACTTTATGTGTGTCACTGAAATCCAATACAAGTCGATAAACAAATTTGTGTATGGTAAAAATGTATTTTAGATCAGCATAGGTAATTCCCTACCTACGTTAAGCAAACAAGCTCCTTCCTTCACACTAATAATCCCTCCTGTTCCTTATTTTGTTCTTATTTCTTCAAATAAATTGTTTTTTTACTATTCTTATATCTACTGATCAGCACTGTTTAATAATAATTTTATTCTTTTTTTTTTAATTTGAAGATAGCATTGCTGGCTCATAATTATTTCAAAAGCATTATAATATGTAACTCACCTGTTCTTCACTAGCGCCATCAGAATAATTATTAAGACGCTATAAACCTAAAACCATATTATGAACATGAAGAAAATAATATTATTATTTCAATATTACGATAAAAGAATATTATCTGACCGGTCAATTCAACTTAACAGACCCGATATAATAATACATGATTAAATTAAAAAAAAAATAACATACATTTGCGACGAGGCTATTCCAAATTCTAGTAAAATTATAAAAACATTTGATGAAAAAATTAGGTATATCAATAATCAATATATAAATCAGGTATATGTTAAAATTTCACTATATCCCCTTAGGGTAGTGAGGAATGAAAATCATCCAAAACAAAGCAACATCAATAACGTTTTGCTAACTACGTATGGCATTGGGTCTAAAGATGTCCATCAAGATATCTATGTCTGAATTCCATCTAAGTTTTTGTAGTCATCTGTTTTTAGGATCTTCTGTAAGACGGATTATACAGTGATCTTTTTTAAAGACCCTCAAAAAGTCAGCTTCAATTATTCTTCGTTAGTTTTTGCTTATTTAGAGATTTCTAGTTCCTGTTCCAATACGACGATTAGACACATTTTGCAGTATAATTCAAATGACTGTAAAAAAGATTGTTACTATTCTTCGTTATCTCTTTTTTGTACGGTTTCCTTTTCCATGTCACAATTTATTTTCTAATCTTATTACAAATTTTATGTATTTAATCTGTATTCTCTCAAAGTCGGCACTATTTGAATTCTAAAATGATGTTTCAAGTCTAAAAATTGGTATCAAAGTTACCAATTTTGAGCAAAATATTAGAAAAGATCGTCTATGACCAACTCTATCCCTGCATTTCTTCATTGATCACACAAAAGCAACACGGTTTTATGAAAAAGCGCTCAGTGATATCTAACCTCGCTGTTTTCACTCATTATCTCAATGATAATATGGATAAAGGACATCAAATTGATACAATTTACACTGATTATTCAAAAGCGTTTGATCGTGTTAACCATGATGTACTAATAACAAAACTTTTACAAATTGGCATACATGGAGATCTTCATAGATGGATTCAATCTTATATTTCTAATCGCACTCAACTTACGGTGGTAAAGGGTTATGCATCTGAAAATATAACACATATATGTTCTGGAGTTCCTCAAGGATCCCACTTGGGACCACTACTGTTTAATGTATATGTCAACGACATTGGAAATTGTTTTAAATACTCTAATTATTCACTCTTTGCAGACGACATGAAAATTTACAATTGTGTGAAAACTATATCTGACTGTGCAAAACTTCAAGAAGATTTGGATCGACTTGCAGCTTATTGTAGATTAAATTTATTAAAACTGAACACCTCTAAATGTTTCTCAATTTCTTACACTAGAAAAATTAATAAACACACTTTCGATTACACATTAAATGATGAACACATAGTAAAGAAATCTTTGTGTCGGGATTTGGGATTATTCTTGGACAGCAAATTAAATTACAGACAACATATAGATAAAATTACAACAGCAGGTTATAAAAAATTAGGTTTTATTTTTAGGATAAGTAAAGATTTCAAAAATCCACAAACATTTAAAATATTATTTAATTCACTAGTCAGAAGTACACTGGAGTTTGGCTCTGTTATTTGGAACCCGCAATATCGAGTGCACATTAATAATATAGAAAAAATACAGCGTAAATATTTGAAGAGATTGGCATATCGAAGTATTGTTGCACCTATTCCACCGTCACTAGAATCAAGACGCAAATGCCAAGATATACAATTTCTGTACAACATATTGAACAATATTATTGACTGCCCGGAACTTTTGTCGAGTATTGACTTTAACGTACCATTGAGACGCTCCAGACACACAACTCTCTTCCGACCTAAATTATACAAAACTAATGCCGCGAAAAACTCAACTATAAACAGAATTATAAACACATACATAAAATATGAGAAGTCCCTTGACATAGACCTATTCAGTGATACAAAACATAAACTCGCTCAAAAATTAAAAACAGGAATTTCATAAGATTATCACTAACGCACAGCACGCATGCACATACACATATATGTACACTTACACATACACACACATACACACACACACCTTCACACATATACACCCTCACACACACATATGATTTTGTATCTTGTATATATGACTGTATTTTGTAATAAATCATGATAGTATTGTAAGCTAATAATTGATGTACGGAGATGATAATTGTTATATTTGATATTTTTATACATATATACTATTCTTTGTACATTGTTAGCTTCAATTTGAAAAAATAAAAAAAAAAAAAAAAAAAAAAAGTCTAGTTATAACTCATCAAAAATGACGAAATCTAATGTTACCTACATAATAATATACAGTTACCTACATAACGTACAGGAGGTCAAAAGGTATCGTACCGCGTGGCACAGGTGGTAAGCCCGTTTGGCTTCTGAGCGGGCGTCCTAGGTTCGATCCCCCGCAGGGGAGACATTTATTTAAATTCAGGGTGCAAGGAAGTGTTTATTATTATTATTATTAAGGTCTTGTGACCTTCTGTATGTATGTTTACCTGATAGATGGAACTTATTTCGTATATAGTAGGTACGTTGTCCTGTTATTTCTCTCCTTATTCTATTCGTTCCTTTTTGAACCGTATTTATCAAACCGCGTAACTCGCATCATTCAATTAATGAAACATTCCTTCTGATATATGAATTTTGCGAACGAAGCATTATCATCAGCAGCTTTTTTCGAATCACACCGCTTGTAATTATATACTACCTCTTGTTGCTCTATGTGCGCCTGATACATTAATGGTTGATTTAAGCAGGGATACGATGACAAACAAATATACATACATAGGATATTATGTAAGTTGATTTTTGTAAGTAATATACAATCAACTTGCTTCTTCGTTTTCGCTGCGACACATGTATCTTAAAACATGTCCGTTCGTGGGCCGGCTAGTTCGCATCTTATAAGTACAAAAATATATATCGACGGCATAATCGGTTGGTAGGTCTGTGCCTAGAGTAAAAAACGGCCAGGGTCGCTGCCACATAAATTACGACTCCGGCCGTTTCCAGTGGGAGTAATCCGTGTTTATCACCAATCAAAATGAATTCCGGGGTAGATAAAATAATGTTTGGGGATCATTCGTACTTTTAACATTAATTTATCCTGCTAGCGGTAGTGTTAGCCGCGCCATCCATTGTCTAGCCTTCGACCACCACGGGCCCTATCTTGACACATAACGGATTGACTGACTTTTTCAAAGGCGGGATGCGTCTCCGGAGACGTGGACCCTTTATAATCTACCAAACATATATGATGATAAATAAATGGGAAATACCATGTACATACCTTTGTGGTCGACAATATTTTACGACTCATATAAAAAAAAAACTAAAGCATTCGAAAGAGCTATTTCTCGGAGCCAAATTCAACATACCTTTGAAGCGGTGCGTAAAAACAAGAGATGTTTAGAATACGGAATAATACTCACTTCAAACCAGTAACTCTTCAAGAATATCCTATTTGTGTTCTTCAATTTCTAGCTCCCTTTTCTTAAAATTATGACATTCACATTTTCCTGTAATATCGAGGTGAGGAATTTCGCAGTCACCTACTCCACTCCATTGGGAACGTTGTAGAGCTTCAAGCGCCTTTAATCCCCGGAGCGGCTGCTCGTCGGACGAGACAAGGAACTATTATCAAGCATTTTTCATACCACTGTGCCTTAGAGTCTGTAGCTGAACCTTTACCTGCTCTTTCATAGGTTAAAATTAAAAATTGCATAGGTAAATGACACCTAGGATGGGTCTGCGGCCACCTCCAACTTTACTGGCTAGGCACCTATCAGGATAGGATAGTATGGAGGTTAGTCTGTTTTTCCTACCCATTATGTTTCCTGCCTTACAAATTTGGTAAAAATTGTTAAAAATTTTTTGGGATGTCATACATACCTACATGTTTTATATAGAAAACAAAATATCTTAAATATATTTATTAATCTGTGTTTAAGTATACAGCCTGAGGACGAGGAGAGCTGACCCCAACAGTCTTCATCGACGATAAGTTGGGAAGAGGCCAGGGATAAGAAGAATATGTGTTTATAGTTTGGTACGTATTCTTCGATTATACATACCATCGCCATCGACAGTTGAATCTCATGTGTAACTAGTTAATAACTATGATTACATTAGCTGTTGTGTTCTATTTTTAAATTTGTATTCCTACTTATTGTAATAAACCTTGCGTTGATGTACTAATTCAATATTTTCTATTTTTTTTCTTAGAGATAGCAACGTTAAAAAACAAATATTTTTTAATGGTTGAATTTTTGATATATCCTGTTTATTGAATAAAGGTATAAAAAAAGCTAAATCTGGCACCTGGTAGTGGTTGCGTTTACCAGTGCGCATATCCCCTTTATACATATGTGTGAAAGTGGCACATTTAGTGTCATTTGTATCATTGTAAGTCCTTTTTGTGCTCTTATTCCATACATCTGATTACAATGAAACTTAGTGATTTGTTCAGCGCATACCCGGGAAGATTTTCAGAAGATTTTTTTTTAATTTTTTTTACTTATTTCAGTAACAGAAAGTACACATTTCACAAACGGACTGATTTTATAGGTAGGTACAAATAACATATAAGTACAAATTATATTGAAATAATGTTAAAATCTTCAATTTATACCGATTTATTGAAAACGTTCCTATCTCTCGGAGTATAACATTCCTTTTTTTTGCTTTCGAAAAATTAAAGACCCGCCTAATTAGTTGTATAAAAGTATTCGACGCGTTCCAAGATATTATAATGTTGCACCCCGCCCGTGTTGAAAATTGAGATTCCACGGACACATTGAACACGTGTTTGCTTATCATTAGCGAGATAAACACAAAGAGCTTTTCTCAGATTTTAGAACAAAGGGTTGATTATTTCATCGGAAGTGGAAGAAAACTACAAATATCAACAAAAAGACAAATATATACCTGGTGAGAATAGATTGACTTTAGATATTCCCAAATATTGGAAAATATTTATGAGAATGCCACATCCAATATACAACTTCATGAACCATCGAAGAAATTTTACATTAGAAGAGGTGTCCGACAGGGGGACACTATTTCTCCCAAACTTTTTACATTGGCCCTTGAATATAAACGGCGAGTATATCAGCAATATACGGTTCGCAGATGATATTGTAATATTTACCAAGGATCATGAGGAATTGAATACCTACTATGCCGACAGAAATTAATTCAGCCTGTGTGAACATCGGATTGAAGATGAACATCTCCAAGATCAAAATGATTAGTAACGCAGGAGATTCCTTCCCCGTCATAATAGATTCAAATTGAAAGTGTAGACATATATCTAGGCTATACCGTGATGCTTGCCAAAGAAAATCAAGATGCAGAAGTAGAGAGAAGACGTGGCCTTGCCCGGGGAACTTTTGGAAAATTATCATACATTCTGAAATCCCGTGAATACTCCCATTATTTGAAAAAGAAGCTATTCGATGCATGTATTCTCCCAGTGCTTACTTATGGAATAGATACATCGATCCTAACAAAACGAATAATGCACAAGCTGTTAGTGACACAGAGAGCTATGGAGAGAAAGTTGCTGGGTATTTCAATAAGGGACAGAATTCAAAATGCCATGATAAGAGAATGAACCAAAGTAGCGGATGTAGCGAAAAGGGTCGCTGGTCTTAAGTGGAGCTGGGCTGGGCATATTTCCAGATGCTAGGATTCACGATGAACCAAAAAGATCGTAGGATGTCGTCCGAGAACAAGCCGAAGAGGTGTCGGCAGGTCTGATGACATCAAGAAATGTTCCGGAGGGAGATGGATGCAGTGTGTCCAAGACATGGGGAGGAGGCCTATGTCCAAGAATGGAAAAGAACAGGTTGTAGAAGAAGAAGAAGAGAATTGATAATATATTCCTTACAATCTTTTTAAACGTATAATCTTCGTATTCTTCGACATGAAGATATGATAGCGCCGCTTGTTGAGAAATAGTTTTAAAAATTAAATCCCTTATCTTACTTTAACTAGCCGTTAACCTGCCTGATGAGTATTTTTAAGTCTTTGACTCATGATTTTGACGTTTGAGTCCTGGTACTGACCTACCGAAGACGCTTAGAACTTGAGGGGATACCATTACCGGAAACCTGGAAGTAGGGGAGCAAATAGTCTTTGAAGACTATAGTGCTTGTAAAATAAATAAATATTATACTTGAATTATTTGCATTATGGAAGACCGTCTTTCGAGAATGTAGTTATGTAGTATCCAACTTTGTAGGATTTTTTTTACTTTACTCTGATAAGTTTTGAGTTTGACTTTCCTTATTCATTGTGGGTAAAATTCATTATCGTGTGAAGATAAAACATCTGTGTTTATCTTTTATCTTGCAATTTTGTATGATAATGAAGTATCCTTGTTTATTATCTTACGATATGTTGTTTTGCCACTCGTTCGCCTTGAGCCGAATGTTTAAAGTAAAATACAGTTTAAATACTCAGATTATTTGTAATATTTTGAAAAATCAAATTACTTCAATTCTATTTTTAGTTTAACCTTTGTTGAAACACTAGCCCTGGGCTAAATTGCGCTGTACTGCCAAGGATGTAGAACAAATAGTAGAAGGTTTAATAATAAAGACTTGAAGTATTATAATGGAAAATTGAAGCGTTGGAAAACTCTCAGTTCATATAAGACATATTCTTTTCTAAGTTTTTAACACGGTAGAACGAAAATTAGGTTTTTTCATCGCTTGGAAAAAATACTTTATTTAAATCTCCAGATGAATTGCTTTATAATATATATTCACGAGAGCTGAATCATTATTCCTGGCTCTTCCTTGAGGTGAACTTTTCAGGAAAACGGCACTATAGAAATTATTTATATTCTCATGCGCCATCGAAAAAATAATAACAAATAAAGACTTAAGTTGTAAAAAATGATGCATTAGTTATCTTCATTTTAATATGACAAATTCAACTATTGTTTTGTGATTTGAATAACGTTAAATACCTATGTTGAATCTTGGCATGCTTCGGATAAACTTGAACAGCTATTTCGAAACTGTTGAATTTCCATATTAGGAGTGGTACTTCCACATCTAATATTGCCAGAATAGCTTATCCTTCTATTGTTTTTCAATATAAATATCTGATCCCGGAGACATAACAATTGGCACCTTTAGCACCGTTTGGGAAAACAAGGGACCTTGTATTTTTATCACGGAAGGTCATTTGGTCTGTAATGTGTTGAACTTCGGACATGGTTTTTGCTGTTGAAAGGATATTTTTATATTACCTACCCTCACTTGTTGGTTATTTCATCCACCGAAGGATTTCCTGGTTGATCCTTTTAACGTCTCCAACTTCCTTTTCATGTTTAAAATAAATTTTACTTGTAAAGCATTAAATTTACAAATGTTTTTGTTCCACATTGTGCTTTTACTTTTCTGATTCACTATTTTTTTTCGAATATATATTTTTTATTTAATAAGATCATTATCAGCTGAACGCGCCATTTGGTAATGCAAAACACTATAAATCACGTGCATGCATCAACAATATAATGTTATTTTAAAACATGAAAAATGTATTCATGGATAACGTTGGGAAATCATGGTGTGCCAAGAGTTGTAGAACTATATTGAGAGTGCAATGGAAAGTAGAAAATAGTAAAAAAAAAAGTTGAGTGTTATAGAATACAGCACTAGAAGATATCTTGATTTATTTGAAAGTATATTGTTTCGTTTTTACCATGGGCGGGAGAGGTCATTGCATATTTTTATCCATAACCTCAAAAGTCTAGTTAGTCTATAGTCTATGTATAGTCTATTCTTTACTCTTTTTCACCTCAATATTTCTTTAAAAATTATCGTGTAAATATTCTTTAACAGATTTTTAATTATCTCAATAGAGACGAAGTTGGAATATTTATTGTAGGAGAACCGGGAAATCAAGGCACCTACAGGGCTTACGACCTGTCATCGGCTGGTTTACGTGATCACTTTATGCGCTTGCGCAACGTTCACCAATTATGCCTTTTTAATGAGATCCCTATCAATTCAATTTTGAAAGTTCTATATATTGTAATACTGAAATTCTTTTCGCTTGAAAATAAGGAATTTTTACTACAGCCATCTATGTGTGAAATTATGAACAGCAATCTTATTATTTTTTATTTATTTTGTTGTAACGCCATCTATTGAGAGAATTGGTTTTTTGTAAATAATGAAAGCTACCATTCTTATATCTGATAGTGATATGAAGGTTGCGCAAGCGCATAAAGTGATCACGTAAACCAGCCGATGACAGGTCGTAAGCCCTGTAGGTGCCTTGATTTCCCGGTTCTCCTACAATAAATATTCCAACTTCGTCTCTATTGAGATAATTAAAAATCTGTTAAAAAATATCTTTGACTCCCGACAGGAAAAAAAATCTAATGTTTGCGCATATGCAATAATAAAAATATTCGGTGTAAATATTCGTTTAATTCTTTTGGAATAATAGGCAAGCATACATGTTGACCGCGTTTGAATCAAAGTATTGTAGTGAATGTCTGCAAGGACTCTATAGAGATATGTTTATATATGACGCTGTTTTTTACCTACCCGTATATTAAAATTTAAAAGGATATGGATGTGTTACTGGTTTTCGAAAGAAAAATTTTCAATCCCCTCCGTGATCGAGGCACGTGGAGAATAAGGTACAACCACGACTACAGAGCCTATTCAAGGAACCAAATATCGTCCAAACGATAAAAATAGGGAGGCTCCGCTGGTTAGTACACGTGCATCGTATGGACGGTGATCACTTACCAAAAAGAATCCTCACAACACGTCCGGAGGGAAGAAGATGTGTGGAAAGGCTGAAACTACGATGGATGGATTGAGTCGAGAGAAACTTTCAGATAGCCGGTGCGCGGGTTTGGAGAGTCCATGGATAGGGTGCGATGAAGACGATTCCTTGAGGAGGCTAAGGCCCATCCTGGGCTGTGGAGCCACTGAAGATGATGATGGTGATGTATATCAAAATTCTTACTCAACTTACGAGTAGGTTTATATTCATGAATGTAACAATCTTGTTTTTTTTACAGATAATTTGTGATAAAATGAGGTGTTCTTAACCTCAAAGGGTTCACATAAATGCTTTTATGGTTGGTTGTGAACTTGAGATAAGCTCAAAGTTTTTTTTGCTTACTTTGCTCAATTTACGTACTTTGGAATTGATACCGTGTTATTCGAATACTCACATTGTGTTTTCAATAATATAGAATGCATTTTTTATTCAAATTTTATTTTAACGCGTACTACCGATGTATTTTATGAGGGTGACTGCTGCCAATGTACCTATTTTTTCAATTTGATATACCATCATTATTACTAAACGAATCATTTTAAAAAAATAAGCTAGTTTGGATATTAATAAAGAGAAATATACCATAACTTTTTGATTATGTTCTGTATATATTCTTGTAGGAAAATAATAAGCATACCCCGATTTTAGACATTTATCTTAAATAAAAGGTATAGAGCAATATTTTTTTTTATAAATTAAAGAAGAACAAAATATCTGGAAAAATATGATGTGACGTTACATTAACGCATCAGGTTAAGTAAATAAACCAAAAAAACTTTTATTACGCAATGGCGCTGAATGGAAAATAAATGTTTTTTAGGTTTATTTACTAAACCTGAAGCATTAATGCAACGTCACATCATATTTTTCTAGATATTTTTGTCTTCTTTAATTTAAAAAAATATATATTACTCTACGCCTTATAGTTTATTAAAAATATATGATAAACGTTGAAAATCGGGGTATGACATTATTTTTCTACAAGAATTTATACAGAACATTATCAAAAAATTAAGGTATATTTATGTTTATTAATATCCAAACTATCTAAATTATTTTTTTTCAAAACGATTTGATAAGAAATAATGATGGTATATCAAATTGAAAAATAGGTACGTTGGCAGCAGTTTGTATTTTTAAGAAAAAACTATTTATCCCTGAACATCTGATCCCGATTTCCTCTCCTAGTTATTTTCCAATCAATTTTGCTATGATTTTTTTTGTTTTTAACCTTTGTTTAATGTTTAATGTATATTTTCTTTGATTTTTTTCGCTTTCAATCTTTTGTTAATGTAAATATACAATTTTATCACACTTTGTAATCTGGTTGGTTGGAAGAAATTGCGTAATGGTAATAAGCCCATCAGTGTGCATTATATTTGTTTATATTATTGTAGAAAATATAGATAATTACATAAATAAAAACTTTCGTATGTACTTAGGAAGAGTCAGTCGCTTCGAAACCGGTCATGTTTAATACATAGCTAATTTGTGATAATTATATCCATTTAAAAGAAAATATAATAAGTTCAAAATAATACAATAGTTTCAAATTTGATACATATTAAAGAGCGAAGGAATTTTTTAGTGTTAATTGATATGTATGTACCTATTCATAGTGACGTTTTAAACAAAAAAATAGCAAAGAAGTCTATTACTTCAGAAGAGACAGTTTGAGAGAATTCTCTTTTTCGTAAGTTTTATAAATGTATAAATTTCATTCTTCAGTTTTCTATCTGCTTTGAATCCCATTCTTTGATGTCAAATGTAATTATATTCCTCTGAGAATCTACGTATAATCGCTTTTGTTAAATGATATTCATTCTTCGATGGAAATTAAATTTTCTTTGTTTATATAAATGACTCTAAATTCTTATACATCGACATTAGGATTTTTTCATTTTTCTTAAAAAAATCATTCGTATTATTCGCGTACAATAGAAAAACTTATAAATTATATTTCTTTGTTGGATCATGTGCTACCCTTGGTGTTCCTGTAATGAGTTTTCTTTCTTTCTCTGAAATCTGGAAATGAGTTATTTATTGATGATGTATGTAAAATGTGTCTATTCATTCCCCATTGTAAACGTTAAGTACAAAATATCTATGATTCTTTCTTTGATGATAGCGTTTCTTTGAGAATCTGAAAGGTTATTGTCGGTCTGTAATATTGTTATAGGTATGTGTATGTAATACTTTTTTGTAAAAAATGTCGGAAGTATGTTCATTCAGGCCAGAATCGGGGCATGTTATGTTTTTTTTTCATTTTATTTGATTGTTAAAACGTGTTTTATGAACAACTTATGGCTGAAATATTAGCGCCCTTGGAATCATTCTGAATCACAAAGGGGCGCTATAGAAAATATTAACATTTTTATTATATATTGAAAAAAGAATATTGCTGCTACATAACCTGTATCAGCGTGTGAATAGACAATTTTAGATGAAGCGGGTAGCGGGTAGAAATTATCGAATCGGGCTATGGGATGGACAGAAATAAACTGATTTAGAGGCGGAATGAATTTTTTTGGTGAAAATTATATAACGCACTCACATATATCACCCAAAGAACAAATCAAAGCGACTTACCATTGCTCTTTGTGTGTGATCGAGCGTTATTTTTCGAGTTCAATTTGTCTGCGGGATGTCACAAATTAATGTTTTTTGCTCAAAATACACTAATAGATCAAAGCGGAAAAATATGAGGAATACACAATTTTATGAATATTGGCGGAGGAGCGGCATGCAGCGGTATTGCAAAAATTATGTCAACGACAATTCGTCGATTCCATGACAACCAATAAAAAGCTTTTCACTTGATGTTCCATAGACGAATATAATATTATATGAATACACAATGTTGCAAAAAAAAACCTGTAAAGATAAAATTAATAAATTCAAGTAAGAAATTGTCGAAATTAATAAATGTGAAACCTTTTACTTTGTGGATTACTATTTAACTCATGAATTAGCAGAATATTTTATTTAAGACGTATATTTTGTTTGACTCATAAAAGGATAATAATTTCAAATACTTCAATAGTATTATGAAAAATCTTAGATTATATATGGATTATAATATATGATACAGATACCTAGTCAGCGCAATGAATGTATGCCAACTAAAACTACGCTGAAATAGACGAATTTCTAGTATACGTACACCTACCGATACGCACACCTACATAATACGTAGACCAACCGATCTAACGCCTCACCCACACATGTAAAAAAAACTTGGCATACATTTGAATTCGAAATTTGTACTACACTCGGCTTCTATAGATTATAATTCTATGTGAAAAATATATAAATAATTTTAATTAAATTTTCATAAGTCTAGTTGATTATAGAATTATATAATGAAGTGACAGTTTCAAACATTGAAAAAAAAAAACTAAATATTTTTTTTTATGAAATTTTATAAACTTATATCTTGAGGAAAAAAAAATTGAATAAAATCAATATGAAAACAAATAAAAAATAATGAAAAATTTGCTCGAATATTTTTTAAAAGTTGCGTTCCTTTTGAGTTCCTGGTTCTTCTATAATATACCAACTTCGTCTCTATTGAGATGTTAAAAATTGTCGAAAAACTAACTTCTATTTTGAATTTATATATACAAAAAAAAGGCACTGATCCATCATGTCCAAAGAGATAATGATTGGGAGGTTTATGTGGGCCGGACTTGTACACAAAGAATGTGCGATGGAGACATTCCAAAAGCGTTTTTGAATGGTGCATCAGGGGGAGAATAGAGAGCTGGTTGCAGCTTCTGTGGTTGGACGGAGTTGCAAAAGATGCTCATAGCATAGGTGTCTAGAACTGGCGTGCAGCTGCGCAAAATAGACAGTCATGAAGCCAACCTCTACAGGAGTCCGAGAACCGATCTGGGTTGTCAAACCACAGCTGATGATAATAATAATCACTTCATTGCAACCTGCATAAGTGCCGAATTTACTGTCATATGGCAATTTGTTCCAACTTAACAGTGTTTCCATCTCAGAGAAGTGATATTAGTGTGAGAAATGATTTTAAATATATTTCTCCTCTGCTGGGGATCGAACCGAGGACGCCCGCACAGAAACCAAACAACTTACCAAATATGCCACGGCGGTCGACGTTGATGATATAAATATAATGTAGTGTTTATAAATTTTTTGTTTTTTTTTGCGAAAATGTTTTCATATTTTTATTTCAAATATGTATGTTACAGATTATGTATTTCATTTTAGAAATAATAATATATTTTTGTTACATTAGCTATGAGCGTGATAGTCATTTATTGTTTTGTTATGAATATAACTTAAATAAATGGGATATTATTTTCTGTACTTGAGTGCATGAAATATGTTTATTCGAACAATTACTTATCTCTTCGTGGTGCTGTTCAATAGACCCATTATTAATGTTGAATTGATTGCTGTGCTTTGATAATTATTAGTGTCAGACAGTATCGGAGGTCGTATATTAAACATTATTACTCTTTTGAGAAATTAATTGTATTGTGTGCTACAATATAATCCAAATATTTTTATTTCTTTTACCCGACTATTTATGCCTTTGTCCCGAACACGTGGGAATTGTTCTCTTCTATTCGTGGTATGAATCCCGCCCGTTTCCTAATAACATCTTTCGCCGTAAACTAGACTAAATCAAAGGAAATTGTCTTTTAATGTTCTTTTCTAGGGGATTTCGCCATTACTCGAAGTCGCCACCGAATAAAACCATCACCATAGAGACCCGACACATCTGGATATGCAATCAAGACTTGAATAAAATGTTTTCATATATAGTGAACAAGAACAAGACACACGAAGACAATCGAGTTGTCCATGAACGGTGAGTTTCTTTTATGGTGATATTACTCGAAGGACAACTTTTTACATATAGTGTCCGGTAAACATCTTGAATAGCGGCGTCGCGTCGCTGCACAAAACACAAAATTTGGGTTTTTTCCTTGGTTGCTGGTGTGCAATGTGCAAACATTCTTCCACTACGCTTAACATTCTTAAGATATTTGCTGATACGTATTTTGGTTTGTAGGACACTATTCGAAATTAGCAAGAATGATGCTCAATATTTGGCACTTCATACAACATCTTCATGCATTCTCTATATGCCAAACAAAAATTTAATGGAACTCATTAAATGGAATGGAACCGACATTAAAAAGTGATGTATATAAATATTTTGCAACTTATGTGTTTTCAGTCGTATATTATGTTGTATTAGATATCGGTACAATTAACGTACTTTCTTTTAAATTAGGTAAGTATTTTATACTTTTTAGTGCATTTATCTCGCTTTTTGGTTTATTTTTTTATGTTTTTATTGAAGATGTTTTTGGAGTCGGTTATTTAAACTTACTTTTTATTTTGGATATTGGCACGAAAAAAATCCCAGACAAGCAACAACGTATGAGACGTTATTTTCAATTCATATAGTTTTGGTAACTTTATTTCGCAGAAAAAAATAATAGACTACTAACAATTTTTGGTTAGCTCCAAATAGAAAGAAATTCCATGTCCAATTTCGTCTATTTTTTCTGGTTGATGTGTAAAATTCACCAGCTGCGTATAACGTTGCTATCACCACATCAAATTACATGAAATCATTTTGTTGTATTTGTTGTATTCTAGTCTAAGATGTTTTGGTATCATTTGTTGTCTTAAACTCGACTTAATGCTTCGCATTTTTAAAAACAACACAGCACCTGTCTTCCTTGAAAACGGTCCCTTGACGTAGTGGTTTTTAAGGTTCATTTTTCCACGTCAATCTTTTTTGTCTGTTTTCTTTCGCTCAATCGTACATTTCACGGTCAGAATGTTTGGATTTTTCCTCTCGAATTCTTTAACTCGTATTTTGGTTCAAGGAGATCTCGAGAATGACGTCTATGATTGTTTTTTTTTACTCTGTCCATTGTTTTCTCGTACTTCCAAGAAGTACCTTGTGAAAACGTTTTATAAATTATTTAACGGTCGTATTTTTACCGTTTAACTTCTTTTTCGTTCCACATTATTGTACAATGCCGGGGGAAATTCTTTTCTTTAGTACTTACTTGTATTTATTTAGTGCAAACAACTTGTTTTCATTGCGTATTATTTTTTTAAAAATCGATTATGGTTAAAAAACTTTATCAACAAAATGAATACATTTCTATCGAAACTTTTGAATTTTTGAAACGACTTATAAATGACTTGGACTGTAGAATTTTTTGGGGGAGTAAAATAAGAAATTCCGCTGTAGCCTAAAAGTGGCGGTTCGGGCCGCGACGGAGACCGAAGATCGAGACTGGAGGCAGATATGGAGGACCGAGACCGTTACTTGACTGTAATAATAATAATAAATCTTTATTAGCTAAAATAAAATTCAAACAAAACATCATGTACAAAAAAAACACTATAATAGCCAAAAGGCGGACTTGTTAATAAATTAACGTCTTGCAGTCAACTCTATAACCTATAACCAATAGTCAGATTGTACAATTTCGTTGCCAGCGATTGAGACCGAGACGGGAGAAATTCTCAAGACATATAACTTCCTTGGTCTTCCGTCTCTGTCTCCGGTCTCGGTATCCTGTCTTTGTCATGGCCCGAACACCATTATGTCTGGTTTACACCAGTTTAGTGTTTGGCCAAGTTGGTAAGTATACTGGATAAGTACAGTAGAGCTAACAACTCTGACAGTGTCGAGTCAACTTTGTTTGCACTACAATTTGTACACAATGTTTGAAATACAATTGCTTTCTGTTTTTTTTTAATGAATATGTCCTTGTTAAACAAGTACTTGACTCGCTACTTGGCCCATGTAAATAGTCTATCCTTTTTTTCACAAAGCACTGCTGGGTGAATTGCCTAATACAAACAAAAAAAATGCTTACAAGTAGAAGTAAGCGAAAGCGTGCGCGTCGCGTATGTATCATCAAATATATGCGATGTCGTTCGTTAGTCGCGATGAAAGAAATGAAAATTGACTCTCTGTAGTCCACTTGCCATTTGACTAAACACTGACTTTGGTGTAAACAAAGCATTAGAGTTAGCTAAAGGGTTGCGTTACGCTGTTTTAGATATGTCAAGAGAAGTTATTTCAACTATATGTTGATGCTGACGATGAAATTGGATCTTCAGCGGTAGAAGAAAAAGACTATTGTATTACATACATAGCTGCAGAACCAACTGTTCAGATACGAAATATACAAAGCGTCGGATTATATAAGTCAATTTGTAAATAGTAAATAATATCGCAAATGTGCAGCTATGTATAAAAATTCTAGAATAGAAATGAAAAGTTTATGTAAATGTTAAATGGGATTTTTAATGGATTGTGATATTAACTTAATCTGGAATTAATTTTAAAAACTTCTTTTACACAATGCTCCGACTGAAAGCTTAGATCCTTTTGGTAAAATTTACATCTTACAAACATAAACTGTAAAAAAAGTTTGCGTTGAAAGAAGAAGTTGAGTTAGGGTTTGATTTAGGCAGTCAAAATGTTTACCCCCGTTGATAGTTGTTCCTCTTCTTCGAGAGAGGTTAACTGTTTACGATTAATAAATTCATCCCCCAATGGGTAATCTGAAAATAAAACAACCACCCTTGTTTACTTTTTAATTTACTTTCCGGCGCTCCATTTAACGGGGATCTCTCGGACGGACGCCCGATAAGCTCCGACGTCTTTTTTTTGTTTTCTTTTATACCGGAAACCAAATCTGCGGGAAGTCCTCTGCTACACTTTCCGAATTCGAATCATTTTCATATTTTAATTTATTGCTTTTTGCAACGCTAAACAAATATTAAAATGACCCAAACAACAAATATTAAAAAAGAGCGAGTTTGTTGCTTTTGCAGACATTAAATATCAACTTACAAGCGATTCGATTATAATCTATTATTAGGGAGGTTCTATGAATATATTAATGCTTTGTTCTGTTAGGTTACATTGACATTTTTAGAATGTGATACAATTTTAGAGATATGTATATGACACTTGTAGTAGGTAATTGTTCATGATTTGCGTAGAAAGTATTTGTTTAAGTCGATGTATATAGGTTTTAATGCTCGCAGTAGGTACTTGTTTATGATCTGGGTAGAAAGTATTTGTTTAAGTCGATGTATTTAGGTTTTGATGCTTTTTATAGGTACTTGTTTATGATTTACGTAATAAGTGTCAATTTGTTTCGTTTCTTGTGTATCCATATAAAAAACTCCTTTTTCAAGATTTTCTGTCAAAAATTTGGTTCATTCTTATCTTCATTTTCAGTGAATGGTGAGCCAGCTGTTTAAAGCAGCTGCTTAAAATTAGCTCTCTTTGGCACTGTTAGTGCAGTGTATGCAAGGTTTTTGAGATCTCCGGACTTTTCTTATTTTCTTCATCTTTTCACATTTCAGTTTTTCAATGGGCCGTTTTAAGCCCCCATAAACAGAACAGGTGGTGGTGGAAAATAATTCATAATTTTTAATTCATAAAAATGCATAGGTATTATTTATGTATATTCGTATGTTTTTTCTCTCTTTATTACGTAAAGCGAAGGAAAGTTCTTTCGCTGAAATTAAAAATGATTTCAAACGCCTGAATTTATGCAAGCTATATACCGTGAAATGTTGTACTCTGGAGAAAGATTTTAAAATGTGGGGTGGGTGTCTTGAGCGAACATAACATTTAATGAAATAATGAGTTTATGGTGGTGAAGTATTTATTAATCGGTATTATTTGTGAAGATTGTATGTAAGCAAGCAGCGTTAAATTAAAATTCCCATTAAACCGTTTAGTTTACGCAGCAGCCAAATTGGTTAGCTATCTCCCGAGGACAATAATATACCTTTAACATCATCGTAACTCCACACCAACATTATTGGTACGTAAACACGCTCAATCTATAAAATTATGGGATACCCGCACAGCTAAAGCGTGCTCTCACGTAACACATGTTTCATGTCACTTACTACTTTATACAATTTACACTAAAGTTTTTGATTCTGTTGCGATATTTTCCAGAATAAACTAAATTGTAATGTTTGAATTTCTTTTTGCGAAATATAAATAAAAAAGAGAAATTCCTAAACATTTTTCTTAGAACGTTACCACTTTTGTTCATCAACTGTTCGATTCTTCTAATCGTGTTTTTATGATAATTTCCCATTAACAAAAACTTTTGATCGCTGTCACGGATTTACGTCTCAAGTTTAGACATGTGTATTTTATGTATCTTACAAGATCGAATCAATTTTTGAAAATTATTTAAAAAGAGGCTGGTCACGACCCTTTGCAAGATTGAGGAAGAAGACACTGATGATGATGATGATGATTATTTAAGAAACTTCGACACGATATTTGAATAAGTTCTGTCATAGTTATGGCGCCTTACTATATTTTACAGAGATCTTGGTCATACTCTTGATTTTTCTTATTTAAAAATATCTGAAGTCCACGAGTGTGAATCTTCCATTCACATTCGTCGATTGTTCTTTTGCACTATGGTGCCAAGATTGCTAATCTAGAGGGCTCCATGAGCTACACTGAAAAAGAAAATTGTGACCAACAAACTGGCTACCTGCGTTTTTAGCCAACCCTTTGTTATCAGTAACAAAAGTTAATCCATTTATGACTGTACTGTTTGGTTAAGCGTACAAAATATTTAGTTGCACAAAACGAATTGTGTTGTAGTCACTATAGTTCGGTTAATTTAAAATAACTTTTTTGTCAGTGTACTTTTCGTGCATTGCATTTTTATCTTGTCGTTCAATTAGCGTTCTGTGAAGGGGCCGATTACAGTCCCCATATGCAGAACGGGTGGTGGTGAAGTAGCGAATTTTGATAGCACTCCAATAAGCCCTTTCAAAAATATCATGACTAAATTTTTAGTATAAACTTACATTTATTTTTGAAAAAGTCTAATTTTTAAATTAAATATATCTAAATGATTAAATAAAGTACCTATTATATAGTTTGTATAAATTATTCGAATCAATTCGTTCTTACTGATATTAGTACGAAAATGTGTAATTGAAAATTTATCATTTTGTCTACTATTAAAGGTCTACTATTTTGTCTTCTACTCACTATTTTCGTGTATGTGATCAGACGGCGTGTTGCAGCGGAAACCGAACGGAGCAAACTTAATACTGACCCTAGACACCACATGCATGGATTTCAGACTCGTTAGTGTAGACTTAAGTCAAGGAAGAGTTTCCTGGAATCGACTTCTCCAGTCGTCGAACCACCCGGGGCCCGACGGCTGTCATCGTGGTGTGCAGAGAGTGCCAGTCCCACACACTTACCTCCAGCCGAGGAGATGTCAGTGGGACACAACTTACCATATGCAACATGGAGGGCACTCAATGGACTAAGAACAGGCGTCACCCGCTGCTACAGTAACCTCAATAAATGGAGCTACAGAGATAAAGATACTTGTGAGTGTGGCACTGTGCAAGACAACTCGCACCTTCTTTCATGCCCCTTGACTGGAGTTACATGTACACATCGAAGGAAAGCGGCATCCGGGTAACCGAGCACTGGAGATTTCTAATTTGATGGTGTTCCGGACACGGAAAATAAGTACCTACTATTTTCGTGATGCAATTAAAAAAATGAAAAATCATTATTCTTTACCATTATAAAGAAATCGAACGAAAAAACAAATTGATTCGTTAATTTTGGTTCTTGTAGGATTTGAATTAAATGAGTTAGACGTATCTTGGGATTGTGTGGTTCGTGTAAAACAATATATCCATTGTTTTTAAAACCTCTATAGGTCTTAGTCTCTATTCCGTTTGCGGTGTCCGCCATAGTCGATTGCAGCAGGGAACCGTGAAACGATTCTAATCCGCGGTGTGTTGTGGCTTTATGCCCTCGTGGGGGGACGTACAGCGCACACGCCATTCACTATTAACGGACCCTTTTCCCGATATCACTTCCGGAACGGTTACAGAGAATATTGCGCCCCGCGTTTTTTTTTTTTTACTAATTAATATATTTCAATTTCATTCATGAAGCATCCCGAAAACAAAAATTCTAACCACGTCAAACTATAGTATATGTAAAGATAAACAATAATATAATTCAAATTTAGATGGGTCGATGGCAGAGCGGTTAGCGCGCTGGGCTAGTAATCCAGTGGTCGCGAGTTCGAATCCTGCCTCGACCAATTTCTTTCACCTATTGCACAAGACTATGCTTAGTTAAGGGAATGTAGTAAGATGTATGTATATGTACTTGTTTTACCAAAAAAAAATTTTTAAAAAAATGTTCGACTTGGTCACAAAATAAAACTCGGAAAAGAAAACCAAACGGCAGAATTATCTAGAAGGATAGTTCTGTGTTGGGCTGCTTGTGGTTAATTGAGACATGTTTTCGTAAACAAGGACGTCCCTCTATGTCTAAAAATAAAAATGTATGATTCATATGTGTTTTTCCCGTGATGACATACGGCTTGGAAACAACGACCCTTACAGCAAAAAGTGTCCACAGGTTGAAAGTTGCATAGCGATCCATGAAAAGATAGTTGCTTGTAGTGAGTCTACGCGACAAAATACGAAATGATGATATCAGGCGCCGTACTAAGGTTGCCGGTTGCTAGATTGAAGTGGCAATGGGATACTAGGTGGGCACCCAGAATATTACAGTGTAGATCTGGGACAAATAATAGGAATATTGGAAGATCCCCATAAAGATGGTCTGACGACATTGGTCCAAGTGGCCAGTAAAACCAGGGGTCAGGACAGAGGCGAGTGGAAGTGTATGGAAGCTGCCTACATCCAGAGTGGAGGGACGAGGGCTAGGTAAGAAGAAGAAGAATAAAATTTTCATTCTTTTATACCATCACGGCATATCCTACAATTTGGGGTAACCAGCGACATGTGTGGATGTGTATTACATTATTAAAGGAGGTGCGGCACGTGCCTGTATCCATAAACATTAGTCTTGTCTGACCTAATAAGTGAACATTCAGAATAGGTGGTGAATCTCATTGCTGAACTTTAAGATATGTTATTTTGACTTTTGTTTTTTCGATTATCCGGCTCCTTTTTTTTGGTTTATATGACAATTCATCCTATTTATAGTGCTATATACCTTGGATGAAAATATAAATAAAAAAGGACGGTCAGGAGCAGTTTTAGGAGAATATTAAAAAGTTCAAGATTAAGTTACAGTTCGATGTTGTGAGTTTTTAGAAATTTTATCAACAAGACATAAATTTTTGAATTATTAACATTTAAATTCAGAATTATATACAGTGTCGATAAAGAATTGATAAAAACTACTGATATAAGACCGGTTATTGCAATTAAAAATCATATGGTCCAGATTCTCCTCCTCTAGACCACACTCACAGATAGGGCTGCTACATACATGAATTTTAAACAGGTGAGTAGCCGCAATACAGTGACCAATTCTCTTTCTCGTTAAACAGGAAATTCTTTTCTGGAAAACTCTCTTCTGAAACCAAGGTTACGGGACACCCGAAAACTATAATAATAGAAAAGAATGGAAGCACCATTCTAATTTGGTGTCTCGCAGCGTAATTTCAAATACACGTAAATATAAGTAGACTGATTGAAATTTGGACGCGAATACTGTATCAAATAGAAATGTTATAAGCTCATTAAAATCAAAGATAATCTCTTTGGAGTTTGTCATTTTGTATGCTGTCAAACTTCTTGAGCTTTTTCCAAAAGAAACAGAAATCCAGTTATCGGACACTACGGATTATAAAAAACCTAGATCTAATTGGTATTTTAATAAATTATAATTGAGTATAAATAATAATAACATACAAATAAGAAAAACCATATCAGCAATGCTCAACATTCTCACGATACAAGGTACAGACATCAACTAATCACTCCGAAGACAAAACCATATCAGCAATGCTCAATATTTTCACGATACAAGACACAGGCATCAACTAATCACTCCGAAGAAAATCACTGCATACGGATCAATACTTGGCTCCAAAGATCTTTAATTTAGTTGAAAAAGATATAATGAACATACACTTATAGAAATAACAAGACTTAAACTTACGTCAAGACTTAAATCAACAACTGTCAGCAAATTCTCAATTCATAATAACATATGTACACAAAACCACTTACATAGTGGACCATGGGCTATATAATTATACTATATTATAGTTTACTATGATTAAGTAATTTATATTAAGTAATCTGTGGGACTCCAGAATGTCTCCAGAATGTGGCAACTTGTTGTTGGGTGCGTGTCAAATTAATTTTTATCGTATTACCTGTTAGTTAGCCCGAAAAGCATTATTAAAATTAAAATTATGTAACTACTCTACCACCTCGGAACAGGCTTGACCTAGTGGTGCAAACCAACCCAAATTATTTGACAAATTGCTTAGATAGAATAATGTAATTTTTGGCATTCTGTCACTTCGTCATCATTAATCCCGGATGAGTGAAATTGTACTCTATTTATATTTAAAATGAACAATAATCAGCAAAAAAATAAATAAATCAAAAAATTTCAATGATTACTTGTCATCCATCCTAATGAAGAAGTAGCTGTAAAAAAATCGACTTGAATAAAAAAAAGAATTTTTCATATTTTGCCCCTTCTCTGAATAAAGCTGCAGTCTCTTGCAGACTAAACCAATCATTCGGTTCGGTTCTGGTTGGTCCTAACCCAAAACCGATCTCTGACCCAACCGAACTCATTTTGTGGCGATTTCAAACTGAGTAGAATGCCACTTTAAATTTTAATATAGTGCTGTCCTCTTCACAACTGTCATCGTTATTTTGGTTTATTGTTTATGCAAATATTAAATCTTCCTCTTCTTCTTTTCGTTTGATAGATCTACGGTTAAGTGATATAGAAACTATGCTTTCTCTGATGATAAAATGCAACTATCCTTTCATATCTTAGGTTGTCTTCGAAATCTCAAATAGCATTTCTTTTATTACTTTCAAATTTAAATTTTTCAAAGGGTGGAGTTACCTGTTTTATTGATGAACTGTTTGTTTTTCCACTATTGAATCAAGAGCTTTTTTGTTTGTCGACCTTTGTGGCTCAGTGCGTTTGGCATCTGACTGCTGATCCAAGGGTCCCGGATTCGAATCCCGATTGAGACACAGTTTTTAATTGTGATTTCAGTCTGGATCTGTGAGACGATAAACATCATAATATGTCTCCAGAATGTGGCAACTTGTTATTGGGTGCATGTTAAATTAATATTTGCCATAGTACCTAATAGTAAAACCAAGACACCAAAAAAAGGTACCTATGTTTAGTATTTACTGTAGGTACCTACTCTAAGTTTAGCTTATTTAATATTTTTTTTTACTTCACTTTGTGAACAGGACATACATTTTGTAATAGGTTTACACCTACTTCTTACTTCACTGTGTCTGCAGGACATTTGCCTTTTTCTGTCTCATTAAGCCACATATTTTTATTATTTACCTTATTTATTGCTTTAAGGACAACAAACAGGTACTGTCAATGAAAAAAATAATTTTAAACACGCATCCAATTACTAATTGATCGAAGAATATAATATTTACTCCTCATAATGAATTTCCATTTTATGGTGTCTTTGCCGAGAGTCAAGCGTTCTCTTCCTCGCGTATTTTGTTCAGATAATTTTTGTTTAATTTGAACATTTTCAGACAAAGATACATACAAATGAACTGTATATTTTATGCTGACCGCCGTGGCACACTTGGTAAGCCGTTTGACTTCTTTGCGGGCGTCTTGAGTTCGATCCCAAGCAGAGGAGAAATTTGTATAAATTCATTTCAAACGGAAATATTGCTTCTCTGGGCTGGCAAAACTGGTTAGTTGTAATAAATTGTCATATGGTAATAAACTTGCCACTTGTACAGTGTGCACGGAAGTGTTTATTATTATTATGTTTTATCGATTTATTCTTTCTTTTTCTACGATAGTTTGACTTTGCGTTATCTGAGATTCATTGTTCTTTTTTATCTATCACTCCCCGAACAAACATATCATTAATATTTTTATATAATATTCATCCTTGTATCATTTGACTCCTGTTTGATTATTTTCTTTGATATACGATTACTTGGAAAATATGATATCTTTGAAAGGAAAACAGATTTGTATTGGGAGTTAGTGATGTGCAAAAATAACTAGATAAAAATATAGTACCTTCACAACTTACTAAATAATATTTTGTTATTGAATTTCTCATTTTAAATATTACTTCAAAACTTCTGTATCTGGATGTCTAAAAAATATAATCTGGAAAATAAAACATGCGTATTGACAGTAAAGTCAGAATAAATAAGACATGTGTGCGACCGATCATGACGTATGCTGTAGAAAACTGTACGAACCAAGGGGCTCCTAAGGACAACGAAAATGAAGGTTCTAAGGTCAATCACTGGAAAAACTCTCCGAGGTCGTGTTCACAATGTTCACATAAGGAATTTTTATTCGTATTTAATAGAATTTTTAGAATTTTTATTCGTATTAAAAAGGGCGATCGTTTCGTCTTGTAAACGCCTTTTGTAACAGAAAAAAAATTTGTATGCTTTCTATAAACTATTACTTACTTACTTAAGTACCTAAGTAAGTAAGTAAGTAAGTAAGTATAAACTATTTTTCTTATTTTCATCACACGTACCTACATATATCGTTGACTTGTTTACTATCTAAAGAATATGACAAGTTAATGAATTATGCATTAGTTTCACTAATAAATCGTCCAGACAATTTGAATAAATGCTTTATTAGTTAATTTTCAAAGATGTGCGAACAAATGCGACTCAAGTAATATTTCGTATACAAAGTGTACGCGTCTTGATATTCGGACAAACCATAAAGTCTTGAGTAACCTTATTAGCATATTCTTCCGGTGGACGACTTTAGTTTTATTTGGATCAGTACGTTTACGTTTATAGCTTTGCGGTAAATTCTTTTACTGCTTACACGTTACACATCTACTGAAAACCCACGTTTAGACATTTCGAGATGAGTATTAACATAGTAAATGACGCAGGCCCCTGAGAATCGACACTTTTCCCTCAATACCTTCCATTGTTGTTATCGCATATGAACTCGGACGATCGATGTTTTGTGTACCTTTCTCATAAACTGATTGTGATATCCGACTATTTACGTTTCTTCTTTTATTTTTTTTAAGATTTTCTCCGTGTCTCGTGCGTAGGTATATTCAGCCGGTGAAACTAATGGCCTGTGAAATCGATTCCAATAGTTACAAATCAGAGAGACTATCTTTTTCTCGAGTGCCCACACGTAATCTCTATCCGAGGCTTTCCCGTAAGATTCGTAAAACTTTCGTGAGATTGTGTGCGTCATTTTTAAAGTTCCTTTTTATTTCGTTGTCTCCCGCCTGATCGACTTCACGCCCATTTACATTTTTTTCGCATTTTTCACCGTTTTATTGTGTGGATAAACACTAACTTAATATTCCACTCACACCAGATAATAATGTACATACACTGTTTGTTGCACACATTCCGTTGTATAAACTTCATTTCGTATAACTTATTTTGGTCTTTTTTCCGCAATATTTTTCCCGTTCAAATTACTGTGGTTTGGAGTCGATTGCGGCAGTATTGTTTTCTCTACAAAATAAATCGATTCACAGTTAAATTCGATACGAGATCCATTGAAGGTTGTGAATGATACACAATCCAAAAGATATTATTGCAATTCGCTTCAAAATCTAACAAACGCACTGTGTCTGTTATTCATATCAGCTTCACCTATTTTCCTCCTCACTACCGGATCGGATATATTGGGGGTTATGAATTCGCATTTTTTAAGGCTATTTTTTTATTGCAGATTATCAACTAGTATCATGCTGAGATTGTATTCTGAAAGTTTCATCATAATGACATGTATCTGTGTGTGTGCTGTGAACTATGTGGTATGTGCTATGTACGGCGTGTTTATTTTACTTTATCGATTATAGACTAAAATATTCATTCGATTCTTTTCAAATTTGCAAATTTGTATATCTAATACTCGCTTAGACCCCACTAGATTTTGAAGAATATCTGAATAGGGCTTCTCATTTTTTTTGATCTTCAAATATTTCAATGTGACCCCAACCTGAGGAAACTTAAAATTTGAAATAATTCTTTTCAAATTGGTAAATAGGCACATCACTTTCATAAAATGGCATTGAAGAAATAATATCAAGTTAAAATATATTTTTTTTTAATAAATAAAAAAAAAATGACAAACTCATTTCACGAAAATGCTGAAAATTTTCCATTCAAAATTTTACTTACTTTATGGCATGACTTGGTAGTGAGCATTATTTAGCGTTGGCCACAACCCACTCGTTTGTAATTGTATCCATTCTTATCCCGGGGAAGTAAATATTTTTCCTTGGAAGACGGCGAAATGGAATTACTATCGGAGGTTTTCGTATTTTTGAGTGAAAAATACACAACAATTTCATTCAACCTTTTTAGCTCTTACTGTATTTTCATCAGTTTATAGAAAGGTTTGATATATGTGGAACGGGTGTTGGTTGAATAGTGGAAAAATTCTCATAAGGATCAAGCGTACAATTAGAGCAGAAAGTTTGTATTATTTTAACTTTGTCTTGTTTTTTTAGGTACTCGTCGTTAAGCGACGTGTAACAGGTTTTTCCTCTGTTTTAAGAATCGATCGGGTTTCCTTCGTTTCCTTTAACAAAATATTGTGATAGAATCGATTATAATTATAAATTGATTAGTAAACCCATTCAGAAATATTCATATGTATACCTTGGTTTAAAAAAGATGCACATTAATACATCTGACAGAACCCCTTAAAAGTGACGCAAGTTCCTGTGTATACTTACAAAATGACTGATATATGTAGGTAGTTGGATGTGACGCTCGTCGCTTGCAAGAACGCAAAAAAATGACTAATAAAATTTCAAGGCTCATACGAAAATGTTGCGTCACAAAACGCTCGTAGCGCAACACAAAAAATAAATAGAAAAAGAAATTTGAGTACAGGTGAAAGGTGGTTGGGACTTGCGTCACGGGCCCTTACTAAAGTGGGCCCATGATACAACTTAAAAATCAACTGCACATACGTTCCTTATCAGAAATCTAACGTAGTGGTGTTGAGTGATGAATGTCAGGATGGAACTCTATGGGTGCAATTAGGTTCAAGCAGCTCCCGTTTCTCAACTGTCCCTCTCCCAAAGGCCACCTCCCGACCGCCCATTTCTTCAATTCGTAGATGTTACTTTCTCCTACATACTTCTTTATTTATATATACTTTTATTTGTAATATCCTTTTTGTTTATGTTATGTTTTCGACTTTTGACCATTACCTTATTATTAATGTTTTGTTGACACGTGAAAACCTGTAACTAATGTATGTTTCAATCATTATTTTCTTGTGTATGTACTGTTGGTTGGTTGGTTGGCTGGCAATGAGATATATAAATAAAACATTCCTACATGAGTTATCGCACAAATATGTTTCACAATTGATGAAACTTACACTTAATACTTTTTCTTTTGTTTCGACATAACGTTACTCTATTTGTATGACTATGCTTAGATTAAGTTATTATCTAACTGTCTTTAAGTTATCTTACACAAAACTTATTTCTACGTCCTCGTGTATTTATTTCACTTGTAACTTTTGTATTGTGTCTAAGTAAATAATATGATTGGAATCAGTGAATGGTTGTGATCAGTTTTTGTTTGTGCCCCTCGAGCACTGCGTGGGATCTTATCGATAGGTGGCTGAGGTGAATTATTACCGAGAAAATTATTTTTTCTTGTTTTTACGATGTTTTCACCTTTCGTAGGTAAGTTTTTATTAACGTCGTTGTTTTATGCCGAAAAATCCCGAATAACTATCTCACCGTCTCTATCTCTGTCTTCTCTTCGGAGGACGGTAAAAAGTTTTATGGCTTAAGTTTTTTTTGTTTCGCAATCATAGCCATGGATGGATAAATGACGTTTCTTCTTTGTACCCGCTGTCGTTTCCTGTCATATATCCTATCGTTAAATCCCACCACTGTAAAGACGCCTAGCTCGCTTCTTTTATTTCACCGAATACGTCATCCCCCCCTCCCCCGCGCGAATTGCCACGTGAAGAGTAAAGCAGTGTCCAAATTATTGCACGCTACAACTCTTTCGTATGTTTAAGCGACAACTATTGGACTAATTTAAAATGACTTCCTTCTTTTTATTTTACCAGCAAGTGGGGCAAGTCTGGTCCAAACGGCACAAAACCGAAATCAAAAAGCTCACGATTACCCATAGGTATCATGGATATTATTATTATATGGAGTTCTATAATATCTTTAAATGTCATAGAGCTCCATATGATAATTACATCCATGATATGGGTTTTGTTACGCCGGTTGGACCAGACTTGCCCCCCTGGTCTGAGGTTGGCTCTGTGCACGTTTTCTGTCTTAATTTAACGTAAAAAAAATAATCAAATAAAAATTGTATTTCGAATATTTTTTAAAAGTTGCATAAACGAAAATATTGGATTTTTCCCTGTCGGAAGTCAATGATATTTTTGAGAAAATTTTAAAATCTTAATAGAAACAAATTTTCGACATCTCAATAGTTAAAATGTCTCACTTTCAAACGATCCTTCCTTTTATTAAAAAAAATGCATTGATAAGGGAACTCAATAAGAAGGCATAATTGGTGAACGTTGCGCAAGCGCATAAAGTGATCACGTAAACCAGCCGATGACAGGTTGTAAGCCTTGAAGGTGCCTTGAGTTCCTGGTTCTTCTATAATATTCCAACTTCGTCTCCATTGAGAAGTTAAAAAAAATGTCAAAAATATCATTGACTCCCTAATTTTAAAGAATATTCGATTTACATGCACATTTTCACAAGTTAGCAAACAAGCCAAAAATGAAATTATGTTTCTGGCGCAGTTATGGGGTGACATCTGTGCGAGAACACTGTCACCTCATGTATAAGGATTGTTGCTTTCGTTGTTTACAAAAAAATAACTTCTCAATAGATGGCGTTACAAAAAGGTTTCTTCGTTACTACATAGATGGCGATAGTAAAAATGTCTTATTTTCAAACGATCTCTTCCTCATTATTAAAATATATAGAACTTTCAAAAATTACATTGAAACGGGAACTCAATAAAAAGGCATAATTGGTTAACTTTGCGCAAGCGCATAAAGTGATTACGTAAACCATCCGATGACAGGACGTAAACCCTGTAGGTGCCTTGAGTGCCTGGTTCTTCTATAAAATTCCAACATAGTCTCCATTGAGATGTTAAAATTTTTTGAAAGATATTTCATTGGATGGGTATCTATTCGGGTTCCAATAGCCATGTTTTGATTAAACAATATAAAAATGTATCATATTTACACCTGAATGGAACATCAATTATCACTTATTATCACAATGGAACATTACTTCCTTTTGATTTTGATTCTCCGGTGGTGGAAGGATTGGCCGACATGGTGTCGTTTCCAGGGACGCCCGATAGCTCTATTTGGTATAGCGCAATCTACGGAGAGGCTCCTTCCGTGTCCCCATATTATCACAATGGAACATCAATTATCGGTGAAAACAGTAGCTTCGTTACACATGATTAAAATTATTTCAATAAATCAATAAATTTACCTGTTTATTTTTAGGAAATTATATGGCTTTGGATATTAAATAAATCCTTGAATTATTCCTTAGTTATTCGCAAAAAACTTGTGTACCAACTTAGAATCTAGAAATTCGATACAATGGATTATGAATTTATTTGGTGCACTGGCCTATGTCTCTGTCCTACATACCTCTTTTTCCATATCAGCTAATACATAGTAAACTTTCAATTCATATTAATACGAGTATATTACTTTTCTCAGTACAACAATGATTTGTCACATTGGTCGTCCGGTCGCACGTCTAACTTTTGTCGCCAAACACCGCTCAATTATGTAGAACGTAGTTTTAAGGATACCCATTCCCCCGAAGCCTCGGACGATTAATATATTTTAGCATTTTTTCTGACTTTTTACACAGAAATCTCCTTAAACGGGAGTGGTCTTTATATTATAATTTCCTTCATTAAGATTTTTTTTGTTGATAAACCCAGTTACGGAGAGCCAAGTCCAGGTGAGGGTGGAAAAGCTAAAACCAAATTGCACATTGCGAGTTTTTATTTAAAAAAAATATATTTTTGTGGATTAAGGCCAAGTGTCGTTCTATAAAATGTCTTCGGATTATTGTTATTTTGATCTTTGCATAACTGTTTGCACCGTAACAATTTCATTTTTAAATTTACCTAATATTTTTATCCGCATACTATAACGCAGTATATCCTGAGTGTGTTTTGCTCCGCTTTCACACAAAGATATCTGTACCTACTTAAAACCTATCATCTTCATCACTGGCGTAAACCTATCATATTCAATTGTAGTTAAATACGTTGGCCAATATCATCCTAGATTCATCGATATTATTTCTAATCAAAATAAAAAAGCAGTTATTTTAGATAGGTACTGTATACTTATAATAATATTACACACTTCCTTGCGCCCTGTGCAAGTGGCGAATTTGTTGCCATATGTTATTTTCTTCCAAGTCACCGGCGTTTCCGATCTCAAAATGCAATATTTCCGTGAGAAATGAATTTAAATAAATGCTGCGGATCGAACTCAGGACGCTCGCGCAGAAGCCAAACTCAACTCAACATTTTTTACAGAAATCTTTATGGATTAATATTATTATGTTTCCCTGCGGAGCATCCTTTGATACAAGGTGAATTTTTCATTTCCGATATGGAGTTAGTTATTTTATTTTAATCATTTCTCTGGTACCAAAAATCTATAATCTACTTAGATATTTATTTGTTAGACTGGTGAAAATTTTGAAAATGTTTTTAAATAATAAACCTCATTAATTTTTATTTTGGTATGTTTATCATACAAGTGGACGATGATACCATCTAGGTATTATCAAAAGATGATCGTAATGAATGCAGGGAAGGGAATATTCTTGAGTGGATATACCTACTGAATGTCCAGATGTCACAGGTTCAATGCTCCGTACTTGAGATGTCAGAATCTGAGCTTACTCAATCTACATTATTCCATGATACACATTTCCATACTACTAAAGGTTTAACTCTTCTTTTGAACTTTTTGCCCCCAACCCCCCACTCACTTAAGGTGATATTCCCCATAAGTTTTATCCAATGTCCTTTCCTTTATCTTTATGGTCGCCTTGTCGCCTTCTTTTGATTTGGGCGTTTTTATCGCGATGAACACTATTCTTTTTGTTGTTGTTAAGAAATTAAACCTTATCGTGTAAGATGAGAAACCGCGTGGAAAAGAAATGATGTTTGAAATTCATAAGAACTACACTTATATTTAATGGTACGCGTTGGAAACACGGAAACAAGTTCATATACTGGCTGTGATTCTCGAACAAAGATTAAAGTAAAAGTATAGTTAAAATACTTTGATTTCATAAAATTGTACAATACTTTTGGTTGTTTCATAGAAATCTTATGCCATCAAACGAATCAATTTTGAACAATTTTATGAAATCAGCCAAGAGTTTATTAGTATAAACGCTTCATTTATTCTATGTATGTATGTCCAAAGAGACATGGAAAGAGCCATGTTAGGATTAAGTCTGAGAGATAAGGTGCGAAACGACAGCATTAGGGAAAGAACAAAATTGGTTGATGTCGTCCACCGCATTCTTACCCTGAAGTGAAGATGGGCGGGCCACGTGGCTAGATACCCTGAAGACTGATGGCCAAGGATAGTGTTGGCTTGGAGACCGAGAACGACAGTCAGAGGTATTGGAAGACCGCCAATGAGATGGAGAGATGACATCAGCCGTCATGCTGGTGGTGCCAATTGGTTGCTCAGAGCACAGGATAGAGTGGCGTGGAAGGAGATGGAGGAGGCCTTCGTCCAGGAGTGGACGGGATTGGGCTGAGAAGAAGAAGAAGATGTATTTATATTTCATCTGCAATAACTTTAAGATTGAGTATTTGATTTTTTTAAGGATCGTAAACAAAAACAATTAAAAATGTATTCAGGGATCGCCTACCGTTCCATCCAAACTGTAAGTTCTGTCTCTTTCATATTCATATACTACGGGCCCACAGGCATTAAGAACTTTTCAGTAAAAACCATGGGCAGGCAGGTCAGGTATTGGTTGATGACCACCTCATAGATGGTTTGTCGACTTTATCTAGTTCACTAGTAGAGCTTGGTTGTGAAGAAGACTATATAGGCACGAATGAAAGATGCTTATATTCAGCAGTAGAAGGTAGAAGCAGACTACGATGAAGTGTTGGTACCCAAACTGATAACTTTATTGCACAATTACATAAGTAGGTATTGGCTACAACTCGTGTGTTTTTATCGATAAAGTCATTTCTATATCTGTATTTAAATTTCAATTTCCTTACTCATAATAGAAATTTGTCGGCACTGTGCATACATATATGAAACAAATTCTAAGCCCCGCTTTTTGTATTCATCTCCTGTGAATAACGTCTCAGTAAGTACCTCCTGTATGTGTGAAGATTTTTGTATCGTGATTGATATAGACTGGAATGTTCTCTAAGACCCTGAATGCACGTCGCCTTGATCGTGCGCTGAATCGTTCTTTTTTCACAAATAGATGACTAATGTATTTCCCGCTTCCACAGAATATGGATTCGGGAAGGTCATTGTGTCTTTTCTATGGAATATTTCCAGTGCGCGGCGGAGCGCGAGCGCGGCCATTTTGAAACCTAGACTATAATTTTTATGTTCGTTTTTTTGCGTTCCTTGCCTCGGAGAACGTTATAGTTAGCAGTATGCATTCTTTAGTAATCTTCTCGCTTCGAGTAGTAAAGTGCCCCGTCTCTACTTTTTCATGAATTCATATTCAAACAAAGTATATTTATTTATTGGAACAGGTTTAAATATATTTTTGAATATAATATTTCATATTAATAAAAGCGTTTTTTTAAACAGACAGCGACAATTTGATGATGATGATTGATTTTTTTTTTTATAAAAGTCAAAGTCAAGAGTAGGTATATGTTTTTTTTAAATATGTTAAATTCAGATTTAAACTTTTTAATGTGTCGAAAATAAAGATGCTGCAGATAATTTGAGCATATGTGAAACTATTTTTTTAATTTTTATTGAAAAGTGTCACAATTTTACGTTTTACCTTATTCAATTTGTCTCCTTGTCCTATCCTTGTCCCCCCCTCTCCTGTCCCCTCAGTTTTTTATTGTTTTTGTTTTATATGTTTCATTATAATATATTTTATTAATTTGAATTGTTACGTGTCATTAAAACAATTTGCTTTACCAAATGAATATGGTTGGTTGGAAGATATTACCATTTGGCGACAAGCCCGCCATCGTGCACATGATGTGCTCAAAATGTTTTAATTAAATATATACTTAAATTAACTAAATTTTTAACTTTGTTTACACCACATGAGAATTGAATTAGCGACCGGTTTCGGAACTAACCGTTCCCTCCTCAGGCAGAATTTCAACTAAACGCAGAATGTGACTGTGTGCTTAAAAGAAAACTATGTATTTGGATATTGGTGGGAGGTCATTAGGGTCGGGTCTTGTGTAGAATGGCTTTGATTGGTACGATTGATGGAAAGGGGAAACATGTTTAAAAGCGGGCTGTAAGTTAAATTTACTTGATTATTTATTATATTTCTGTTTGAATTAATTGCTTTTTTTATTTCAAGTGACTCTAAATTATCTAAGAGTAATTTCCATCTTTCCATCAATCGTACCAATCAAAGCCATTCTACACAAGACCCGCCCCTAATGACCTCCCACCAATATCCAAATACATAGTTTTCTTTTAAGCACACAGTCACATTCTGCGTTTAGTTGAAATTCTGCCTGAGGAGGGAACGGTTAGTTCCGAAACCGGTCGCTAATTCAATTCTCACGTGGTGTAAACAAAGTTAAAAATTAAGTTAATTTTTGTTAAAATGTACCACAAAATTAAAAATACGATATTTGATAAAATATATACTTTGTTATTATGAAAAGACTTGACGGTATCCTATGTACTTACTGTAAGTATGTTCTTGTACCGTAATTGAAACGCATCAAATACTCCAAAACTTGGGAACACATATCTTAAAACTTTCTTATTTCTATCTAACAGTACAAAGGTGTTGTGTCGTATATCTTGGGAGGACCAAAATTTGTTTCGTTTATCTTTCAAACTTTGTACGCGATAAAACCCGTGAAAATAATTCAAAACTTTCTCATTGATTATGAACCTCGCGGTAGTAAATAGTGCGGGATTAAAACTGCTCAAAAGATGATCACACTGATGAGGGGGTCTGCTGGTTGACGGTTATTCGTCTGCCGCTATTTTCACCACTCTCACTGAATCCGCTCTTTCAACGTGATCTCTTCAGTAACATCTTCTGTTTCTACCGGAACATTTTTATCAACTTTATTTATTACAATTCACTTGCAGTTCATTTTACGAACCAATTTCTCAATAGATGGCGCTAGAAATCGTTTCATCGTTATTCTCATAGGTGGCGATACTGTTTTCACCCTATTTTTAAGCATGAAAAAACCGCACAACATAAGTTTCAAATTTGAATTAATAAGGGAACTCATTAAAAAATAAGTAAACGTTGCGCATGCGCTTAAAGTATCACGTAAACCAAGCGTAGGTTCTGTAGGTGCCTGATTTTCCAGTTCTCCTATAATATATATTCCAACTTCGTCTCTATTAAGATATTAATTCCACGAATCGATTATTTCATTGAGTGATTTCGAAACTACCGCTTTTTCATCAAAGCTGATTTCACTTTTGACGTTGATGAGTTCTAATGGGTTCTTAGCTTACATTGGTCGTTTTGAAACTAGTCGTATGAAATAACTCATTCGTGTTTTAAACAATGTGAATTGTTATGAATAAAATTGTTTTTTTTGTGGCACAAAGTTGGTTCGTTGACACGTGTCAATATTAAATGAACGACAGATTAAATAATATAGCCTGTCGTAAATTTATTTACTGATCATCCTTCAATGTTTTTGACATATGTATGTCATGAGGAACGACCGATGATGGAGTGACCTTACAAGATATTCAATTATTTCTGAAGCCCTTCACTCAAGACCATCTTGCCATGAAGACTTCCCATTCGTCATGAGATTGAGTTTAATTGCCACTTTCACCTCAGTTACGATGTATCTGTAACTCTAACATATTGTTTTCATAAGTTTTCAAAGTTGTTACTAATCACAGCGTGGATAGCCATTATTAATATTTAAAGCAGTTCAGGGGTGACATATGTGCGAGATCATTGTCTCCTCATGTATAAAGGAATGTATAAAGGACTGTTGCTTTCATTGTTTACAAAAAAAAAACAATTTTTCAATAGATGGCGCTACAGAAAAGGTTTCTTCGTTGCTTCATAGAGGGCGATGATGTTTTTCAACTTATTTTCAAAAGATCACGTTCTTATTATTAAAATATCTTTCAAAATTGCATTGATTAGGGAACTCAATAAAAAGGCATAAAGTGATCACGTAAACCAGCCGATGGCAGGTCGTAAGGTCTGTAGGTGCCTTGATTTCCTGTTTCTCCTATAATATTTCAACTTCGTCTCTATTGAGATGTTAAATATTCGAATATCGCTTTTGTTTTTCATTAAAATATGCAACATTGCATTAGTTTAACGCGAATATGCATGGATGGACTATACAACTGTGCAGATTTCCAAAGTGAATTTAAGCATCAACAAGTGGCGTTGATTAATTTCTACTGCAGTATATTGGTCAAACAGGTTCGAACATAAATCTTTCACCTCACACTCTGGTGTCGAGTTCGTGGTATTATGGGTTTCTGTCATGCCAAGTTTTAGTTTTCACTTAATATATTGTTTTTTTCTATAGAAACAGTAGCTTTGTGGATACAATTTCATTACACTTAATACAACTGTAACAAAAACTTATTTCATATACCATAGATAGATCGCCGCTTACTGACAACAGTATTGTTTGATTATTCCTCATACCTTTCTTTACATATCTATTTGATTATTTCCATGGTATGGGTAGTCAAAGGGGTTTTTATTTCACTGCTTGACGGGGCTTGCCCCCCTTGTCAATTGCAATGCGTGTGAATGAAAAGGCCAATATTCTATTTTTTTATTTCGGGCCACTTTGAAACACGCTGCTTATTTTTATTGTATAAATTTCTCCATGAATTTTATAATCATTAAATAATGTTGTGTAACTTACAAAACCAAAGACTGCTCCCAATATAATACAGGAATTATCCCTAGCATATTGGAGAGCAAAAACTCTAATTGACAGCAAAGCGCAAGAGAGTATCAATGGTATGGATGTATATATGTATGTTATGTACCCTTCATTGTCTCTGTCTTAAATATATATAATATTTTAATTTTTTTTTATATACCTTTATTATTGTTGTCAGACCACTTTATGTAGAATGTCATGTTTATTATAAATAAATAAATTTACTCTTTTTCTGTCACTTGACAAATAGCATAATCTTAAATTCCTGTATTTTGTTTATTTTCTAAACTTAAAAGTTATCCCTAAGCCTCGTCCCTTAACGTTTAATACGACACGGAGCGTGGATAACTGCCTCATTCGATGACATCTCCCGGATACGGCTCTAAGTAAAATAATTTCCCTCGCCCCTTCTTACCTTATCCCTTCACCTTCCTTTCTCAGTCCTTAACTCACGCCTGCCTGTCACCACCATCCGAAGCCTGGGTCTCTTAGGTACTCATTGCTCACTCTTTAGGTGTAATAAATCTCACATAACATATTACTTAAATACATGTGCGATACGGAAATGAAACACAACATACACATCGATATATTATCACAAATTTGCCAAAAAGAGAAAAGATTTCTTGGTTATTTTATGTACATATGTACTACTATATCTTCTTCTTCCTCTGGTTTTAGGCCGAAGGCCTATTTTTTCAGTCGGAGACTACCTTTTGTGATCTGGATGTCCAGCTGTCACTCCATCTTTTTGCTGGTCTCCCCGTTGCTCTACGACCCTCCGGGACTTCCTTGGAAACAATTTTGGGTAATCGATTGTCTCCAGTGATTATGGACTTGTAAGCCGAAACGGTCGTCGGAAGTTAGATAAATTCGTTGTGGAATATGTATGTGTTCATATTTACCATACTCATTTGGATTGTTAAAAGACCGCAAGAGATCATAATTATATAACTAAGATTTTTGTACAGAGTTAGCATTTACCTAGATATTTTTATCGGTTATAGGGTGGCTTATTGTACCTTAAAATCTCATAAGAAATATTCTTGTGTTAGTATGGATCATAACCACATGATCCGTAGACATCGCGTATTTTATATTTTCGGAATCGTTCGGAATGAAAATTGAAACAGTACTCAACAATGATATCAAAAAGTACACGTAGTTAAAAAAGGGATTTAAATTTCGAAAAACATATACCTACTTTTGCTGCTATATAAATGTGTTATTTATATCCGATTTATATTTTTACATTGAATGTGTCTGGGATACCCCTGTTCCACTTCACTTTGTGTACCAATATCTTGGTCGTCGTTGCTTATTATGTCAGGTCTGTGTATTCTGTGCTACAGACGCATGGCTAAAGTTCACTGGTCAGAACACATCAGCAACGACGAGGTACTAAGTAGGGTTGGAGAGACAAGGCAAATTATGAAAAGAATTGCCCAACAGAGAACAACTTGGATAGGCCACAACATCCGGCACCCAGGCCTGCTTTTTACCATCGTCGAAGGAATGATTGATGGGGGTAACTGATGAGGTCGCCCCAGCCCAGAAAAAACTATATAGACCAGATAATCGGTGACGTGCGCTGTAGCAGTTACAAAGAGATGAAGAGACTGGCGGACGATAGAGATAAGTGGAAAGATCGAGTGTTTGGCGCGGACCAATCCAAGGATTGTGACCCAGAAGAAGAAGTGTATTCCACACTCCGTAATGACTACTTTTTTTTTCGTCGTCCGCCAAGTTTGATTTCTTGTTTAACTGTTGCTTATTCACCTGAAGTTCTGTGTCTTCGAAGATGGACTGACGAACGACCGTCTTAATAAAGTCTTCTCTACCGGATCAGGTGTCCTGCGTTCCGACTGTCATAAGAGCTATCTTAAGAGCAGAAGCTGAATTGAAAGAGTGCGTCTTTTTGGCATTAGATCTGACAAAGTACGCACATGGTTAGGTATACCGAAAGAGATTAAATGATAGCGGCCGAGCGTACTATTTCATCGTACGTTATATTCAGTCTGTAATGGAGTATACCACATTAATACCGTTAATATAAAAATGCACTGTCCATTAAACTTTAATAGGTGCAGTAAAGAGGATATTATTTGACACTTTACCCTTTACTAACCATTTTCATTTACAGCTTTTGTATTTAGTGTTCAAATACATTATCGAATTTCGTTGCAAAATATATTTTTTGTTTCAATTCTACGGATTTATTTTTATGTTTATGCTGCTACATAATGTGAGATTTTATTTAATGTACTGTTTTATATGATTCTGTATCATGAATGTCCAGGTTAATTAATCCGCAGTTTAAATGAGGGTAATATTGAATCGAAAATAATAATATTGGAAAAATCCAGCATTGAATATTTTCAATTTCATACATATTTTAAAATCGTACGCTTTTGATGTTGAACTTCGCCCTGAGGGATAGCCGAAGTTTAATTTTAAATTAGAGAACGTCGGAGTAATATAGGGAGGTTTTTGAAATAGTTTAGTCAGTCTGGCGTAAATGTCACCTTCGGAGTTGAACTAGGAATGTAATTAAACAATTCGGTGGCCGAGCGGGTTATAATATGTTGGTACCAAGTTTAAATCTAGCCATGACCTTTTGACTGTAGGTATAACAGTATTTGTAAATGTGATAATATTATTGCTTTGTTTAATATTGACACCAGCCAACTCACATGTTTTCAAAAACTTTCTATACAATTCTCATTTCGTTCACTGAAAAAAAAATGTGACCACAGAACTGGCTACTTACGTTTTTAGCCAAACCTTTGTTATCAGTAATAAAAGTTTATCCATTTACGCACAATATTTTTACTAGCATAAAACGAATTTTGTAGTCACTATAGTTCGGTTAATTTTAACATAATTTTTTTTCATTGTTTTCTTACGTTTTTTTTTTTATTTATTAATTTCCATAATACAATATAAAATAAAATATAAAATATTGTTCATGAAATATATAAATGGAATTTATTACCTCACTAGGCAAAGCCTGTTCTGAGGTAATACTAGGCAATAAGTAAGCATAAATTTCAGCTACGTAAATTCTTAACATCTAAGGCACAAAAAATATAAAAAATACAAATAATAAAGTACAAAAGTACACATTTTAAGTCATAAAAATATAAAAAAGTACATATAAAATACAATTGTAGGTACATGAAAAAATTTATTAGGTGTCTTTGTGTTTTTGTTAATGTGAGGATGTGTTTGCGTGTGTGGATATGTGTAAAAGGGTGTATGAAAAAGATTTTGATTGTAAATTATATTAAAATTATCTTAGGACAAACGTCAAGTCTCTCTCTGACTCATCCCTCCCTCTCCGAATCAACCAATCAGTAACCAGCTTTCCAAAATTGTGCCCACTCGGCTGTACTATGTAAGTCCAAGATATCAGACATAACCATATTATATATTCTGGGTGCTAAAAATGTGTAGTGTCTCTGGGCAAAAGTAGTCTGTGTATGAGTCGGTTGCAGCAAATGTCTATTTATTGTATTAAAAGTAAGGGTGTATTGTGGTTTATATATTGCTGGGTTTTTATGTAGTTGAATGATGCATACTTATGTATATACATACATACATCACGCCATGTCCCGCACGGGGTAGGTAAACAGAACTAAACGCCACATTTTTCTATCTTGACACACATTCATCCCCTCGTCAACATTCATACATCGTTTTATACATGTTCATCTGTTGTTCGCGCTTCTTATACCTCCACATCTCGCGAAGTTCCTCGACGAAGTATTTGGGAAAGTTGACCGAAGTCCGAAGTACGTCGCCACACACTCGTTCTACTTCTCAGTAGAACGAGAAACTCAGTTGTCCGCCAGCGCTCGCACGCAACGCGTCATGGATAATGTTCAAGTGGCAGCTGCCGTTGCAATGTGCACTCTCGCGTATTATAACTACGTTAGTATTTATCACTCGAAGAAAATTAAAAAGAAATGGTTTTTATTGAAGCTTCTTTTTTTCTACAGTAACCCCTGTATGTAGCAAAAAGCGAATCTTTCTTTTTCTTCAATTCTTCTACGGGTATATCTAAGGTGTCCTGGATACGCACCCAAGCATCATTAATTTTCTTCTTGTCCTTGTGACCATTTCATTTGGGTTCCAAATAATTGGCTCCACTTGCAATGTTTCCAGGAACAACAGAATTTGCTCCTCCGACCACTATTTACCACTCATAATCGAGTCTTGTGAAAAAAATAATAAAAAAATAATTTCTAGCGCGCACATGCAGTGACGCACTCACGACAACGCATTGAAGCGAACTGAAGTTAGCCGAGTAGTGTAGAGAGGCACCTCGTGCCGGCACTTCGTGCAACTTCGAGTCCTTTGACTCGGGCGCAAAAACCGACAATAAACGGAGGTCGCCCGAGGCGAGCCGAGGTTGGACGAAGTAAGGCGAAGTGCCTCTCCACACTATCGTATTCGCCTATCTTCGATCAACTTCGCGAGTAGTGTAGTGGAGGTATTACATTTCCGTCTTCGAGAATATTGTTCACATGATCGTGTCATCCTTTTCTTGGCGCCCCCGATCTCTTGTTCCGTTCCTGTCAGCTTTGTATATTTTCTTCGTCAGGCGTTCTTCATACATTCTTCCCAAGTGGGCAAACCATCACAATGTGTTAACTTTCATATTGTTAATTACATCTTTCATCATCATACATTCTTTCGTTGTGTCTTCATTTCGTACTCTGTCATACATCGTTCTGTTACAATTTTTTTACTGCATTTATTCTGCTTTCGTGCGACTTCTGCCAAGTCCAAGTTTCACTTGCATACGTCAGGGTTGGCACTACAATTGCGTTATAAATGACAACTTGTGTTAACCTACGTATATCTCCTCGTATATTTATTTATACGTACGTATATTTTTATGTTGTTTCTTTTTCTTTTTAATATGCATGTTGAGGCATTAAGCATCTAATTATGCTCACAAGTTTTAAAATGTATTGTAATACATATTTGATTCCAACTATTAGGTATTAATTATAACAAAAAAAACATCTTTATTTCTATATGATAATCTTTTTAACAAATTCGAGTTTCTTGAGCTTTCGATCCATTTTTAAAAAACTGTTGCAAAAAATATACTTTAAAACTTTCTTTTTAAATCAACAACAGTTTTAGTGCATATTCCAGGCAGGTTAAGCTTTCTAAAATCATTGTAATTATTGATTTGGTTCTATATTCAATGTATAGCTAGATTCATATGATGTTTGTAATAGCCAGTGTATGGTGTAGTTGTATGAAAATTAGTTCATGTAAGAGTTCATACAGCCTGTTTGTATACATATGTTGTTCGTTAGCAAGTTTGGCCCCTGTTGTTTAAATCTTTGTCTAAAGTAATTCCATTCAAGAACCATTAATATTGCTTTAGTATTAAACAAGAGGTTTTGGCTACGCGAATAATATATTAATGACATATAAATTAATAATGACTATATTACGAGAGAGACTTAGTATCTTGTGTTTACATATCATTTGATAGTCATGAGTTTGTTGCGTTGTAAACTTATACATATTCTCAGAAAAGCATTAAAAACACCAGTGAGTTTATGAAATCCCATATATTTATATCATATCAAAGATGATGCTTTTCAGTTGACATGAACTTGATGTCTCATTGTAATTAAATATTTAGGTAGTTATATGCTGAACATCGTCAGAATGGTGAAAAATAATGATGAAGACCATCTATATATATGGATTCAAAAAGAGTATAACAATAATAGAGAAGGAAGGGACAATTGCAAGAAAAATAAAATACCTGAAAGACATTAAGGTAAATATGTATGTAGGTATAATAAAAATACAGTCTTCTTCTTCTTCTTATGTTAGGCCTAAGGGCCTGTTATTTGCAGAGACGTTGTTCTCCTGCGAGATTGAGTCCCAGCTGTCCTTCCACCTCTTTGGTGGTCTGCCTGGTGGTCGTCTTCCTTCGGGTCGGCTGTGTAGTGCTATGTAAGGGATCCTGGATATAGTCAAGGAATGAATATATAAATATTGTATTAAAAGGACAGCAATTATATTGAATAATGGCCAACAGAAAAACCCGACATTAACTATTCATAAGGTAATAATAGTGGAGAAGTATTAAAATTTATTTGTGCATTAATCAAAGGAATGTTATTGTTACATTTTACTCTAGTCGCGTTTGCGAAAAATTTAAGTAGAACTTAAAATTAAATATATATTTTTTTTAAATTCTAGTTGATTATGGAATTCTATCATGAAGTGACAGTTGCAAACATTGAAAAAAATTAGGTTATTACATAACAAATACCTTCAACCCCGAGAAATAAATAAAATGACGTATTGAAATGGAAGGACATTTTGGCAGGATGTATTTGGAATGTTTTATATTAATTAATTAGTTATATTAGAATGGAATAAAATAGAATATATCGGAAGGATATATTTGCGCGTTCATAAGATATATCAAATACTTCCTTACCAATAGATATACTTGGGTAGCAACTGATTATTTATAATGAAAGATCACTTACGGAATACATAATTTATTGTGACTAATTAGTGTACATTATTTTAAAGATGATTTAAATATTTAATACGCGCGGATCGATGTGGAGGAAGCGTTCACGGCAAACGTCCTGCGAGCTGGGCTGGTAAAGTCTGAATGAAGTGGGAGAGCGGGCTCGGCGCGAATACGCATCGCGGCATTTTGTGGCCATAGAGATGGGCCGCCACACACTCACCCCCCAGTCGAAGACGGTACCATGAAGGGTTCCTCAGCATCCCGGCACATCTGAAATTTAGAGAAAAAAAATTTAAAGTATACATTGTAAAATTTTATAATTAGAGGACAAGACAATTAAAATTAAATGTCACAGATGAAATTGTGTTTTTTTTATACGTATAGTATCCTAAAATGCGTCGTAGGAGGTACCATATATATGTGGAGACGATCGAGTAGTCTGTTCCAGGTGTCCTCAATGTGCCGAGATAGATTGGTATGGTGTGCAGAAGTTGCAGATTCTGTAGCTGCGTGAAGCTCTCTTCGATAGAAATATATTTGAAGTTCCTTGTAGCTTGCCAAGTATAAGTCCGTGCGTGCGTATATGTGCATGTGTGCGTGTAGATAAATATATATAAATAAATAAGTCCGACAGCTACCAATCGTGTGCCACAGCGGGGCCAAAACACGAGGGTGTCCGGGAGAATTGTGGTGCGTCCATGAGGCAGATGGAGCGACCTTGAGCATACATAGTATAACTCAGTATATTGGTAAGTTACTGTAGCTTCCTAGCGTGTGCCAGCAGTGGGGCGAAAACACGGAGGAGTTAGTAACATGAGTGTTGAGCAGCTTCCTAGCGTGTGTCAGGAGGAGGGTCGTCCTTGGCTGACGAGACCACGAAGGATGAGACCAGGTCTCAACAAAATCCTTCCTCGTTCAAGGCGATTATAAGCGATGATACGTGGGGAGTTTTCAACAATTATTTTCACCAATTATTTTCACTCTATTTTTGTATCGAATACGCAGTCAAATCCACAACAAAATTATGTATCCTCGAACATCTCCAAAGAACTTTTTCACATATCATCGATCGATGTAACGGAAAGCATAGTTCTCAAATATTTATCATCTCTAGATATAAATAAGTCACAAGGCTCAGACGGTGTCCACCCCTTGTTTATTCGTAACTGTGCTAAACAACTCTCGATACCACTGACTAAACTTTTCAATCTCTCTATAACTGAAGGTACGTTCCCTCTCATATGGAAAAATGCAATTATCTCTCCAATTTATAAAAGTGGTGACAAAACGGCCATTGAAAATTATCGTCCTATTTCCAAATTACCAGTTTTAAGTAAAGTCTTGGAAAAAATTGTTTGTGACCAGATAACTGCCGTAGCACGTCCATACATAACCCATAACCAACATGGTTTTGTAAGTATGAGATCCACCGAAACTAATTTATGTGAATTTAATGATTTTGTATCATCCACAATGCATGAAGGATATCAAACTGATGCCATTTACACAGACTTCTCTAAAGCGTTTGACAAGATAAGTCACAGTATACTTTTAAGAAAGCTTGGAGAAATGGGTATATATGGTGACCTTTTGCGTTGGATTAAATCTTACGTTGAAAATAGATCACAGGCTGTTGCACTGAGGGGCTACACATCTATATTCAAGATTATACCTTCGGGGGTTCCTCAGGGATCCCATTTAGGACCTCTATTGTTCATACTTTATATAAATGACTTAGATCAAATGGTAGAGAGATCCTCAATTCTTATTTTTGCTGATTGTTACGGACGGCAGTGGTTAGCCGAACGCAGCACTTTATTTTATTTAAGGCGGTGGCTCGCCTCTTCACCGTGGATCGCCTCGTCGTCTCCACGTAGCTCCAGCAGCTCGCTACACAGTATACGACTCGTATACTATGTAGAAGAGATATTCGGGATGAATGCTTCCGTCGGTGGTTGATTCCAGTTCAAAATGGTAGTCCAGGTTCAGGCAGGGTCGTCGAGTGTTCCGTATTCCAAGCAGGTTCAGGCAGCGTCGAGTCAAGAGATAAATTATAAACGCAGGTAGTGGTATGAAAGAACATATATTTTGCACAATGTGCCGTATATTTATATATTGCCGCCGGTCAATGAGCGGCCGGCGGTACAACGATTTTCGGGCGCGGTGAGGCATGCTAGTCGGTCTGCGCGGGGGTGTGCAGTCGTGTACCGCGGCGGGTATCCGCCGGCGGCCGAACGACTTTCACCATTTCCCGGCTAGGCCCTACACATGTATCCTCGCCGCTACCCAGTTACATTACAATATAATACAATATAATCAGAGTCAGGCACATTGGCTTTATTTTTCCGCGATACATTTCATAACTTAAACCTAATCCAATCTCGTCCGTTACATCCTCCCCCCGTGTCGCTCCGCGGCACTAGTCTCTTAGCGGGCGGTGATTGGAAGGACTGCTACCTTGACGGCTGGCTTGAGGTATGTACCGGTGGCTGTCTGTACGCGGACGGTGCGTACTTGTCCATCTGCTGCGGTGATCGCCTCGATCACCCGGCCTCGCGGCCAGTGATTGCGTGGCTGGGAAGCGTCGACCACAATGACTATGTCGCCGGTCTTGATGGGTTCAACCGGTTCCCTCCATTTTCTTCTCTGGGCTAACGTAGGTAGGTACTCTCGTACCCACCGCCGCCAGAACATGTCGGCTATCTGCTGCGCCAGCCTCCATTGTTTACGAAGGCACACTTCCTCCTGTGCTGACGTGTAGATTGACAGGTTCGGCCTTCGTCCGGCCGATCCCAGCAAGAAGTGATTAGGCGTTAGGGGCTCCTCATCTCTTGGGTCGGCCGATACGTGTGTTAGGGGTCGATTATTGATGGTGTATTCCGCTTCCGCGATCGCTGTTAATAGCGTTTCTTCACGCGGTGCTCGCTCCTTCAAAGCGGCTGTTAGTGCGATCTTCACAGACCTCACTAAACGCTCCCAGGCGCCTCCAGTGTGCGGCGCCGAAGGCGTATTGAAACGCCACTCTATGCGGCGGTTTGCCAACTCAGCGGCCATCCGCTTGTCTGATTGCATATCTGCGAGGGCGTCCCGAATTTCATTGTCGGCGCCTTTGAAGTTGGTCCCGTTGTCGGTGTAGAAAACTTTCGGTTGACCGCGTCTCGCAGTCATTCGTCTGATTGCCATTATCGTGGCGTCGGTGCTGAGCGATGAGGTGACTTCTATGTGAATGGCTCGAGTCACCATACACGTGAACAGAGCGCCGTAGCGCTTTTCTCTGCGCCGCCCGACGGCGACCATCATCGGCCCAAATATGTCGAGGCCGCAGTGGGTGAAGGGCCTCTCGTGGTGGGCCAGCCGTCCCGGCGGTAGTTTTTTTTTTTTTTTTTTATTTTTTTTTTTTTATTTTTTTTATTTTTTCAAATTGAAGCTAACAATGTACAAAGAATAGTATATGTATATGTATAAAAATATCAAATATAACAATTATCATCTCCGCACATCAATTATTAGCTTACAATACTATCATGATTTATTACAAAATACAGTCATATATACAAGATACAAAATCATATGTGTGTGTGAGGGTGTATATGTGTGAAGGTGTGTGTGTGTATGTGTGTGTATGTGTAAGTGTACATATATGTGTATGTGCATGCGTGCTGTGCGTTAGTGATAATCTTATGAAATTCCTGTTTTTAATTTTTGAGCGAGTTTATGTTTTGTATCACTGAATAGGTCTATGTCAAGGGACTTCTCATATTTTATGTATGTGTTTATAATTCTGTTTATAGTTGAGTTTTTCGCGGCATTAGTTTTGTATAATTTAGGTCGGAAGAGAGTTGTGTGTCTGGAGCGTCTCAATGGTACGTTAAAGTCAATACTCGACAAAAGTTCCGGGCAGTCAATAATATTGTTCAATATGTTGTACAGAAATTGTATATCTTGGCATTTGCGTCTTGATTCTAGTGACGGTGGAATAGGTGCAACAATACTTCGATATGCCAATCTCTTCAAATATTTACGCTGTATTTTTTCTATATTATTAATGTTGGCTCATCATTGGTGGTGACGGTCTCGCTCGCGCTTGTCGGCAGCGTAAGCATTCGTGTAGCACCTTTCGCACCGTCGTTCTCATACGGATGATCATGAACGAGGCTCTCAGGTCGGCCATCGTTCTTTCGACTCCTGCGTGTTGGGCGCGTTCATGATGCTGCCTTATTAAGAGTCGAGTATATGGGTGTGTCCCGTCCAGGATGATCGGCGCTTGTACGCCGCGCGCTATCTCACTGAGCGCGTTGAGTCGCGTGCCCATTCGCAGTATTCCTTCTTCGTCGACGTAGGGCTTCAGCATATTCAATCGGCTGCTGGCCTTTATCGGCTCCCCCCGTCGTAACGGGCCCACGTCTTCGAAAAAGTTATCGTCTTGACATTGCGCAACCCATCTTCGTTCTGCTTGTGCAATCTCGGCTGATGTGAGTTCGGGCCCGCCAGGCCCCCTCTGCCGGCATCGTTCGGTGAATCTCACTGCCCAGGCCGTTGTTCTGATTAGGCGAATCCACGATGAGAATCTCGCTATGTCGGGAAGGCTCTTGTCGCGACCGCGCAGCTGTGACGTCACCAAGACGGTCTGCGGCCGCACCTCCATCTCGACTTCGTTGTGTCGTACGTGGGTCCTCCTTTCTACGGGCCATTGAGTGGGTGGTTTCTTCAGGAACCCGGGGCCTCCGAACCACATGCCATCAGGTCGGAGGTCGGGCATCTCTTGGCATCTGGTGCCAAGGTCGGCAGGGTTGAGTGCGGTCGGCACCCACCGCCAGCTTTTGATGTCTGTCAGCTCGTCTATTTCGCCCAGTCTATTGGCGACAAATGTTGAGTATGACCGCGGGTCGGTCCTCAGCCATTGCAACACTGTCGTTGAGTCGGTCCAGTGCACCGTCTCCTCGATCGGCTTCTCGCACTCCCTCCTCACGGTGGCGGCTAGTCTGGCCGCTATGAGAGCCCCTTGTAGCTCGAGGCGCGGTATCGATAGCGGCCGTAGCGGTGTCACTTTGCATTTGCTCGTGAGGAAGGTTACTCGAGTGTCGGTTGGCGTACCTTCTACCATATAGGCGACGGCGCAATACGCCGTTTCGGATGCGTCGCTGAAGACGTGTAGGGTCCTCCGTGCGTTGGGATACCATCGGCAACACCTGGGAATCACGCAATGGGCGGTGCTCAGCGCTGCTCGCAGGGCCTGCCACTCGTACAGGTGTTCCGGCCATAGAGTATCGTCCCAGTCTATGCTAGACCTCCATATTCTTTGTAGGAGGGCCTTGGCTCGCACGGTGAGGCATGAGGCAATGCCGAGCGGATCAAATATTTTCATGGTCTCCGCCAGGACTTTCCTCTTTGTCGGGTGTTCGTCGCAATCCCCCAGTAGATGATCGAACGTACATGATATTTCGTCTCGTTTCGGGTCCCAGCGGACTCCGAGGATGCGCTCTGTGGACTCGCCGCAAGTGATGATATCTACGGCGGCCGGCGCTCTCTTGTGTCTAGGTATGTCTCCTAGGACGGATTCGCAGTTTGACGCCCAGTTGGCGAGTTCGAATCCGCCGCTTTTGAGGAGGGCGCTTACGCTCTTTGCCAAGGTTTCGGCTTCGCCTGGCGTGTCGGCTGCGTCCAGATAATCGTCCATGTAAAATTTCTTCCGGATCGCCATTGCAGCTTTCGGGTGCATCGCTTGGTACATTTCGGCGATCTGTTCGCGAACATATTGCGCGCTGCTCGGCGAACATTTCGCCCCGAACATCATGGATGTCAGGACGAAGGTGCTGGGCTGTTTTCCGGGGGTGTCTCTCCACAGGAATAGCTGAGCCGCCTGGTCTTCCCTCTTGATTTTAATTCGCAGAAACATCTCCTTGATGTCTGCGGCGACGGCGATCTTTCCTTCGCGAAAACGTAGAACATTGCCGAGCAGCGATGATAAGAGGTCCGGTCCAGCGAGCAGGGTGTCGTTCAGTGACGTTCCTTTGTACTTGCTGGCGGCGTCGAAGACAATGCGCAGCTTCCCGGGTTTCTTCGGGTTGATGACCGCGAAGTGAGGCAGATACCATTTCCGATTTGCCGTGACAGCTTCATCGGCAGCCAATGGGCGTGCATACCCCTTGGCGAGAAGGTCTTTCATTTTCTCGCGGTATGCGTTCGCCATTTTATCATCGGCTTTTAATTTTTTCTCTAATTGCGCAAGCCGATTTATTGCGCAATTCTTGTTGTCGGGCAGGTGTGAGTTTTCGTTTCGCCACAGAAGGCCGGTCTCCCACCGTCCCTCTGGTAATCGTCTCGTCGTTTCTCGCATGATTGTCACAGCCTTTTTGTCTTCTTCCCGTTCACGGGCGGCGGCGGTGACTCCCAGTGCGTCCACCGAGAAGCTCCATTTCACCAACTCGTTCAGTTCCCGATATTGGGCGGCGATTGTGCAAGCGACGGTATGTTGTGCAACTTCTTCGTGCGCTGGTCCGCCGCCGCCGTGCACCGTCCATCCAAGGGCAGTGCGTGACGCAATCCGTGCGCCTCCGTTTTCCCGTACTTCGCGGGATACAATTAGGTGGGCATTGTCTTGCCCTAGCAGCATCTGCGGCAGTGTGGTGCGTCTCGACGCTCCCGAGCGGCCATTGCACGCGTTGGCGTTCATCATCAGCGAGTGTGGTAGCCGTAGATCCTTGACGGTGTAGGCAGCGACTGTGTATTGATGGCTGTCGCCCGTTACTTTCAGTCGCACCCGGCGTGATTGAACGTCGGTATGCATTCCGCCTGCCCCGCGTAATCTCAGCTGTCGTGCCGGTCCGTCGGCGCCGACTTCGCGTGCCACTGCTGCGTCTACCAAGGTGATTGTTGACCCTTCGTCGAGAAGTGCGTGTATTTTCACTTCTCCGGTTGGCCCGTTTACTGTCACCGGGAGTATTTTCAGGAGCGTCTCTGTTTCCAAGCCGTCTCGTGCAATATTATTGCACACACTCTCTGTCGGCGCAGCGTTGTTGTTGCGAGGGTTGTGGAGTAGGTGGTGGTGCGGCATGTCGCATCCTTCGATACCACATTTCCTCTTCTTCTTGCAGAACTTCGCTCTGTGGCCGGCAAGTAGACATACGGCACATAATCGCTTGCTTTTCGTGTATGTCCAACGTTCGTTTACACTTTTTTCCCGAAATATTGCACAATCGTACAGCGGGTGTAACTCATTGCACAAGTCACAGGCCGGTGTATTTTTCTTTTCCTCTACTACGTGGTGGACAGTGGCGTTTCCGTCTCGACGTTGCGCATCTCGTTTTGCCGGTTTACCTGAGCGTAGACTGCCCATGTTCGGCGCCGCATTGCACAATCCGTCTAGCCACTGTGACAGCTCTTGGGTGGTCGCTTTGGTGGTTCTATTTCTTCCTGTATCGAACCACATCAGCTGCACGTAGATCGGTAGCTTCGCTACTATCTCTTCCAGTAGTTGAGGTGCTATCAAGTACGTCTTGTCGACCCCTCTGATTGTCGAAACCACGTTGCTCACGGCCAATGCGAAGTCCCGCAACGTGTCCATGGATGCTGGCTCTGCGACGCGCGGTATTCTGCGCAGCCTGTCCACCATCGCACCCACTATCATCTGGGGGTGACCGAAGTTTTTTTCTAGCCTGTCCATTATTTCGGGTATGTTTTTTGCGTCGGTCAACAGTGCTGAGACGACTTCGTGCGCTTTTCCGGTCAACGCTTGTCGCAGCCGGAGGATGTTCTCTGCGTCGGTCAGGTTGCACAGTTGAGTCGACTGATCCCACTGACTTTTGAAGTTACGCCAGTCCATGGCGTCTCCGGAGAACAGCGGCAGGGCTACCGCCGTACTGTCTCTCGCCATACACGTATTGTGCCTTGGCGTATTGTTACTGCGGGTCTCTTGCTCGGGTGACGGGCAGCTGTCGGGTGCTGACGCTACCCGCCAGGCTTCGTTGAAGGCGACTGTGAAGAACGCCATCCGATCCGATTCTTTTGTCGCCCATTCTCGCGTTCGCCTGGAGGCCTCGGTCTCAGCGGTTGGCTCCGGCGTGACGTGGTCTGCATTGGATGTTCCTGGTGCTGCATGGTCGGGTCCGGCCGTGCGTGCTTTCAGGATCTCGTTCATCTGCTTCTGCTGTCGTTCCAGTTATTTTTTATTTATTTTTATTTTTATTTATTTCTATCCAAAAACATAGAGTAGATATAAGATACAAAATAATTAAAGGTATTATAAGCTTATTCATACATAGTAGACATACAAATTAAATATAATTTATTTCATTTCAATAAATATGATTTCATTATTTCACCATTGCTTACATAGTTAAAGCTATCCTTTTTGTTTGTATCTTTGTTACTAGCCCCCTCACTAGGCATAGCCTGTGCTAAGGTGAGCTAGTTTTATATTATTGTCTATTGCGTTGTTTATTTATAGATACGTTTACATATAATATAAGTAAATGTACATACATACGCTACGCATTCAAGCGTATTCATCCTTCTTTCTCTCTTTCCAAACACAATATTTCATTATGAGTCATTAACACACAGCAAAAATTGTAAAAATAAAATAATTGTTGAAAAAATTGATTGATTTAGAGACAAAAAAAAAAACAACAAAAGTACTTATTTTTCACTTTTTTCAATTGTCTATTCTGTTGTTTGTAATAGTGCATTTACATTTTATTAGGTAGAATTATTTCCTTCAGGATTTTTTCATCTATTTCATAAACCCATCTTAGTGATAGTTTTTTAAATTCTTTTGCATTTTTAATGGTTTTAATATTTGTTGGTAAACTATTGAAGAGTTTTGTTGAAAAGTATCGTACGCTACGTTGTCCAAAAGTTGTTTTTATGTATGGTATATTTAAGGTATTTGTTGTACTTAACCTAGTGTGTTTATATTGTTGTGAGCTAGTATATTGGTCTTCTCTTTTTAGCTTGTATAATAGCAGATTTTTTGCATATATTTTTGTAATTGTTGGAACTTTGAATTTAGTGAAAATCTCTTCAGTATTCGTTCGAATAGGTACCTTAAGTATAACTTTTATGATAGCTTTTTGGGCTATATCTATTTTCTTTATTATTGTTGGCGTTGCACTTCCCCATCCAATAATTCCATATTCCATTATTGAATGACAAAGAGCATAGTATATATTTTTCAAATGTTTTAGGTCAATAACATTTCTGATTGATTTAAAGAAGTATATAAATCTGTTCATTTTATTTGTCATACAGTCAATGTGGCAGTCCCATCTCAAGTTTTCATCAAATATAACTCCTAGATATTTCATGCTCTCTGTTCGTTCAATGATCGGGCAGCTACATGTTGGTTGATCACTTAAGTTTTCGGTACAGTAATCATGAATTCTTAGTTTATGTTCGTCACTAGGTTTATTTCGGGAGGTTATGCTGTATGCAATGTATTTTGTTTTGTTTGTATTTAGTGCCAGAGAGTTCCTGTCAAGCCATTTTTTTACATGGGTTAATTCAGTTTCAGCGACTTTGTATAGTTTATTCCAAGTTTTTTCGTAATAGATGAAAACTGTGTCATCAGCATAACTGATGACATGTCCTTTTGTGGGTAGGTTGCCCAGGTCATTCATATATATAAGAAACAGTATAGGTCCTAACACACTTCCCTGAGGCACACCACAGTTAATTGTTAGGTTTTCACTTATGTGACTTCCCACTTTTACACACTGATTTCGGCCTGTCATGTAGTCTTTGAGTATTTTTAGGGAAGTATCTTTAACACCAATGTTTTCAAGCTTTTTGAAGAGCAAATTGTGGTTTATGGTATCAAAAGCTTTGGTGAGGTCAATAAACTTTTTGTTCACGGATAACCTTCCGTAGCTGTACGATGGTGTCCTCGCTCGTTGTCTCGACTGTGTGCGTCGAGTCGTTGTCGGAGACATCTTCTTCCAGCTCCTTGGCAGCATTTTTCCCGCTTCTCAACGATGGAGTCATCTTGGCGATTATACACACTGGATGAAGATCGATCCGGCGCTCGAAGGACCAAAAATGTTACGGACGGCAGTGGTTAGCCGAACGCAGCACTTTATTTTATTTAAGGCGGTGGCTCGCCTCTTCACCGTGGATCGCCTCGTCGTCTCCACGTAGCTCCAGCAGCTCGCTACACAGTATACGACTCGTATACTATGTAGAAGAGATATTCGGGATGAATGCTTCCGTCGGTGGTTGATTCCAGTTCAAAATGGTAGTCCAGGTTCAGGCAGGGTCGTCGAGTGTTCCGTATTCCAAGCAGGTTCAGGCAGCGTCGAGTCAAGAGATAAATTATAAACGCAGGTAGTGGTATGAAAGAACATATATTTTGCACAATGTGCCGTATATTTATATATTGCCGCCGGTCAATGAGCGGCCGGCGGTACAACGATTTTCGGGCGCGGTGAGGCATGCTAGTCGGTCTGCGCGGGGGTGTGCAGTCGTGTACCGCGGCGGGTATCCGCCGGCGGCCGAACGACTTTCACCATTTCCCGGCTAGGCCCTACACATGTATCCTCGCCGCTACCCAGTTACATTACAATATAATACAATATAATCAGAGTCAGGCACATTGGCTTTATTTTTCCGCGATACATTTCATAACTTAAACCTAATCCAATCTCGTCCGTTACACTGATGATGCCAAATTTTTTAAAAAGATTTGCTCAACGAATGACTGTGAACAATTACAAGACGATATTACACGACTAAGTAATTACTGTTTAGATAATCAATTATATTTGAATGCCAGCAAATGTTCAATAATAACCTATACTAGGAAGGCGAAGCCTATTATATTTGATTATAAAATCCAAGGTAGCAATATTCGTCGAACGAGCTTAGTTAAAGACCTGGGTATATTGATGGACTCCAAATTGATTTTTCAAGATCATATTGAATACATTGTTGGTAAAGCTCTGAAACTATTGGGTTATTTAATTAGGGTTTGCAAGCCATTTCACTCAATTGATACACTCAAAGTACTATATTTGTCATATGTTAGAAGTCGGGTTGAATACGCGAGCACGGTGTGGAATCCCCATTATAATATACATATTGATCAAATCGAGCGTGTACAAAAGAAGTTTGTAAAACACCTTGACTATAGATCACATACGTATTCCCCTGACTACCCTGCTCGCTGTGTGAAATATTCATTACCCACTTTACAGAAGAGGCGTACAATCAGAGACTTGATGTTTCTTTATAACATATTGAATAATCGGGTTGATACTCCTTATTTATTAGGGAAAATTAACCTTCGAGTCCCTGCGCGTTTAACAAGGAGTCACGACTTATTCAATGTGCCTGTTCTTAGAACTAATTATGCCGGAAATGCTTTTGTACATAGAGCATGTAAACAGTTTGATGCAAAGTTCGATGGTCTTGACATGTTTGGCACACCGAGCGTATTTAAGAGTATGTTGAGGCTTTCTCATTGATTGATTTTATATTCCTAATTTTCCCCTTCTATTCCTATCCATTGTCCTGTCCCAAACCTCCTAGCTTGTATGCATCTATTTTATGTCTACTTAATATTGATTTGTTTTGTTTCTTATCCTTGTAAGGTTTTTATATTTTGTCATTTTGTATGTATATACCCACGGAAATTTTCCTTTTTTTGTACAAATATATTTTTTCTATGGGTATATACATAATTACATAATTAAATAGAGTTATATATTATATATAGTTATATATTTTGATTGTATGACCCTAACATAGTAATTGGCGTTACAATCTTGGTTTTTGTATAAATTAATTCATTTTGAAAATATATGTTATATTATAAAACTGTATGTAACCTTAAGAAATAAATAAATAAATAAATAAATAAATTTAATACGCGCGGATCGATGTGGAGGAAGCGTTCACGGCAAACGTCCTGCGAGCTGGGCTGGTAAAGTCTGAATGAAGTGGGAGAGCGGGCTCGGCGCGAATACGCATCGCGGCATTTTGTGGCCATAGAGATGGGCCGCCACAACATCATTTAATAAAATGCGACACATGTTCTGCAATAGTCACTTTAATCTAGCTTAGCTCCGACAGATGATGGTTTAGCGCTATGTTTGGTCCATACTGTTACATGGACACTTAAAAGCAGTAGTGTTTACCGTCTGGAGGCGTTTGAAATTTGGTTATTCAGGAGAATGTTGCGAATACCTTGGACAGATAGTCATCAACATCGAGATCTTACAAAGAGCTGATCCTAAAAGACAATTGCAACGAAAAATATATTATTTGGAGCATGTGATTCGAGCACCGAGGTGCGGTGTACTACAATTGATCCTCAAATATTGAGGGAAGAAGTGACATCTGCCGTTAACAAATATCAAATAATTAAGGAACATCCGCTAATGTATCGGTATTAATGGACGGTCAAGCGACTCTTCGAGCTGGCGAGGAACAGGGAGGCGTTGAATGAAGTAGCCGACGTTGAGGGAACCTGACGTAGCACCGAAAGAAGATATTTGTATCCTTATTATTTTGTATAGAGTGATCCTGGTAAAATGGGGATACTCATTTGAAGAAGACATCTCCCTGATGGGGAAAGGATGCACCCCTGTGGTCCTGATTGTGGCAAATAACAGGGCGATGGTAGTCGCGGCATATTAGAGTGACAGGGTTCAAACCAGACGGACACGTAAACTAACTTACTAATTATTTTGTATGACAATATCGGGATGCCTAAAGGAAAGTATATGGAGGAGTTATACACACACATTTATATCGAAAGCAAAGTCCGAATATATAAAACATGTGTGAGACCCATTGCCACCTACGGAGTAGAGACCAGAGCAGACACAACGAGAACAAAATCTCTTCTGAGAACATTGAGATGTATAACCGGAAGATTGAGATGTATAAGTGTAGTACGGAAGACAGATGAATGAAAATAGACTCCCACGTATCGCTCTCCAAGAGAACCCAGCTGGAAGTAGACCGCCAAGAAGACCTCCAAAGAGATGGCGAGACAGCTGGCAGTCCACATCGCAGTAGAAACAGATCTTCGAATCCATGAAAAGGAAGAAGAAATTTTTAAACCTTCTTCTTAATCAGCCTTCTTCCCTCCACAGCTGGAGGTAAGCCTCTTCCATCTATGTTTATTTGATGCCATCTGCATCCATCCCCGCCGTCCTGACAATATCCTGCCTGCTAATGCCTCTTCTATTTGTCCATGGTCTCCATTTAAGGATTTTTGGGGCCCAGCGCTCACCAACTTGTCTTGTGACATGCTCTGCTCACTGCCATTTGAGCTTCGCATTGCGACCCATGACATCCTTTGCTCGCATGACATAGCATTTTACCTAGTATTACTAAATTACGACTTAACGATTTTGGTACAATCCTACATATGTATGTTGCTGTCATAATGGGGAAGACTTGTCCTCAGACGAAAATGTCTTATTTGTTTCCTGAAGCGGTATGTTTCTCAATTTTAGTATTTTTTTATAACACGCTCACTATTCATTTATTATTTGTATGCGAAAAACATTTCTGAGTAGGTACTTATAAAAAAGATAGTACAGCTTGAAATATTTCCAATGTTCCGACTCCATATGAGACGATTGAAATTATATAGCTATTTTTAAAATTTTGCTTTTTTAAAACGGTGTTTTTTTAATAAGTCTATCTTATCGTGAATTTCCTAAGTTTCTATTAAAATTTTCTCGTTTCTTGATCCTTTTAACTTATAAAAACATAATTCTATTACTTTGAAGCAACTCGAAATTCAAATCGACTTCATCTAAACAAAATCAAAGTCTTGAGCGAAAATATTGTCTTAAAGTTAGTTTTACTCCGAATATAGTCAGTTTGTAATTGTTGTTAATTATAGGCTGTGTTGATTCTATAGAATTACTTAAATAGGACACTTCTTGTTATGATTAAATTAGTAGATTGAGCATGAAATTTTCCATTTTTCGGTTGACAACGCTTACATAAATTTTCATATTATTTAAATTTTTTTGAAATATTTACGGTCCTACATACTTAATAGATTTCGTTAAAAGCTTACTAAACGCGCAACTAGATAAGCACGACTAAATAGTTAAGATCGGTATTAAAAAATCTTACTTATAAACGTATACTAAGATATGACTATTTCACTGAATTGTTTACGAACACCCTCATTTTTTATAAATCGAATATTTTTTTAATTCCATACATGCAAAAATTGAATTTTCTCCCTTTCGGGAGTCAAATAATATTTTTATTGACGAACTTTTTTAACATCTCAATAGAGACGAAGTTGGAATATTGTAGAAGAACCAGGAACTCGAGGCACCTACAGGGCTTACGACCTGTCATCGGCTGGTTTACGTGATCACTTTATGCGTTTTTGCTCGACGTTCACCAATTATGCCTTCTTATAGTTCCCTTATCAATGTAATTTTTGAAAGTTCTATATATTTGAATAGTGTGTAACAATTCACCTGAAAATAAGGAACTATACTATTGCCATCTATGAAATAACGGAAAAGCCTTTTTTTGTAACGCCATCTAATGAGAAATTAGTTAATTTGTAAACAATGAAAGCAACAGTCCTTATAAATGAGATGACGGTGTCTCGCACAGATGTCACCCCTGAGCTGCGCCAGAAATATTATTTAATTTTTGGCTTGTTTACCTACTCGTACCAATGTGTATGTAAATCGAATATTTGTTTAATTGCATATACGCATTGGATTTTTTTCCCTTCTTCGGATCCTTCGTCACTTTATGGTGTTTTCAGTTTATTTTCAAACGAACAGATTTTTCATGATTAAAATATATAGAACTTTTGATGGATGGGTCGATGGCAGAGCGGTTAGTGCGCTGGACTAGTAATCCAGTGGTCGCGAGTTCGAATCCTGCCTCGACCGATTTCGTTCACCTATAGTACAAGCATTTATTTGCTTATTTTAGGGAACGTAGGAAGTTGTATATGCACTAGTTTGACAAGGACATATTCATTTTTTTTCTTGTATTATCTGTATTATCTTTGATGATATACAAAAATTGGATTGATAGGGAACTCAATATGAAGGCATAATTAGTGAACGTTGTGCAAATGCATATAGTGATCACGTAAACCAGCCGATGACATGTAAACATGCACTTGTATAAATATATTGTAATGGTACAGAAAAAATCAGTTACCCGCACAGTTTATAAGTGGTTAATACTAAGTTCAACAATCATTGTAATTTCTATGAGTGTATCTATAAATATAAAAATAACAATACTTTAGTTGTAATAAAAGGAAGAATAAACAATTGTGAAATAAAATAGCAGAAGCATGTAGCAATAATCCCACACAACACAATAAAGTTAAAATCTGCAAGATTGTTATTTAGAAAATCGATTTCAGATTTATCGATAGAATTATACAATTTACAACTACGTCTGACAAAAGAGCAATGTAAATACATTTTGTTTTGTAAATTACTAACCCATATCTACATATTTTTGGCTGAGTTTGTTATGTTTTGTTCACATTCGTGTCTATTATTCATCTCGAAACTACGCCGACAATCCGCTCATATTACCATGGATTTTTCAAATAATGTATTTTCGACCTTTCCTACAGTATTTTTTCTCTTTTTTCGTGTATTTTTGACAGCAATGGTGCTAACAATGAATGGCATTCGTTTAGTTCGGTGATTTATATGTTGTTTCAACTTCACCATAGTTTTTCAACGTTTTTTAATCCCGCCCTCGTTGTAGTATTTTTCTTCAGCATTCATTGTGTCCCTAGAATTATGCCATGGATAAAATAACTTCAATACCATGTCTTTACAAATGATCTCCCACATTCTTATTTATGTTATGCAAACTCACTATGAAAATAGCCCTAGCATTTCGGAACTGTATGTATATGCCAAACATCATCACATGTGATGAATAATTCAAAATGTTATACAACAAAATATTAAAATAACAACAAAGCGTAATTAAAAATAAACGATATGTAGTAAAATCATATATACCTAAGAATAATAATTAAACAGCTATGTTTACTTATCATAACTTATCTGTCAAACATAGGTATCATTGAAACTATTTTATCCAATTCATTGTATTATAATTATATTCAATTTACAGAGTCTGCGTTATCAAGTGTTACCTAATCACAACTTGCATTTTTATTGATATTTTGGAAAAAAAATATTGGAAAAAGAATGTGAATCTTGAATTGTAACTCATTGTTCGATACGGCCACGTTTGGCCTGAATAATGATGCCGAGTCTGGTGATAAACGCACCACACGCTGCACGAACGGTGTTTTAGAGAATCGTAGCCCATTCTAGCTATAAGTTGGCCATCAGACAATCTTTGTCCTGTTTTTTTTGAGAGGACACCTTGTTTTCGGATGCAGGTTGGGTGAATATGGAGGCTACTCTTGAGCAGAAATAAGCTGTGTAACGGGCTTTGTGAGACGACGCCAAGTCTTGCTAAAAATATCCACGACCTAGAACCGAACTGCTTGTGTGCCAAAGACATCAATGCACGGCTCCACACTTTTTAACTATACACTTGCTGGTTTAATTTGACACATTGGTCCATGAAAACGAGCATATAGGGTTCTTTAGCAACCATCGTGGCCCACACCATTACGAAAGGTGACCCTTATTTTCTGGGGGCCACTCTTATTTCCGAATCATCGATGGACTTGCCCTTCAACCAATCACGATAATTTTGTTTGCTCACGTACTGCTGGATCGCGGAAATCTTCTCATCTGAGAAGACGATGCAAATCTCCACTCGCGTGCAAGGCTTTCAACGTCCCAGCTCTTTGGAGTCTCACTTTCTATTGCTCTAGTCTGAGATCCTTATTCGAATAGATCTTAAGGAGTTGTAGATCGTTTTTCAGTATATGCCAAAAGCTCCAGCTCTGCTAATTGAGATCCTTCGCCAATTTGACCGAGATTTACTTGTAATTTCGCTTATTCCGCAACTTCAGCTTCCGTACCATCTCCGGAAAGTAACCTTGCTTTGTGATCCACCATTATTGCGTTTTGCAGTATCTTTGTTACGTATGAAGGATCGATACTTTTGTTCAAATTCAGAGTCTTGAGCTTGCAAGCGATGACAAATAAACTTAATCGCACTGCTACGTTTTAACTCCATTGCCAATATTTTTTTTGTTTTTCAAATATCAACGATTCGTTTTGTATTAATTATGTATAACACAATGAAGCATAATACCAAAAATTAGCGGGCGCTGACAAGCAGATTGACTACTAGTCACTCATGAAGTTAGTAATACTTAATTCCTGTATTATTATATCATGACAAATATTGAAATGTTTCCTAGAATATGTACTAAATACATAATATCTGTCTTATTTCTCCTTAATTATATCAATATTTACAGTATTCATTATTAGTATAATTGTTTTTTCATTATTTTACCTTAATTTTTTGTCAAATTTCATTCCATAGTTAGTAATAAGTGTATAAGAAAAGTTTTGCTGTATTTTATCAGTACCTTTATCAGGCTTTAACAGGCAAAACGTTTGTTCTATTAAATTGAAAATAAATCTACATACATACCATGACGCCATTCGATGTGTGGTGACCTTCGACGGGCGTGTGGGTGTGTATTACCTTACAAAAATAATCACGATTTCTTACACCCACCAATCTCGTCTCACATAGAAAGGCACTAGGTACATTCAGAATGGGTGGTGAACCCTATTGCTGAAATTTGTGGGATCTTTTTTTGCCTTATTCTTGTTTTATTATATCCTTATCAAACTTTCAAGAATGCAAGTCTTGTCTTGAAACATTTAAAGTTAATATTATTTGAGAATTACTGTTTGACACGTACAATGATATCCTCCGGATATTTTGTATGGAACGGTAGGGTCACATCGACGCTAAAGGGTATACGGATAGGATATGACGTAACAATTTATCTAAGCGACTATAAAAATACAGAACATTGTTATGTCCAAGATTGCATTGTCTTTTTTCACTCTTCTTGCGCCGTTAATGAAATATTGAACTGAGCGCAATTTGTATCGGTCTATACCCATCTACCTCACACATTACACCTATCTCCTTCTACCCCTTACTCACCCCCGAATGTCTTAAACGTGTACGTATTTAGGGCGTACAATCCTAAGTGCAGGGCAGGATCTACAGTTTTAAGCGCCTGGCGAACTTAATTCAAAACACACCTCCTAATCTTGAAAATCGTTTATCAACATTTTATTAATTGTCATGTTGTTGTTTTGAAAAGGAAATCTGGGGGGCAAGTCTGGTCAGAACGGCGAAATCAAAACCATAGTGATTACCCATATCATATATATATATAATTATCATATGGAGTTCTATTCCATCTAAAGATATTATCCAACTCCATATAATAAGCAACAAGCATTTATGCTTATTTTAGGGAACGTAGGAAGATGTATATGTACTTGTTCAACAAGGACATATTCATTTTTTAAAAAAAAAAAAAAAATAATTATATCCATGATATGGGTAATCGTGAGGGTTTTGATTTCGCCGGTTGGATCAGACTTGGCCCCCTAGATAATTTTATTATATTTAGAATATTTAATGTACTTTTGTGTTTAATTGTACTTTACATTTCTTATATGTATTTATTTTTTTTATATATCCTCTGCTACCTTTGATATGTCTATATATTATGAATGTTTATAAATTGTATTTCTTTGCGTAAGTTTATGCTGTGTCATCTAATATTTTGTTTTGTAAAGGGCTTTGAGCTGTGAGTGTCTCAATAAATAAATATATTTACGTCTTACTTCTTCTTTTAAATATTTCGAATATTTTTCTTATTAATATAATTAATAATCTTAATTAGCTAATAATTTATTTTAGTAATTTTCGTCTTTAATTAGCTTATTTTTAATATAAAATGTTTATTTGTAAAATCGTTCATAGCTGTCGACAAACTAATAAATAAAATGAAAAAAAAACAATTCATTGATACTTGTACCCAACTGTCAAAAATTACAACAACAGGAAAAACTAAAAACTCATTGTTTTATACATCGAAATAATTTTATTACTAGTTACATGTAACACATGAGATCCATCTGTCGATAGCGATAGTACGTATAGTTGAAGAATAAGTACCAAACTATAAACCCATAAATACAAATTATTTAATACTTTAAGATATTTGGTTTTCTATACAACACATGTACCTAGGTATGTATGTCAAGATAGGATAGTAGAATTCTATTATAAGTTATATTTATAATTAAAAGTAAAATACTTTTTGATTCTACATGAATCAAAAAGTAGTTTACTTTTAATTATAGATATAACTTATGCTTATATATTTTTTCTCCTTCGATAACATTTCCTCCACTGATAATTCCTCACCTCATTCATTCTCGTCCATCAGTGAATGATTCAAAATAAAAGGCTTCAGGTAGCGGCTGAAAATCAAACTCACAATCGTGTTGGAAAATGTGGTATTTGATTGCCAAAAAACCTTCTTTTCTTGATTTGACTCTCCAAATTTATTTGCACCATTTGCACGTAAGTTGGATCCGATCCTGCCCACGTGTGTATTTTTCTTACTGAACTCGGCTGGATAAACATACGACTACATACATTTTCGTCTTTATTTCCGATGCTGTTTGCATATAATGTAAAGATTTTCTGTAACATTCCATTATACAAATATGTACCTATACCCCGCGTTTGTGTTTCAGCGAGAACGCAATATGTTATTTCGAGAAAATTCTTATATTTTCACACGAAAATCGTTTCGTCGATACTGAAACATCGATGAACGTATTTTAATGTTATTCTGTATCGATTTGAATGTACGTGAATTTCAATATAAAATTGTAGGGTACATGTTTCAACGTATTAATGAGAAAGTATCCATACAATGTGTCGTTTTTTTTGTTAAATCTATGTTTTATATGTAATGTTTATCAAGTTATATGAATAATTTTATAGACAAATAATTTAAACTTATCATACTTTTGTCATATACATATAACAACAATACACAATAAAACACGGACTGCTTTTGAGTCACTAATCGACGCGTTATACTTACATATATAGATTGTTTAAACTACAAAATTACATTAAAACTATTGCCTATTTTTTCAATACAATATTATTGCATCATTTCTACAAAACTAATCATTTAAAAAAATAGATAGTTTGGATATTAACAAAGAAAAGTAATTCTTTACTTTTTAATTATTTTCTGTTTATATTCTTTTTAAAAAATAATAGGCATACCACGAATATTGACACTAATCTTATATTTCTAGAAAAACTATAAGGCAAAGGATCAATATATTTTTTTTAAATAAAAAAGACAATATAACTGGAAAAATATGTCATGACATTTGCATTAATGCTTCAGGATTAGAAAAAAACTTTTATTTAGCAATAGCGCTGAGTGGAAAATAAATGTTTTTTTTGCGTTTCTTTACTTAACATAATATTTAAAACGTATTTTTCCAATTAGGTTGTCTTCTTTAATTTAAAATAAAATATGTTAATTGTTGAAAATCGGGGTTTGTTATTAGTGCTCTTTGTTTATTGTTGAAAATCGGGGTATGCCATTATTTTTCGATAAGAATTTATACAGAACATTATTAAAAGGTTAAGGAATACTTTTCTTCGTTAATACCGAAAACAATAACTTGAATGCGTTTTCGGATTTGAATAGGTAGAAGACCTATGAACATTGAAGTCATTAAAAACAAATGTGTTCACCGGAAATGTCACCTGAACAATATCCATTTTATAATATACGAGTGATGTTTTTTTGTCATAATCTAATTAAACTTCCTTTACTTTATTCAATCTTCAAAATTGCAAAAAAAAACTTTAAATGAATAAATTTGAAATTTCATTAAAATTTTAATGCGTTTTCAGAATTGAACTCAATTTTGGATTACAAAAGCTCTATAATGTTTTATTGAAAATGTTCTCCTTGCATGGCGATATAAATTCTCAATTTCTACACATACAAAAGAGAAAGGCAATCGTGGTTTCACTAGATCCAGGCCCACGAGAAAAGGCGAGCCACACGGGCTTGGGACCATGCAAAGGGCCCCCTTTTCAGTCGAGTCTCGCTCACCACCCACCCACTAATCTCCGACTGATACTCTACCCTGTGCAACCAAATCTAATAGGACGCGGACAATGGTGCTTTTACCACCATATCCAGAAGTTCTTTCATTTTACTCCGAGGGAGGCCTAGGTCCTTAAAAGGGGGAATATAAAGGTCCTTAAAGTAGGAAGATTTTGCGGGAAGGCCTTTCGCCCCCACCTCTACAGCATATATATTTGTGCTTAAGGCATTTTGAACTGTTTTATCTACCAGTTCCTTGTACCTATTTAGCTTGTATTGGTGGTCTTTTTGAATATTTGTGTCTCATGGAACAGTCCACATAAAGTATTATCAATGAAAGAGAGTATATTGTTAAGTCAGGCCTAAGAGATGAGATGCAGATCTCCTTTGGAAGGGTATATCTCTTTGTTCTCGTGGAATATTCATCAGGATATTCCAGTCATCTGACCTATTTATTGATAATAGTCTAATGAATCATATATGTTCATAAACATGTAGTTTTCTCTAGCCTTTTTGTCTCTATATATCTTATAAAACGCAATGTATTTTTTTATTAGGAAATATTTTCTGTTTTTTTCGAATTGTGTGTCTATTACTTTTTGTTAGAAGTAAAATATTGAATATTAAAAACATGAATAATTTGATCATAATATGGATATGACACGTCTCTTATTTAAATGTCATGTAAAAACTAGATAAAAGCAAATTTCTCGTTGTTTTTTTTTATATTTAATAATATTTTTCCTTTAACACCAATATTTTCGTAGCCTTTAAAAGTGGACTACTGTCATATACTTTTATGTTATGTTTCCTTTTTTATTCTTTGGTTATCTCTTTGTAATTTTCTTTTACTTTCAACGCCGATTCAGTTTCTTTTTTCTTCTCTCCAAATAGGTCTAATCTTGTTTTCCGATGCCGAACAATGCGATGTAAACCGATCCCTCTGTCGGCGGGAACGAACATTAAATTTGAATAAACAATAAAGTAAATTATTTCATTTATCTCCCCATTATCTTGTCAGGGAGAGGACCCCCTGGCCATTAAACGAGTAGCGAGTAGGCACTCTTCGCCGGAAAGAGGTTTAACGAGTGAACGGGTACGAAACCTCCTTCTAGAACCGCTGGTCTAAATTGTCCTCTTAATGTCTCATTAAGTGAAAGGGTGTAACGGTCTATAATGATTTCTCTTAATAGGTTTCATACAATGTCAATTTTTGCAGTGTATTATTTAATTAATCTCTACCTGATATTTTCGTTTGTATATCTAAATAAAATATTTATAATTATTGCATATACGCAAACATTGGATTTTTCCGATTTTGGATTTTTTGCGTATATGCAACTATAAAAAAATATTCTGTTTACATGCACATTGGTACAAGTAAGGTAACAATCCAAAAATGAAATTATATTTCTCGCGCAGTTCAGGGGTGATATCTGTGTGAAAGAATTGTTACCTCGTGTATAAGAACTGTGACTTTCACATTGTTTACGGACCAATTTCTCAATAGAGTGCGTTACAAAAAAGTTTCTTCGCGCATTTCACAGATGGCAATGGTAAAAATAGCTTATTTTCAAGAACTATAATGTCTACGAATAAAATATATAGAACTTTCCAAAATTGGATTGATAGAGAACTCAATTAAAAGGCATAATTGGAGAACGTTGCGCTAGCGCATAAAGTGATCACGTAGACCAGCCAATGACAGGTCGTAAGCCCTGTAGGTGCCTTGATTTCCCGGTTCTCGCTTAGTATTCCAACTTCGTCTCTGTTGAGATACTTAAAAAAATGTCGTTTTTATGTATATCTGTTTACAGTTCAGCTATTCCGCTCCAAGATACATTTTCTGGTGCTAATTTTATGGTATCTTAATTAAAATGTTGATTATTAGTATTTGTAACTTGTCATTGTATCAAACGTTTGTTCGTTATTGCGCATGTATTTTTATTTTTATTTAATCGTCAATTTTATTACAGACAGTTTTATACATAACCAACATAATCTCTTACTTAGATCATGATGAAAAAATATAGGTAGATAATTTTTCGTTCCCTTTAATTTGGTTCACAAACAAACTCCCACTCACCGGAATCGCTCAATAACGAGCATCGTCAGAATGGTGAACAATAGTGGTGAAGATTATCTATATATAGATTCAAAACGAGGCTAAGAATAATAGAGAAGGAAGTGGTAATACCAAGTACTTTATAATTTAAATAATTCATCTAGATCTCAAAATATTTTTTTAAAGAGTGATTATTAGTACATCCATATGATTTTGTATCTTGAATATATGACTGTATTTTGTAATAAAATATGATAGAATTGTAAGCTAATAATTGATGTATGGAGATGATAATTGTTATATTTGATATTTTTATACAAATATACTATTCTTTGTACATTGTTAGCTTCAATTTGAAAAAATAAAAATAAAAATAAATAAAAGAGTGAATGAATATGTCCTTGTAACAAGTACATATACATCCTCATACATTCCCTAAATTCAGCAGTAATGCTTGTGCTATAGGTGAACGCAATCGGTCGTAGCGGAATTCGAACTCGCGACCACCGGATTACTATCCCAGTGCGCTAGCCGCTCCGTCACCACCCATATAAAAATGAGAGTTCTATAACCATTGACAGTTTCAAACATTGAAAATAATATATAATCTCTTTTATCCAATAATACTCGTATACTTTTACTAATACTTTACTAGATATTAATTATTTTATAAAACTAGAAAAATATTTATATTTTAATTATTATTATTTTAAAAGTTAATAAACAATTATTATTCTTCATAATTAACATCTATTTCTGTACCATCTGGGGGGAACTCCATATGATAATTATATCCATGATATGGGTAATCAAGGTGGTTATGTTAGGTTGGACTAGACTTGCCACCCTGGTGTCACTTATAATATATTCACTGTTTCACCCCACTTCTTTTTAAATTTAACCCTCCTACAGCGTTAGACCTAAACAACAGTAGGTTATATTATATTTAATTCGGTGCGTACGTCTTTCCGAAGAAGAGAACGATCCTTTCGAAACCGCTTTACGCTAGTCCTCATAAGTGGTGTTAAAAAAGTTATTTTAGATATTATAAATAATATAATATTGACCATAACTTTTCAATTGTTGTGATATTCACTGTGTAACAGTTTTGAAACTTCTAAGTTTAATAAAAATACTTTCTCAATTTTACATTTTCCCGCAAACGAAATACGTGAATCCTAGAAATTGATGGGTATAGTTTTAATAATAATAATAGAAGTATCTTCATCAAATTATATGAAGTTTACTATTCAGAATCATCACAATGTATATGCTCGTATATGGTATTACAATTCTCTGTACATAATTATATTATTTAACTAATTTTCTCGTATGAGTTGAGGTTCAGCGTTTAGTGATAAAGTTTTCAGTGCTTCAATTCAATGGAAAACTACAAGATGTGTTCTCTTAATGGTCAGATGGATTTAGGGATTGTTTAATATTGTTTGGATGTTTTCTCCGTATCTAACTCTCTAATCATTTCGGAGCTATCCATTTCAACGACTTTGTAACTTAGACAAACAAACTGCTAAATCGGTAAGATACGTTTGTTTATATAGATACTTGACGTGATATTATACACAGATCCTCGTTATCATTTATTCATTCATACCATCACGGCATATCCTACAATGCGGGGTAACCAGCGACAGGTCTGATTTACCTTATGAATGTGCACACACTTATTTCGTCTCACTTAAAGGGGCAACAACCAGAACGGTTGCTGACGTACATACACAATTTTGTTATATTTTTTAATCTGGTTGGTTGGAAGAAATTGCCTAGTGGCAATTAGCCCGCCAGTGTGAAATATATTTGTTTACATTTTGTACAAAAAATAAATAAATAAGACCTTTTTGTTTATTCTTTTTATATTCTAATCTTCTCAAGGCTATAATTTTCGTTCTAATTAGAATGTATAGCTATGTATTTTACACTTTCTATCTCTCTATGTATTTTAATATAAATATCGTCCATTAAATTAAGCCAACTGTTTCTAAAAGAATCAGAATTATAATAAATTAAAAATTTCCAGTAAAATACCATATTCATACGTTTCCACTTAAAGTTGTCATTATTTATTTTTATGGAAATCATGCGAATTTTTTAACGTACTCCCAATAACAACGTAAAGTTACATACATAGATTGACTATGATTGATTGACGGCATATCCCATATGTGAGGTAACCAACCACAGATGTGTGGGTGCACATTACCTATAAAAGGAATCGCGACACATGCTTGAAGTTAGCTTTGATAAATGGAACGCTCTTAAAACGTAAGTAGGGAGTATGTAACTATTTTCGAATGCATATAGTCAGTTTCGAACGATGAATCGGTTCATTTATAGTAATCATCATTATCATCATTATTGGCGCTAAAGGCCTGTGTGGGCCCTGACCTCCTCCAGCCGTCCCTGTCCTCCACCGCTCTCCTCCAGTTTGCTATTCTGATCGCCTTTATGTCGTCTTCTGTATCGTCCAGCCATCTTAGCTTGGGCCTGCCTCTACTTCTTCTGCCCCCTGGATTGGTATTAAGAACCTTTTTGGGGATACGATCATCATTCATCCGGCTGACATGTCCCAACCACTGCAGTCTACGTATTTTTATGACTTGAACAATGTTAGTTTCTAATTATATCGCATCCTCCAAAGTCAATTATCATTTAGTGGGCCAAAAATCTTTATCACGATTTTCCTTTCAAATATCAAGAGGCTGTTTTCGTCTCTTTTTGTTAAGACCCAGCATTCAGACCCGTGTATACACTACGACAGGTTTGAGAAGAGTTTTATAAATTAGGATTTTTGTTTTCCTTGTTAGTATTTTGGACCTAATGTGCTTTATTAGACCATAATAGCACCTATTGCCAGCGGCCAGTCTTGCCTTAATTTCGGTGCTGCAATTATTTTCACTCATTTATAGTCTTCTTTCTTCTTTCCCCTTAGCGCTTTTGTCCCGTTTCTATCGGGGTACGCTTTAACCATGATCCTTGAATTGGCGAGTCTAGTTATTACATTGAAACGACTGCCATCTGACCTTCGTAACCCTTATAAGGAGAACCAGACAAATTGTATCATGGCTACACATAGCTAGTGATATAAATCCGCACATAGATTTTTTTTTAAAATCCAGAGGTGCGTGTCCCGCCCGGTTTCAAACCGTCAACCTCACGCATGTGAGGCGACGACTTTACCGCTGGGCTATCACTCATTTATATTACGATTCGTTTATTTGAACGAAAGTAAAGTTTGCCACTCATTTTAAAATAAGGGCAAACAAGTTTTCTGTGTAGTTTATTACGCTTTTATACTCATCGTGTGGGAGGGAGTTAAGGGTAGACAAGGTACCATACTGTTTCCGTATTGACAATTTCCGATTGTGTATTATCACAGTATTCCATTCGATTTATTGGCCACTAGACCGTGAGGGCTCCACATTCTCCTCAACCGTTCCCTCCCCCCCCCCTCCCGACTTGCCGAAGTGCTACGCCATTTCCTTTTTAAACCAGACAATTTTACTACTCCGCGACTCCTCGCCGGGCACTTCCGTACGGTATAATCATATATATCTGTCCCTGGGGCGGTTTAAACACGGCACATCTGGGAATGGAAATCGTGACGTACCGTCGACGTTAACTTGTAATCTTCTTCAACTGTCTCGAGCAATATATTTCGTCGGGTCCGTCCTTTAAGAGGGCATACAACGCTTAATTATATCGTCTAAATGACTGACTGAAAACATTATTGTAATATATTTATGTTACGCCTGGCTAGCAGAAATCAGTATAGCCTATATGTACGCAAATTTACGGAAACTTACGAATAAGGTGGTTCGGTATACACCTCATTATATAACCATTCCTAGCAGGAGAAAAGTCTCTCTTGGATATCTCAGATATTATTGTGAATATATGTATTATTGCTCTTACATTGTGGTTCTGTATATAAAAAAAATGTATTTCTACTTTAAACGGAAAATAATCGTTCTTGTAAAACTAAAATAAAAAATTCTATTTCTACTTCAAGCGGAAAATAGTCATTCTTGTAAAACTAAATATAAAGGAATGTTTCTTGGTATCAGGAAGACATTATGCAGAGGAGATTTTTGACCCATAGCTTTCGACCCCATACTTTCTTTTGCTCTAAGTATATTTGTGTATTTTTTATATTGTTTTTTTTTTATTTTCATTGTTATTTGCAATATTATATGGATGCACTTTTTATGTAAGATTGATGTTGACTTCAACTATTATAGTGTCACTGTCTTGAGATGCATTGATCCTGACACAGGTTTTTGTGTAGTGGGGCATTGCAGATTCAATAATTATTGTAATGTGTATGAGTGTGTATTAATGAAAGAATAAAATAAAAAAAATACTTTGTAAATAACTTTACTTTATTGTAATAATAAATTGTGTATAACATTTGAAAAACGCGTGATTATTTATTATTCGAATTACCATATACATATGTAGGTATCACACCTTATATTTTTAAAAACGCACTATTAAGTTCCATATTGTTAAGGATAACTATCGCGTGCTCGTGAAAAGGTTTATGTCGTTTAAATTATTGAAAATTCATTCACCGCATGTCCCACAGTGTAGGGTAACCAGCGACAGATGAGAGTAAGAAGCCTGAATAGCAGATAAACATGTATAAGAAGATGTGTTCAAGGCGATGGATGTGTGTCAAGATAGAAAAATGTGGCCTTTTGTTCGCTTTGCCTACCCCGTGAAGGACATGGCGTGGTGGTATGTATGTATAAAGTGTTACTTCATGCTTGTTTTTCATTTATTATTCATTGGCTACATTAAATTGTTTGTACTTTGTAGTATGACTGTCGAAAATGAATTATTTACAATTTTATTGGATCTGCAACTTTCAACCGTATCGAAAAATGTTGGATAATTTAATGATTGCATTTCAAAAAAATATATATATATATATATTATGTCATGCCGTAAATAAATAAGTTTGGTGTAAAACTACTCTTATTTATTTTTATTATAATATATATATATATATATATATATATATATATATATATATATATATATATATATATATATATATATATATATATATATATATATATATATATATATATATATATATATATATATATATATATATATATATATATATATATATATATATATATATATATATATATATATATATATATATATATATATATATATATATATATATATATATATTTGAAAACGATGCTTTACCTTATACGAGAAAAAAAATACGTGAATAGAATTTATAAAAATAATGGTAAAGTTTAAATAATTTTGATTGCAAGTTGACTGTCAAATCATTAGGTTCTTTTTCAATCTCGTTTGAGTCAGTAAAATAATACAACAAATCGTCTTTCTGGGAAATTGCCATTGTGATAATTTGTATTAGGTAGGTATGTGTTTATATTTATGTCAAATTAATGTGGTGTCAAGTATTGTTTTTGTGTATAATTTACTTCTGAATTAATTGTATGAATTCACTTCTCCCGGCAAAGGAAATTCCGATACGATATTTTTTTTGTAATCATTGTTTACATTTAGACAAGGAAATTTTTATTAATGGTATGTAGCTACATAGAATGTGATAGAATTATATACTTTAGTTGTCGATTTCTGCGGTAGATGGCGGCGCTGTATTTCGTAATATTTATATCCTCGGGGAGTCCCCGAAGCCCGTGTGTCACGAGTCGCAGATATCATTTTTGAGATAAGTAAGGGTCATTTCTTCTTTTATAGCACGTATCATATGAAATATATGTTTTACATATATATTTTAGGGACCTCGTAACTTTTAATGAGAATCGTTTGATGTACAACCTTATCAACGATAAATTTATCACCGTAGATAACAGAATACTCCAATGAATAATAATTTCACGTAAAATTTTATACAGATACTTATTTTTGTTATCTCAAACATTCAGATTTTGTAATAAATAAATTAAAGAATTCTTTATTTCTCTTAAACTGATTAGAAAAAGATTGAAAAAATAATATCAAAAAATAATACTTACAACAATAAAAAAGATAAAAAGATCATACTGTACAACTTTAAATAAAAAATTAAAAAAACAACTATTTATTGTTTACATAACATGAAAAAGTAATTCAACAACTATTACGTATAGGTATAAATAAACTATATATGTAGGTATGTAGAATACAGATAGAATACATATACGAAACAGACAACAATACAACTTGTCGCATCGCTCAGTAAACCTTATATTTGCTTACCGCAGTTTTTCAACTGTGGTACGTATCTTGGAAATTTTCACATTTTGTACCTATATTTTTTTTAACACTAGTTGCATGTAACACATGAGATCCAACTCTCGATAGCGATAGTATGTATAGTTGAAGAATAAGTTCCAAACTATAAACCCATAAATACAAATTACTTATTTAATATTTTAAGATATTTGGTTTTCTATACAACACATATACCTAGGTATGTATGTCAAGATAGGATAGTTTGGACGTCAGTCCTTTGATCCTACCCAGAATGTGAAAACAGCATGATGGTATGTATGTTTGTTTGGAGATTAGTATCAAATTATTAAATCTTCTTAGATATTGTGAGTAGGCTATTTCCATACAAATTGTATGAAACAATGTCGTCACTAAATTAAATTTTTATAAAAATTGTTGAAATAAATTTTCAATGTGCTAATACAATTGTGATATTTTTTATAGAAAATTAAATTTTCTAGTTAGGGTGTTTCGGCTTTTTTCGAAATTTAAAAAAAAATGGAAATATAGGCAGATAAACTCATAAATTTATCATAAAAAAATATTTTTCTTAATAAAAAATGTTTGAGAAACCCTGGAATTTAAAAAAAAAAACTTATTTGAGATTTTGTATTTGTCTATGTTTATACCAATTTTCAGCGTTCTAGCTTTTACGGTTTCTGAGATATATGGAAAAATAAATTAAAATTTCAAATGTTGATAACCCCTGACTGAAACAAAAATTCACAATTCTGAGTATAAAAGTTTTGTAGGCCTATAACTGTTTATATATTTTGAAATTTTGGCTCTGTAAATTGAGCGGATCAAAAGTTATAAGGGGGGGGGGGACAGACACACACACAGACAGACAAACAGACAGACACACACAGACACACACAGAACTCACATAAAATGTTCTACTCCGAATTCTGAGTAAATCCATGTATGGGAACATATATGCTGCGAAGCCTCTAGTTGGTGTTATTAGCTTGCAAAAAGTCCACTACACCATACAAAATTTTCCTTCGTACACGCATCTTGGCTTAATAATGTCGATTCATTAAGAGAATTGAATTCTCATGAACGAATCGACAGTTGGAAAATGATACATTTGAAAATAATGAAAGTGTGTATAAAATACAGAGTAAATACTACCAAAGTTTTCGTATCAATTATTCAATTTAGATTTATCAATTTAAAACAAAAAAATAAAATATATATCTCCAGTGACAATATTTTTTACTAATATCGTTCATATATGTCCAGATCTGAGATCGATGATTGACATATATTGTGCCAAGATGAGACAGTTACTCTATCATTTTGATAAGGGACCGATTACGATTCCCATATTCGAAGGGGTGTTGAACGGTAGAAAATATTAAAACAAATTAGTATGATTATTCATCAGTTTATCGTTCACATTCTTTTGCCATCTCATACATGCTCGTCTTTTATTTAAACTTCTTACGTTTCTTCTTTCAAAATATGGTTCACATTGTCGAGCCAAGATGTTTTCTTGTCCAGCGCTTTACTAGCATTGTTATTCTTTCAGTTCTATTAGGTTTCTTTGTCATTCGTTCTTCATTCATTCTATCCGTGTTGCCGTACCATCGCAGATTGTTTATCAAAGACCTTATATACTTAAGTATATAAGGTCTTTGGTGTTTATATTGAATAAGTCATAATAATAATAATATTATACCACGGTCTGCCTCTTCGATCTGCTGATCGTCCCACACTAAGTATTCTCATTCATTCTACTGAATTTCTCAGTTCCTCTTTTGAAGTACAATCAACAAGACTAAGGAATACGTTTAGTGGTAATATTGCGACGTCTCAATCGATTAAAATAAAAAAAAAAGACTAAAGTTGTAATAGGCATTTCCAAGAAATCGACATATTCTTACTTAGCGCCCCCACATTTAAAAAATATATCAAACTTAAAATTTCATCCTCATAATCAAATTTAACACTTAATATATTTTTTGCCTCGTTCAATGTACCTGTTTTTATTTTATTGCATTATTTAGCATTTATTTTATTGCATATCATTTTTTTATCTGATTTATTTCACTCTTGTTATAATTCATAATATTTTAGATACATTTATTTTTTTTTCATTTTTTATGGGAACGTACATTGCGAAGCAGTGGTTTTGGAGATCCTGACCTATTACAGGATCCAATTCCACCGTCATCGTTCACCAGTTGCTCAGTAATAGAATAACAAAAGTCTCTGCCGCCATAACTAGTGCTTACAATGGCTCTCAGGAGTTCTATCTCGTCATAAATTTGAATGAGACCAAATAAGAAATAGAATAATTAAAAGAAAAATATTATAATAATAATCAAAATCAAATGGTAAAGAATTAGGCTTGTTGCTAGGATTCTTGAGAGAAAGACAAAATTTTTAAGAACAAATTAACATTTATTATAATAATAAATATTTTATAAAATTCAATTGGAATATCTAAATGAATGAAAATATTTCATTTTAAGAAAAATGATGCGTTTAATGAATAAGACATTAAAAATGTTGACTTTAAAAGAATATAAGTAAAATAAAGAATGTAAAGTATTAAAAAAAGTATAGATCATAAAAAGAATGTAAATCGTTGAAAGAGAATAGGCATGATGACTAATTTTGAAAAACTATCTCACGATGTTTTTACGCATTCACTGTTTTCAAATATATATACATTTCTACATAAAATAAAGGTTTAGTAGCAAAAATCGCCATTTTAAAATCAAATTTGACATTTACGCCAAAAAAAGCTTGTAGTATCATGGCGGCTGCCGACCCTGACGGTGACGTCATGGTATCGTAAACTGCATATCACTACTATATGTAATATATGTGTTCTAAGACGATTTGTGTATTTATAATCAATTCAAAAGTGCATAAGTGTTGTGCGGTCCCTAAATGTACAAACACGACGAAAAAAACACCTACTGAGGTATTTGTTTTCGTCCCACGCGAAAAAAAAGAGAAATAAGTGATTAAATTTCGCACGGCGAGACACAAGTGAATTTTATTAAGTACGCGTTTACAATGAAGTACAGTATTTGTTCCCCCACTTTTAGCTCTCAATAATATAATATTTACCATTATTTAGGCAATAAGCATATAAAGAACTTCATTAATGTCCAAACGTCAAAATAGGCCATCATAAGTTTCCCGCGTATGTTTTTAGCTTATGAACACATAATGTAGAGAGAAGAAGAAGCATATTTTATCGATTTTCGAGATGTAAGTTGTATTTAAATTACAGATAAATAAAGTACTTATATGTACTTATTATTAATTTTTTACGTTTCGAAATTCTGATGAACAAAAGTCTTTGTTCGACGCAAAGAAATATCCGACCATCAAAAGTTCCATTCTAGTTAAGAGTAGTTAAGACAGGCAGAAAAATAACTACTATGGCTGCTATTGCTAAAAATAACGATAGCAGATAAATATAGCTTGTTATGAACACAATACAAATAACGAGCGCTATGTAATAATTCGTATGCTGCTAAAATTGTAACGATGTTTTAAAACGCATGCTTCGCGTAATCGCCGTCGTTTCGCAAATCGCTTCATTGCATGAAAAAAATATAGCTTGCTAGTTTAGTTTGGCAGTGACCAGCATCATAACATGTCGAACGTTCGTCAGCTCACCATCGCGTGACAAAATTGTAGAATACTAAAACTAAATTAGTTTACCATACGTTGCGAGCGTTATTTATTTATTTATTTATTCAATAAAAACTAAGTTACATACAAAATACAATTAACATAGGCCCGATATTACAGTCGGCCCTCAACTCATTGAGTTTGCCAAACTCAAGATTAATGTTAAGGGGAGATTGAATCCATTTCCGTATTACAGTGCAATATGACATGTCAGTTACTAAATCTTCAATTATAGACATATTTCACTTTTTCTGTGGTTATTATCTGTCAAATTTAAATAACCTCAAATAATACGAAATACAAAACGGGACGCTACGACTTTAAATACCATTGTTTTATTATCCAACATGGTAAATTTAATTTTTTTCACCAAAATAATGCTTTTAAATGCCCGTGTTCGTTTCAATACGGCTGTCAGTTTGTTTTGTTGTGTGGCGCCACCTTCGATACAACACTGAAACTACACACGTTGCCTAACGCCTCTAGTGATAGAAACTGAAACTACACGAGTTGCCTAGCAAATGACAGTTGACTCACAGTTAAGTACTTAATCTGCCAGAAACGTTGAGTTAAATATTTGTCGTTTTAGTGACGTATTTGAGGGAAGATTAGGTCTAAACGGACACTGTAATACGCTATATTTTTGTAAAACTTGAGTTTAGCTCTTAAACTGACACTGTAATACCGGCCCATAGTGTCCCCCGATAGGTAGGCGAGTATCTAGGTAAATTGAAACTATTTGCTTTGATGAATACTTGTTCCATTTATATTTAATTTGTTTTAGTTTTAAGTATCTAATTAAAATATTAATATATCGATAACACCAAAATAAACATAGTCCAGACCGACAATTAATGCGTATATTGTATTGAAGACTATCAGAAGAATTGACGCGACCATACTATGACGTCGTGCGCTCTGATTGTTTTTTCTCATAAAATGGCGGACTAACACATTTTGTATTTTTATATTTATAATATTATTATTATTCACTCCTATAAATTAAAAAAAAAACATTTTTTAAATCTTTATAACCTATTTTATTTTTTAAAATCATAATTTCAATGATTTTTTTCTTACAGTCATCACACCTATTACATATTTTAATATATTAATCATAATATGTATATGAATCATAACAGTTATCCCATATGTATATTAGATTCATCATAATACATTGTGTATTTCCATTTCAACCTCATGTAACACTGTACAACTCCCACAAACAATATAATTACATCATTTTATTTTATAATCAAGCAATGAAAGCCACCAAGTTATTTATTTCTGAAACGTTAAATATTCTCCACCACGTTACAATACTCGGTGCGTGTTATAACAGATGCGTCAACGATTCAATAGAGCGGATAGCGATATTATTTGGTTTATTGTCCCAAATAAACCAAATAAATCAATAAATAAAAATAGCATGTTAAAAATAAGCAGCATATTCCATATAGCTTATTATGAAAAAAATAGCCATTTCGAACAACACAACAGTTGACAGTAACAAACACAATTGACAGTGACAATATGGTGACGTCATGCGCTCTGATTGGTGTTTCACATAAAATGGCGGACAAACATATTTTGTATTTTTATTTTAATAATATTAATATTATTCGCTCTTTTAAAATGAAAATAAATATATTTTTTCAAATCTTTATAACATATTTTATCTAATAAAATCATAATTTCAATGATTTTTTCTTACTGTCATCACGCCTATTCTCTTTATATTGGAATTTTATGTAAAATGAACCGAAAAAGTAATTAGTATGAGATTGATATTGAGTTTTATACAATTTGAAAATCCACCGATAGACAACCAAAATAAAATTATCCTACCTACACTTTTCTCACTCTAAATCTTACTAAATATTACAATTTTTAAATTTCAAATAAAGCATATGAATGAAACTTAGGATAAGACAACGTCGTTTCCAATATTCATCTTCTCCTTGTACGGTGACCTCTATGCATCAGATTTCACCCCTCCAGAGATGAATGAAGTATGAATGAATTTTTAATATTATTTAGTCCATATTGTGGTTCATCAAACAGTGTAGTGATTCATCATGGTGAATGGCATCGTCATCAGTCCAAAATCCAATATCTCATCAAACCTCCAAAGCATTTCCTTCTTGGACAGTTTAATATGAAGTTGTTCTTCTCGGAGTTTATTGTTAATTTAACATTTCTTTAATAAACTCCTGGATATTATGCTGTATGTTGTCCTCTAAATAAAATAAAAATAAATACCTGCCTAGTTACTCGAAATCGACACTCCTTCCCCATCCTCCCTCACATCTCACAACATCTGTCTCCCTCGTTTCTTTGTTGCTAATAATTTTACGTGTTTATTTTTGTGATTGTTTTGTTTGATATAAATTTAATGTATTTTTTCAATTATTTATTTTATTTTTATTTGTATACAAAACTAGTGTCTTAGCAACACTGAACTTTTCACATTATGTTAGTGTGCATTTGTTCGTTGGAAGAAATTGCCTTTTAGCAATGAACCCCCCCATGGTACACATTTTTTTTTTTTTTTTTTTTGTTTTTTTTTTTTTTATCAAGGAAACATACAGTTTTATAAATAAATTGTAATGATACAAAATGATTATCAAATAAACCAGCAAAGTTTCCATAAATGGTTTACAATAAGATACTTTATGAAGGAAAAAACATTAGTTATAGCAAGAGGAAGAATAAACAAGATTGAAATAAAACATAACATAATAAAAAAAAAATAAAAAATAATAAAATAATTTTTAATTAAATTTTATCGTACAATGTGTTAAACAATAAAGATATAAATATGAATAAAAATTACTGTCAATTTTACAATAGGTACAATAAAAAAACGACATGCACAAACCTATGTACAACAGGTATTTCAATTGTATTATGTACAATAATTGTTCTGTACTTTTCAGTTTGATATAAAACTGTTAACTTTTACTGTCGCCGACGAATTAATATTCGTCCCGCAAAACACATTTTAAGTGGGCATTAACATTTTCGATAATATTAATAATCAACACAATCATCTCTCACTAAGGCTTAGTGTGGTCCTGAGAATATGTACCAATGTTCGTTTTATTGACTATTAGTCTATAGGTTTCCATTCCTAATTTTGTCATCATAAATCTCACCCGGCGGTGGCAATTCGTCCTCGGCGTTATTCGCTGGACGCGTACACTTTGGAGTGGGATCGCCAAGAAGACCACACAGTCGAGGGTCTATGCCACCGCATTTCCCTAACGAATATCTTGTGCGGTGGTCTACAGTATGATTTGTTTAGGGTTTTATTATCCTCTTAAATGTTAGTGCTCGGCTCAGCGACGGTTATAACTCGCGAATTATTTATAACCGGACTAATTAACCATATGTGAGTCTCGTGTGAAAGGTTTAAATTTGCACGTTCAACGTCTCCCTTTCCGACTAATCGAACCGAGTGGATTAATGCGACTGCCAACAAACTAGACTCATTTTACAATAGAATACGATAAATCACTTTATAATATTCATAATAATTTTTAAGTTTGAAAAGTCATTGGACCTGGGGGGCAAGTCTGGTCCGATCGGTGAAATCAAAACCCTAGTGATTACCCATATCATGGATATAATTATTATATGGAGTTCTATAATATCTTTAGATGTCACTCCATGTGATAATTATATCCATGATATGGGTAATCACTAGGGTTTTGATTTCGCCGGTCGGACCAGACTTGCCCCCCTGATCTATTATAAAACGAGTGGGTTGTGGCCAACACTAAACTCCTCACTAACAAGTCTTTCTATAAAGAATTAAAATTTCTTATGGAAAATATTCAGCATTTTCATGAAATGAGTTTGTTAAATTATTTTTTATTTAAATATTTGATTATGAAATCTTGATAACTCTTCAATGACATTATATGAAAGTGGTGTGTCTTTTTACCAATTTGAAAATGAAAATTTCATATTTTAAGTTTCCTGAGCTTGGGGTCACTTTGAAATATTAGACAGTTAAAAAAAACGAGAAACACTATTCAGATGTATTTCAAAATCTAATGGGGTCTAAGCGAGTATTTGATATACATATTTGCAAAATTTGATAAGAATCGAATGATTGCTTTAGTCTCTAATCGATAAAGTAAAATAAACACGCCGTACGTAGCACACGCACACAGCACATAGCACACACACAGATACATTGTGATGAAACTTTCAGAATACAATCTCAGCATGATACTAGTTGATGATCTGCAATAAAAAAAAATGTGAAATCATAGCTCCCCACTATATCCACTTGGGTTAGTGAGGAGTAAAGTTTTTAGTTTGTAAATCAAAGTTAATGTGTTGTATATAATGTATTGCTTTACTGTCATTAATTTTAGTTTATTTAACATTAGGTTTATTCTTGTTAAGAATACCATATACAGAAAATAATTTATACCTACCATAAAGGTCTCAAAATGTATGATAGTTTACCACCAAACATAAAAGAAACCAAAAATCTCGTCACTTTTCGTAGGCTAGGTGGTGAATACATAATCAAAAACTATTAATGTTCTCCATAGTTTTACATAATGTTTTTATAATTAATTATCGTACTGTTACCATACTTATTTGTTCCAAAAAATATTTTTTTTCATACTTTTTTATTTAAACTTGATGTATAATTTTTTAATATATGTTTTTACGTCTAAATAAAGTTTACTATTATTATCATTATTATTAAGTATTGTTTAACAGTAGATTTCTTCATATGTATATGACATTGGCAGTATGAAAGTGAGCAAATCATGGTTTGACTTTAAATATATTTTTATTTTATTTAAATTATTTATATGTATAATTATTTCATGTATAAATTTTAGTTTTCTGCACTCCTGACATATATAGTTTTACTATGCCAAATTTCACACTCCGCCGTGCGCGCAGTTTCTTTAAAGGGGTCCGAAGTTTTTGTTTCACGTATTAATATTATAGATATCTGATTTTACCTGCTTTGAAACATCTTAAATTAAGTCAGTGACTTAATGCAAAATTATAGTAGGTATAGATTAATAACAATATGACAGTTCGTCTATCATCCATTTCAAAGTAGGTAGAGATTAAAGAAATATGAAAATGCTTGAATATTTTTTTTATTTTATTCATTTATTTATTTAACTTTTTGTACATAATATAAACAATTATAATGCACACTGGCCGGCTTATTGCCATTAGGCAATTTCTTCCAACCAACCAGATTACAGAGTGACAGAATTATACATGTTCATCAATAAAAAAAATGAATGCTACAAAAGAACAAATAAAATATACATAACATCAAGATAAATAAAAAAAAATCATAGCAACAAAAAAGGGATTGGGAAGGAATAAGAAGAGGAAATCGAGATCAGATGTTTAGGGATAAATATTACGTAGCAAAGGGAAGGAAGGAAAAGGAGAGGGATCAGGTATTATCGGAGAGATATCCCTGCTTTAGTCTTCTCTTGAAAATGGAAAGCGAGTTTGACGAAGTTATATCAGGACTCAAATTATTCCAGAGTCTTGCTGAATGCACTTCAAAGGAAGAGCTGAAAAATTCAGTGTTGTGAATGGATATAGTTAATTTAGTACGTTCAGCAGATCGAAGCGATAGGCCGTGATTAGATAAATAGGTGAATTTGGTTTTAAGGTACTGCGGTGAATTATGATTAAAGAGCGTATTATAAAGAAGTGACAAAATATGTATATTTCGCCGTTGTCGTATCTTAGGCCAATGGAGAAGATTACGGTAAGAGGAAATGTGATCGAATTTTTTAAGTCCAAAGATGAAGCGGAAAAATATTACATATCAACCGCCGTTGCCTTTGGCTTCTGTGTCGTTGTTCAGGGTTCGATTACCAGTAGAGGAGACATTTATTTATCTTTTGACTAAAATCAATGGTTATTTGGAAGAAATTATAAATGAAGGTACTATACATAATCTAAATATGAGTTTGAAAGCAACGATGTTAAGTATTTTCTATCATATATTACAGTTTTAATTACTTCACATTATTTTGATAGTTTGAGATTACAATCTAACTTATAGATTAATAGTTGTTAACCTAGGCATATAGGTATATTCGCTTTAAATTTCAGGATATATGTTCTATTAGATAACCTAGTTGATAGTTTTAATTGAAATTACATTTCAGAATAGTTTCTCATTGTAATAATCGTAGCTTTGCGTTATTTGTCTTCCGACTGTAGTCTCCTTAATTGTTAAAGTAATTACTTAATTTCATACTCTAGATTCCTACATAATATATTATTATATTAATCCTTGAATATAGGTAACCTCTGATTCTCACTATGATGCATGATAAATATTTAATGTTACATTAAAACATAAATTAATATCATAAGTTTCAAGATTTACAAATCTACATAATCAGATAGCAAAATCGGCAAGGAAATTATTCCACCCATTCGTATAACATAATTGTTCTGTTGTCTTTCAATGTATAACATTTTGTTGTATATTATTTTCACTTAAAATAAAAATAATTCATAACAATAATCTGATGTACCTACTACTGATAGGGGGGTATGTATTGTTGAGGGTAGGTTTATTCAGCGGTCATTGTTTTAATTACAAGAAAGATCGGGAAATCAGAATCAGATGGGTGCCGAGGGTTCATAAAGTGATAAATATCTCTTGAAATAATTGACATTATCGGGAGTTATTTAGTTCAATGTGATTTGCATTTGTAAAGTTAATTTGCACAATCTAATAAATATATAGAAATCGAAAAAAAAACTGCAATTTATACGTCTTTGTATTTAATACCATACAATCAAGCCATTTCCCTGTTTGGAGGCTGAGAGAACAGAACGCCAGACTACTCTCTCTTGAAATACATTTTCTAGCTTCGTCCACGTCCATGCATCGTCCCATACACGCACATCTGTTATTCTTTATCCATACTTATTTAAATATTCCAAAAAATAATTATTTTTATATTGTTTCGTTTAAACTAGATGTATTTTTTATATATTATGTTTTTACGTCTAAATAAAGTTGACTCTTACTCTTACTTATTTAATGTTTAAAAATGACTGAAACTGTTTTTATGAATTTAATACAAATGCGAGAGAGGTATTTTTGGAATTATTGTAGTTGTCGTGCGGATCTATATGGCTTAATAATGGACTTTCATGTATTTTTTACCAATGAGATATTTAACATTTTGTCAAATTATTCCACCGTATTATTCTTTCGTACAGATTATATCATTATTTTTAGTTATGTTTATATTCTCTCTTAACAATTCCAATACTTTCTGTGTGTCACGCTCCCGACAACACGTGGATCTCAATTCTCGAGAAGTTGATTGACAGATAAATGTTGTTTGCAAATAGAAATTCAGTTTGCTTCTTGTTTTCTTTTATGCTTTTGTTTCTTATAGGAAAATCCTAGTCGCTAGTAGTGATTCATCTTCATTATATTGTATATAAACGAAACGTATCGAGATTCGTACTAATTGGATTGTATTGTAGATATATATTATGATCACTGTCATCAAAGCAATCGTTTTCATTTCTGTCCACAGCCAAGCAATCACATGACAGAAGATAATGATACGAATGAAATGCAGACACCAGATTACCAATTGAGGTTCTAAAGACGACGCGACGTCTAGATAGATGGGATAAACCTTTCGTTGAGGTTCTTTGCAATATCTAGGAAAAGGTCACACTGATTTTTACCCAACAACATTTTGATTAAAACTATTCACTTTCTAGCAGCATAATAAGAAATTTTAGATTTATCGAAAAAATTAGGTAATAATAAAAATGCAAAAATCGGCAATAATGAATAAAAACTTTAATGAGCGGGAATCAGTAGGGTTGATAGGTTGTATAGAGACCTCCTCATTATCTTGATATGTTTATTATCTGCATGGATGAATTATTCCCAATTTAAAGCTTTAATCGGTGCGTATTTACAATTTACGCATTAATCTGCTAATTCTTTTGAGGGAATGTATAGTGATAATAATAATAATAGAGTGTTATTATTTGTAGTACTTCATTGTTATTAATATCATTATTAGATCGGCCATCCCCGTTTATTGATATTTCTTATTTCAAGATTTTATTTTTATAATAACATTTTTTTATGTAAATATTATTGTAGGTACCTACGTAATTTTAATTTATGTAAATAGTGTACGTAATTTTAATTTATGTAAATAGTGTACGGTAATTTAATTTATGTAAATAGTGTACGTAATTTTAATTTATGTAAATAGTGTACGTAATTTTAATTTATGTTAATAGTGTACGTAATTTTAATTTATTGTTGGTAAATAATTATGTGTCTAGATATTTCTTTTCTGTGTGTGTTGAAGTTTCAAGATATTGACCCTCGCTTTGATAATCCAAAAAATGCCTATGTAGCTATATAATACGAATAGAAAATATTCTCTGTGAAATTCTATCTTCAAGGGAACATTGTCTTTCAATGCGGTTCGTTCTATTTTATTTTTCCATTGTCAAGCTTCAAAAAAGTTCTAAAATGTGCTCAAATTCTATCAGAATAATCCACAACCTCCCATTTCTGTATGTGTATTTTCTAAACCAATATTTCTGGAGTGTTTGGTAAGATCTCGATATACGAGCATTGAGGCGGCTTTATTATACAAATATCGTTTTAGTCTTCGAATATGTGTAAGGATTTAACGTTTTCAAGAAAAAAATGTCGGATGTGTCTTAGAGACTTCGTTTTTTTTTTCACTACAGATTCACGCACATGATGTAAGGCAGACTTTACCGAAACAAATACATTGATAATTATATATTGGGTTGGTACATAATAATGTTAACCTATGTTTCTTATAGATTTCATTGATGTCATGTGTTACCATAATGATTGTTTTTACATGTTTGCTTACCGTTTCTCAAAAATATAATTTTTATAGCGCCGTTTAATGATTCTGGATCATTCTATAAGGCCGCTTATATTTCGGTCTTATGTTGATCTACTAAACAATGCTGTTTACAGTCCTTTAAAGAAATTGCTCTTGCTTTGTGCACTGCGGACATCTGGAGGCAATCTATTCTACTTTATATGGCCACTCACACTAAAGCGTCAATCATAGTAAGCCGCTTTGTGAGATGCCTCCCAAATAGCTCTTTTCTCTGACACGGCTCTTGAACGTATTGTGGTGCCAGGTTATTCAAAGGATTAAACACCGCCAAACAATTTTTGTAGTCAACTCGCTTCGTTTGGTAGTGGAATTATGTGACATAGTTTTTTTGCACCGTAAATGAGCCTTGCTGCTGCATTAAAAAACCATCTGTAGTCTATCGAGCTGATGCATAGGCAATCCACCATAAATCTTACGTATATCGATAGCTGTCAGTTTTGCACTTGATCTATTACTATTTTATTATTATTTTTTAAATAAACGTATTGTTTTTGTTTGGGACTATGTTTTGTTTGTTTTTTTTATGACATGTTTCATTATTTATTATATCATAATTACTCAAATTTTCATTTAAAATTTTATCCTATTATCTACTTTGCTTTATATATTGTACACCGCAATATTTCACAATTTATATTGTCGCTAAGTTATTTTCTGCTTTTTGATTTTTCATTTCTTTTTTTTAGGGCGCTGGCTGATTTACTAATGATATTATTATTATTCTTTTTAATGTATCAAATTAATATTTATTAATTAATAATATATTGGTACAAAACGCACAAAACCACTATACTTATCTTGGAGTTAAGTGGTTTAACAAACTGTTGCCTGAGCAGAGACATACGGATATTATCGATCTAAAGAAATTTTATGTAGATATAATGAGGGTTTGTGTATAAAAACTGGTTTTATTTATTCATTGTTGTTATATATGTAGATATTATGCACTTATTTTATTAATCGTAATTGATATTTAAATGTGGTTTAACGAACTGTTGCCTGAGCAGAGACATACGGATATTATCGATCTAAAGAAATTTTATGTAGATATAAAGAGCGTCTGTGTATAAAAACTGGTTTTATTTATTCATTGTTGTTATATATGTAGATATTATGCACTTATTTTATTAATCGTAATTGATATTTAAATGTTGTTTTTTTTAATATAGCATATATACCTATGTCTATTTTTAAGTATGTTTTTTGTTACCTATGATTATTTTGTTACTTTGTTTTTGTTCTATATTATGTAAATAGTTGCAACTCCCTTCAAAACACGAGTATATCTCTTTTTGAAGGAAGTCATATTATAAAGAGTTTTAATTTCTTTTTTGTTATGTTATTTTTTTATATAAAACATGTTTTGCTGTAAAAATAAATAAAATTGGTATTACTAACCTAAACTACTAACCTAAAAACGGTTTCAACAAAAGAACAAGGATTACAATGATTTTTAAATAAATTTAACATTTTTAAAACTAAAATAACTGTATTTGTAAAATAGTTGCTGAATATTTCTACCACATCCTTCCTTCCCCTCCTTCCTATCCTCAGTGTTTTTATTTTTTCCTCTCTTATTTGTATTTTTTTATTCAATTTGTTGGGATTGGTTTACAATAATTGCCTTATGGCAATAAACTTACCTTTGTGCACTTGCTGTACATGAAAATTAAATAAAGAAATAAATATTTTCAATTTTTATGACGTAATTTTGTGTAGTTTACAAAACAATCTTAGAGCTGCCTTCGACTATGTAAGTAACAAGTTGACTAGAAACGTATAATAGTGTATTTAAAATAAGTTCCATAAGACGTAAGGGGGAAACAATACTTATAACGTGTAATGGGTTCTAAAATGAAGATTTAAGAAATATTAGTAACATGAAAGAATGTACGAAAAATTACTAATGACAATGAAAATATAGGTAGATACAATGTGTCTGAACGAAATTGAAAGGTTTATCGAGAAGAGAGAGACTTTATAATTTAGAATAACAGACGAGCATGTATAAGACTGCGCATGAATGTTAATGAGGACGCGAATATTGTCATGATAGAAAACCTTGGAGCGTAGTATCTTTCTACTCTGCAATGGCGTGGCGTGGAGGTATATAAATGCTACTTATTTTATCGAGTATATATGTATAATAGAAAACTTGTACCGATTTTATTTTAATGGTAGCAAAATAATTTAATATAGGAAGCTGCCATCTGTATTTACGTGACTCGAATGCAATTATTTTGAGCGAAACAAAGGATCTGTACAATCTATGCACAGTTAGACATTTTGCAATGGGATACGAATTGCGCTCTACCATCCGCTTTTCTCGTAACATTGTAACAATTCATATTGTTTTCTAAAATTACTAGTTGTAACCCATCTAAGATGACGGAACTAAATGTTCTCTATGATCTTCTCCACGTAATCTTGTTTTGTTATTTCCCGTCTTATTCTATATTCTCCTGATATTCGAACCTTTAAAATTAATGAAAAAATATAGGTACACGCACTTTTAAATATTTCGATTGTGACGGCTTCTAATTTGTAGAATTCCATTATGCTAATGATGAATATGAACACATATAATTCTATAATTTATTTATTGTACTCCCGACGACCGTTTCGGCTTATAAGGCCATAATCAACTGGTTGATTATGGCCTTACAAGCCGAAACGGTCGTCAGGAGAAAAATAAATAAATTGTAGAATTATATATGTGTTCATATTCATCATTATCGAAAAAATATACTTAAATATTTTTCCACAAAATTCTAAAAGAAATTAAAACGTTCGGTCCATAGAATTATAATGAACAGAAGCCGCGTGTACCTAGTACATATTTCGAATTCAAATGTATGTTAAGTTTTTTTTTACATGTGTATGTGAGGCGGTAGATCAGTTGGTCTACGTATTATGTAGGTGTGCGTATTGGTAGGTGTACGTATACGGCCGGGCGAGTGAAATTCGTCTGTTTCAGCGAAGTTTCAGTTGGCATACATTCATTACGCTGACTAGGTATCTGTATCATATATAATCTAAGGTTCAGTCATAGTAATCGAATTTTGCGTAAAAATAGTTTGGTATATTTGTTCATTAATTTTAAAATGGATTTCCACTCTGTTAACCAAAAACTTTAGAATCGTCGACCTTATTTATTAGACCTGGTATCTCGCATTATTGTATTCAAAGAAACATATTTCTTAATTTATGCCCTTTTGTAAGCATTCAGTAGCGGTTCGCGAATTACACCGGGCTAACAAACAAACAATCAGACATAGGAAATTATGTTATTAAATCCTCCGTATACGGTCGCAGAATATACACGCTATCAAGTCATCGTCAGAGTCTGTGCAGGACAAGCTACTGCCCTGAGCAACAAAAACAGACGTTTACATCATTTAAAGTTTCGGCAACCAGATAAATGTAACTAGACAGTCGCGTGTCTGGAAACTGTGCACAGAGCGTGTGTACCTACACAGTGTACAAAATACTGACGTACATACATGTTTTTTTTATTTATTTATTTATTTAAACAGTAGCAATGCAAGTAAAAAAAAAAGAAAGAAAAGAAACTAAAAATTCAACAAAACATAATACATAGTAACTTCCTCCTCTCTCTTTTTTATTCATCATAATCTCACCTAAACGGCTACGCCTGTCTTAAGGTGAGGCTATTCAGACAATACAATAACATACATAATATGTATAATTGATATTTTCCAATTTAGTTATAACAATTATCGTATAGTGATACTGAGTAAACTAGTACTAGTTGATTGAGAGGTAGCCTCATGCGGCAGACACCTTCATGACTTTCATTTCCCTCTTTGTCCTTCCTATCCCTTCATCTCTAATCAAAATCCTCTACACGCTACTTTATTATTTTATTTGTTATTTTGATAAGTTCTAAATCTTTTTACTCTCCACACAATGGAATAGTGGAGAGTTATGATTTCACAATTTTTAAGCGTATTTTTTACATCTATTTCTCAACGGGTATCATGTAGAGAGTGCACACTGTGAGTTTTGTCGTAATGTGTTTGTATGTATGGCGTACGGCGTTTGGCGTACGTATTATCCTTTTTGTGTCCTCTCTACAGACCAAACTATAAGTCTGATCGACTCCATGGTAATTTCTTCACTATGATTTCATCTGTCCAAATTTTCAAAATGATCTCACGGTCTGGAAAATCGAGGTATTTTTATACTGTTTGAAATTTTGATATAACAATAATACATTCATCAAAAATGCATTCAAGGATTGTCAAAATTTAAAGAAAATAATCTATGGTTTGCCATATCAATGTGAAATAAATTTCATATTTGTATGAAAAATGTACGAGTATATAACAGAAGTTAAATAGCTTCTGTATGGGAAAATTGAGTGATCAACTTCACATTGATATTGTATGTGTCTCTATAGACAAGTGTATTTTTTACTTTCCACTTCTGTCTTCCTCTAGGGGTAGGCAGTGAGAACCGAACACCGCATTTTTCTATCATGACACTACATCGCCTCATCAACATTGATGCACTGCCTCGTGCATACTCATATTGCTAGTGATGCAATTTTACTTAAAATTTCTCAACAGGTATCATGTAGAAAATACATACTATGAGTTTGGTGACATTGTTTTTGTGTGTATGGTGTGTTATATTTGTATAAGAATCTAATATAAATGTTCTTCATTAAAATGTATTTAGAGATTGTCAACCTTTCAAGAAAAAAAAAATGAAAGCTTACTATGGTGTGGAGAGTTAAGTAGTTGGCCACAAGCCACTCGTTTTGTTTTATTTTATTTAAAAACTTTTTATCTTTTCTGATTTTTTTTGTTTGTTGAGCGTTTTATTTTTATTTATTTTGTTTTATATCTAAAGTAATAAAACAATGATTTTGTTAGTGTGTGTGAATGTGTGTGTTTGTCTCACGCCTTCTGAAAAACCAAGAGCATCAAAAAATCTAATTTATGTGCGAACATGTACCAGTATAGTCCAACTGTCCTTCCATCTCTTCGCAGTTTTCTGGATTTAAACTTTTTTCTTCTTCTTCTTCATCGTGTATTTGGTCATTTTACCTATGAAGGTAGACTAACCTGGGAGAAGAAGGTCCAATTTTCATTCCATCTCTTCGCAGGTTTCTGGATTTAAACTTTCTTCTTCTTCTTCTTCGTCGTGTATTTGGTCATTTTACCTATGAAGTTGGAGTATCCTGGGAGAAGAAGGTCCAACTGTCCTTCCATCTCTTCGCAGGTTTCTGGAATTGAACTTTTTTCTTATTCTTCTTCATCGTGTATTTGGTCATTTTACCTATGAAGGTGGACTAACCTGGGAGAAGAAGGTCCAATTTTCCTTCCATCTCTTCGCAGGTTTCTGGATTAAAACTTTTTTTTTCTTCTTCTTCTTCTTCTTCTTCTTCATCGTGTATTTTTGGTACTTTTACCTATGAAGTTGGAGAATCCTGGGAGAAGAAGGTCCAACTGTCCTTCCATCTCTTCGCAAGTCTTCCTAGATGGTTTCTGGATATAAACTTTTTTCTCCTTCTTCTTCTTCTTCATCGTGCATTTGGTCATTTTACCTATGAAGGTGGACTATCCTGGGAGAAGAAGGTCCAATTTTCCTTCCATATCTTCGCAGGTATCTGGATTTAAACTTTTTTCTTCTTCTTCTTCGTGTATTTAGTTGTTTTACCAATGAAGGTGGAGTATCCTAGGAAAAGAAGACGATCCTTAAATCTCTTCGCGGTTTTTCCAGGATGGTTTCTGGATTTAAACTTTTCTTAGCCGACTGAAGGGACGGGATGTAATGAAGGGAAGGGAGGCACTAAAGGGCCTGAAGGGACGGGAGGTATTAAAGGGATTTTTTATACAAACTATTTCCTATAGATTAATCTTCTTCTTCTTTTATGAAGACCTTTTGGTCAGTTTTTATACAATCTATTTCCAATAGTCTTAATTCTTCTATTTTATTTTTTTTCTTATTTTATGTAGACCATTGGGATTTTTTATACAAACTTTTTCCAATAGATTAATCTTCTTCTTCTTTTATGAAGACCTTTTAGTCAGTTTTTATATAATCTATTTCCAATAGTCTAATTCTTCTATTTTATGTATTTTTTCTTATTTTATGTAGTACATTGGGATAGTTTTTTATACAAACTATTTCTTTTAGTCTTATACTTATTCTTCTCTTTTTGATTTAGATTTTTGGGTTAGTTTTAAGTCTAATAGTCTATTGTGCAGAAATATTATTAACGATATGCACACTTGATGAAAATACATATGAAAAAACGAATAGGATGTGGGATGTGCCTATGTAACCTGCACTAGATTCTTTTCAATACTTTTGTTTAATCAAATTTAAACCATTTATATCATCCTGTTTTGAATAATTTTCAACACCTGCATATTTAATTTCGTTGACAATATTTAAAGAATGGGGTTTGTGGCCATTACTGAACTCTTCACAACGTTTATATTCAAATTATTTACCATAGTTTAAGTCTTCTTCTTCTTCGTTAATGTAGACTTTTGTGTCAATTTTAAGTTTATCAGTCTAATTGTGCAAAAATATAATGCACACTTGATGAAAAAATATAAAAACGAATGGGATGTGACCAACACTGGATCTTTTCAGTACATTTGTTTAATCAAATTTTAACCACATCCCAACATCCAAAATTACTAATTTTTTAATAGGTAGGTACATATTATAATTTGTTTTCGATGATAATATTTAAAAATGGGGGTTGTGGCCAAACCAATCTCTTTACAACGTTGATAAACAGTCATATTTAAAACCATTTCGCATAGTCCATGCGTGCAGAAATTTTGTATATTATACTTCATTCACACTTTATAAAAAAATAATGGGTTGTGGCCATCACTTGAACATTTTACAATCAAATTCAATCATATTTCAAACCACTTTTCATAGTCCGATTTTGCAAAATAATTGGGTGACAATATTATAAAAACGATTGCTTTTTCCTTCACAATTTTACATTCTTGGCCAACGGCGGGACATAAAAGCTAGTAGCAAATATAGAAATAAAATTTAAAAGTTTTCGTTAACAACATTTTAGGGTGAATCTTCTTTTGGTGCCATGTAACGTTCCACAAACGTCGACTCACACTTCCTGTTCTTTGCCAGATCGAAGAGTCGCTCTACCGTACCATTCCAAACTAGATATTTTTCGGTGCTTTGCGATGGCTAGCAATTGTCTTTCAGAGTCAGCTCTTTGTATGACCTCAATGTTGGTTACTCCATCTGTTCAAGGTATTCGCAACATTCTCCTGTGTAGCCATATTTCAAATGCCTCCAGATGGTTTATACTTCTGATTTCAAGTGTACATGTTTCTTGAACATAATATTCATTTATTTTATTTACCTTTTATCACACTATATTAATAATGACAATAATAAGTAGATTACTTCTACCCAAAAATATAGTATGAACCATACATAACACTTAACCATTCTTTGTCGGAGCTTTAGACTAAGGTAGCTAGCTATTGCTGAATATGTGTCGCATTTTATTAAATGATGCCCTGGCCATTTCGATCCGGCATTTTTATTTAGCATTTCTTTTTTCTTCAGGGGGGCAAGTCTGGTGCAACCGGCGAAATCAAAACCCTCCAGTTTACCCATATCATGGATATAATTATCGTATGGAGTTCTATGACATCTAAAGATATTATAGAACTCCATATAATAATTATATCCACGATATGGGTAATCGTGAGGGTTTTGATTTCGCCGATTGGACCAGACTTGCCCCCCAGGAGGGTGAATAATCATGAAAAAAAAAACAAAAAAGGTGCACGTATTCAGTTGTATTGTGCGCAGTCGTGTGTGCAGTTATTCTTTCCGCCATTATTTAGTGCATATATGCCACGAGGTAAAAGTTTCACAAGTTCTAAATTGACCATTTCACGTCGTAGCTTCCAAATTTAAGTATACAATGACGTTATAACACTTGTTTCTCACGATAGGGGAGAACAGTTGGAGTTCTCTAACCGTTATTTCAATGGAAGTGCACCCTTGTGAGAGATCCGAGTTGATATTGCTGCGAACAAATCAGTAAACTGTGTCCCGTTCACCAACTACCAGCGGATTGAAAACAATTCACCTAACCGACCCGAGAGCAAGTCCCGTTGCTGAATTTCAACTAACGATGTAACTATTTCACGAATGGACTCCATATTACCTACGAATTATGTATTAAACTACATAATACCCGTTAAAAAGTAATTATCGAAATTCGTCAGTGGTCATGAAATTAATGAGAAATCGGTAAGCAAAGTCTCTTTCAATAATTACCAGCGAAATGAAACCTACTTTTTACAAAACGACGAAATCATTCCACGAATACATCATAATATGATTACGATTATGTGACGAGACTTAACCTACATACTGTCAATAATTACACTCAACGAGTGTGCCACTGAAAATAATATACTTACGTTATTGTGAAGTCTCCGAGCACTTACCAAATTTGCGATAGTTATGGAATGAACATGCAATTGGTAAGCGAGTGTAATGTTATTAGTTTTGAAGTGCTGTTTGAGAAGTCGGCCCGAAGTACTGACCCTAATATTACGTTAGTCAATCTTTTACACTTTAGGAAATGGCAGACTGGGATACCTCAAGTAGTTCGTTGTTTTGAAGTTATCTGAGGTTGTTTTAGGGTTAGTTAGCTCTGTTATTATGACTTGTATGATAATTTTACGTTTCGTCAATGAACTGTGTATTGGTGTGTCAAACCGATAATGTCAAATATTTTGTAATTTCCAGTGACGTGACATAGTGGATATGATAAGTTATTTAATTTTTTTATATTTGAAAACAGGACAGGAAGGGATAAAGGTACGGGAAGCATTGACCACTGGAAACTCATATTTCAATGTTATGCCCCACATGGCTCGATGTATGAAAACTGAATTGAATTCAATTGAGTTTAAAGGATTTAAGGGACACAATCAAAAGCGCAAAGATGCACACAACAAGACAGAGCAGAGATCAAGCATTTGACATTTTTTTCTTTTTTTAAGCATAAAAACCCGAAGCACACATATCTTAATCTGGATCACTGACTATTTCCGTTGAACCCACTACATGCTGCTCTATTGCCTTATGAATTTAGCATGTTATTTGTTTTAGAAGATTCCATATAATAGAGAGACTGGTTTCTAGATCTTCTGAGTGGACAGTGTGAACGGAGGGAGGTTAGAAGGGGTGTACTATTGATCTTACCGTTTATAATTTTGTATAGAAAACAAATTAACATTATGTGATATTTTAATCGTTGCAACAACAATCATTTATATCAGACCTACAATTGTTTCAATATTCTTATTTTTATGTGTATGTATGGTGACGCTTAATTGTAGGGTTAGCGAGATTTTTTTTTTATTAATGTATTTTGTATATATGTATGTACCTATTGTTAATTTTCTGTGCGTGTCCCTTAATAAAATTAAATTAAATATCTTGGATTGATCTGCATGTCTCCAGTAATTTTGTGTTGTGTTGTTTAAGAGTTCGAAGATTGTTTGAGAAATGTAATCTAATACGAAAATCGAAATGTTACATTTTTTTTACAGATTTTCTATTGCATTAATATGTGTTTCATAGTTCGGGTTCCATACAATGATCCAAACTCCATTAAGCTCCTAAGAAATGAATTAAATAATGTACTTTAATTTTTTCAATATTGGACACTGTCACTTCGTGGTAGAACTCCATAATTAATTAAAACTATGAAAAATTTTTATATTTAATTTTACGTTCTACTTAAATTTTTTCGCAAACGCGACTCCCATTCACCGGTATCGCTCTATGATGAGCATCGTCAGAATGGTGAACAATAATGATGAAGACCATCTATATATAGATTCACAAAGAGGATAACAACAATAGATATGGAAGGGGGCAATTCTAAGAAAAATTAAATACCCGAAAGACATTAAGGTAAATACATATGTATGCAGGTATAATAAAAATAAAATTGAAGTGAAGGAATGAATATACAAATATTGTATTAAAAACATTAACAAAAAATAATAAAAATCGCTGGGTTAAATTAAACTATATTGGGAAATCGTCAAACAAAATTGGAAATATTTTGAGAAAAAACAATAAAAACATTGCATTTTATAATGACAATACACTAGGTAAATTCTTAAATAACAGTAAAGATAAAATCGATAAATTAAACCGTAGTGGTGTTTACTCTCTTACATGTAATACATGCTCAGGTATATATGTTGGTCAAACGGAATCTTTAAATACACGCCTTAAAGAACATCTTGCGTGTTTCCGTTTGAAAAAAGACACTTCGAACTTTGCGACACATTTACCTGAGAGTGAGCATTCGTTTAACTCACAAACTGGGATAAATCTTATACATAGTTTAAGAAAAGGTAAAAAATTAGACAAACTTGAAATATTAGAGATAAATAGAGTAAAATGTAACACCAACGTTCCTTTTAACGCACAAATAGATTTTAATACTTCTCCATTATTATTACCATAAGAATAGTTAATGTCGGGTTTTTCTGTTGGCCATTATTCAATATAATTGCTGTCCTTTTAATACAATATTTGTATATTCATTCCTTCACTTCAATTTTATTTTTATTATACCTGCATACATATTTACCTTAATGTCTTTCGGGTATTTAATTTTTCTTAGAATTGCCCCCTTCCATATCTATTGTTGTTATCCTCTTTGTACATACACATACATACATACCATCACGCCATGTCCCTTGCGGGGTAGGCAGAGAGAACCGAACGCCACATCTTTCTATCCTGGCAAGCATCTCTCGCCTCGTCCACATTCATGCATCGTCTCATACATGTTCGTCTATTGCTCACACTTCTAACATTTCCGTCTTTCAAAATTTCGTTCACATGGTCGTGCCACCCCTTTCTTGGGCGTCCCCGACCTCTCATTCCATTCCTTTCCGCTCTGTATATTTTCTTCGTCAGGCGCTCCTCATTCATTCTCCCCATGTGTCCTCTTTGTGAATCTATATATAGATGGTCTTCATCATTATTGTTCACCATTCTGACGATGCTCATCATAGAGCGATACCGGTGAATGGGAGTCGCGTTTGCGAAAAAATTTAAGTAGAACGTAAAATTAAATATAAAAATTTTTCATAGTTTTAATTTTCTTTGTTATTTTTATTATGACAGAGTGTAACTGTGTTCAGAGTTATTAACTTATAACTGAGTTATTTACTTTAACTAATTACGTAATGCAAAATATAATATTTTTTGCTACTGCCAGTTAGTACGAGAGTTAGCATCGTTCAAGAAAAAAAATAAGTACAGTTTTTTTTTTTATTTCTTTCATTATTAAAAATCGGTAGGGTTGCTGTAAGTTTTGCACCTGGGAACGGTTTTTTTTACGCATCCTTTTTATAAATGGGAAAATCGCAGACTTTAATATCATTTGTGTAGATATCTTTGTTTTTTTGTACTTTATACAAAGGAAAATTGCAGATTTTAATACCATTATTGTAGATATCTTTGTTTGTACTTTATACAGAGGAAAATTGCAGATTTTTATATTATTTGTGTAGATATCTTTGTTTTTTGTACTTTATACAGAGGAAAATTGCAGATTTTAATACCATTTTTGTAGATATCTTTGTTTTTTGTACTTTTTACAGAGGAAAATTGCAGATTTTAATATCATTTTTGTAGATACCTTTGTTTTTTTTTGTATCTTACACAGAGGAAAATTGCAGATTTTAATACCATTTTTGTAGATATCTTTGTTTTTACAGAGGAAAATTGCAGATTTTAATATCATTTGTGTAGATACCTTTGTTTTTTTTTGTATCTTATACGCTTTTGTACCATCCATCTGATTAAGATGAAACTTTGGTATTTGTTCAGCGCATACTTGGAATTTTCATTTACATATTTATTTTACATCTCACAAAGGAATTTATTAAAAATGATCTCCTTGGAATATATGGATCTACATCGTGAACGTAAATAATATCAAACATCTTAATTTTAAGGATTCAACAATTATGAGACGGTATATTTGAGTAAAGATCTTGAGTTTTTATTAATGTTTTGTTTTTCATATAAAATTACACCTCTTCGTCTATGTTATTCATTAGCAGCAAGTGTGGTATGCTATGTAAATGAGTTAAGAGTAATTTGTATATTAGTTCTGATCCCAATTCCCGGTTACTTAGGTCGAGTGCTAACGGATCAAAGGATGGGAGGATGTTTCCGTGTGTCGATGATACGAGAGTGTAACGAATCCTTTCATTTCAGCCCTCCTAAAGGAAACATACCCGACCCTTATATTGTAAACCTGTTAGTCTTTCAAAAACATGCCACTTGTGAAGAGAGTCTAAGAAATACCTCATACCGTGGAAAAGGTAATCAATTTTAAAAGCTAGAGTGTATCTATGTTTAAAAAAAAACACTTACATAAATTGGAAACTTAGCGGTAATCATTAAATTTATTATTTTTAATTCATTTGGGAGATCTTTGCGACAAATTAAACAGAAGAAAATAATCACTTTGTTTTAAGACTCCTCATTATTTCATTTTATGTGTTGATAGTATTCGGACTACAAAGACGTTTTAGAAACTGCCTTGTCAAGGACACAACGTCGTCAATCACGTACGAAATATTTTTTTTCTAAACTAACCAAAAAAAGCTTGTGATGTTGGCGAATAAAATCAGGTGATACAGGTATTGAACCCAATTCCACTGACTAGCGAGTGAATATTTTCACATAACATTTTTATTTCGAACTGATTGGTGGCTGATTGGAAGTGATGTAGGGTCTCCATCAATGATATTTTATATATAGACACGTTATATGAGAACAAAACGCTCTACAAAAAATGTGCAGCTTAACGAATTCTTACAATATCACCAAGAAAGAGCACACACGACAGAATAAATTGAGTGTGAAAGAGATGCTACAATTATTAATAATTCAGACACACACTGTAGACATATTTTGTCTCTTTTACTCCAGTGCAATCATATTATAATATTATCTATTACACCAAATAATGACTGAGAAAGAGACGAACTTATATTAAGTTATATTTGTGTGAAAAAGCAAATACAATACCTCTGCATACCTATAAGCGAATATGACTTGACTACTATCTTGTTTACTCAAAATAAAAATAACTTTCGACAAATCCATATAAATATATTAGTAAACGAATAAATAATATGTAGCATGAAATAATGATATATCTAGTCATTCCTTCACAGTTCACGTGTAATTTTTACATGTTTTCATCACAGAAGATGGCATTTTGACAACGATAATACGTCTCAACACTTCATCATCTTGTGTGCAACTAAAGTGATGTAAGAATTAAGGGCCTTACTTTTTATTTTCCGAATTTGAAGGCTAGTAACGTTTCTATTATTTTCGTATATCATTGGTCTCTATATAACGTAATGGATCGAATCGACTCTAAAGTAATTTAGTATAAGAAAAATATTAAGGCTATAGGACTAATTTATTCTATCCAAGGTAATATTGAATCGGGTCTGGATTATTTTTTCTTTCTAAAGTCATTAAGATTCACGCGAAGATTATAGATAAAAATGACTTGTTCAAATTTTATATCTGTTATCTACCTTTTCAAGAAGGTACATTTATTGAAAGCCTTATTTAAGTATTTAAGCTTTAAAGAAGTTTTTTTTTTTAGAAAATACTCAAAGCCACTTTTGAATCGTTTTTGTGCGTCAAGAACGTAGTTAAAAATATAATTTTTACATTGTTTGTTGTTATTATTATGTTCTAGGTGCTTCAGCTGTTACATAACCAAATTTTCTTTTCAATTATTTTTTATTTTACTTTTGACATACTCCACCTGCTCTTCATAATTCAGTTTTTAAAGTTTCATCGTGCACTGCTAGTATCCCCTGAGAAAGGTCAAAACCGTAAATTAAAAAAACAAACTTTTGCGATGTTTATTCTCCTTCGACCCACGTCCAAAGTTTATTAGATAAATCCCTCACCTAATGGGTCTACATTTTTCTCCTTTTTTTCTGCATAAATTCAATTATGAGACTAATCTTTCTTCGTCGGTATATATTTTTAAGTACTTATTTGTTTCTCTTAATGTGATTCCTCGGACCTACATAACTCACATTTGAAATGTAATTATTACTTAGTATTATTTTTATTGTAGTCTTCAGCCGATTTACTTCGGGTTATCTTATTGAGAGTCTTCAGTCGAGGAAGCCATTCTTTTGCAAAACTGCAACTCCTTGATATTGAGATAGTAGAATTTTTCAGATACTTGGACAGTATGACTATATAGAACTTAGACCCAGACACAAAAATAATTTGCTAAATTATGATAATAAACAAAATCAATAATCTCTTCTAAGATGATGAGATTTACCTCAGGTTATGATTGAGAATGGTCAAATGAGTCAATGCCTGGATTATGGAAGTGTCGATCATGAGAAAATTAAACAATACTCCAATATTATATTTAATGACATTCCTGCGGGCCTATTCCGGTTCTTTTATCGTGGCAATATACACATTTTTTTACGCTACATGTGTTTCTTATAGCAGATAGTTATTCTGTTTTCCGCGGACACTAGCCCGCGAAAACTTCCGCGCATTATGTCGAGAAAACCTCCTTTCGCCGTTCGCAACGCAGTATTCTGATTGAAGCGAAATACGTATGACATTCGACCAGTGAATTTATTAGCAATGTTTCCTGCGGCATATCGAGGTGGTGTCAAGTTTTGTGTAAAGACATAAATTGACGCGTACACACATTCGTTCGTTTCACAGATTATAGTTATGAATGACAGCTCCTGATATGTAACTTTCACTTTACATTCTGTGATACTCAAAGATTATTGGAACTTATCGCAAAATATTTCACGTGAATGGGAATAAGGGTACTGAAGGCCTATCTGCAAAATTGCGACATTAGGGATTCCTCAAACTATGGTTGAGTTGTTTGTATATTTTGGATTGGGATAAAATACGAAAATTTCAGCCGTTCCAAATCAATAATAATTCAAAGTATCGACTTATGGATTCTAACCATTAATTTTCCCTGGAGTTGTGTGCTTTCAATGGACGAATATACTTGATGGGTGTAATTAACGTTACGCGGATATGAAATATCTCCTATCCACCGCGCTGAGTCGAATAATTCATTCAACAAGAGGCTATGGAGGTTTGGGGAGGTAACGAAGGTGGTGTCGTTAGGGTAAAATGGTTACGTTAGCCAATTAATGTTTCCAAACTCGCTAAGGACTTGGGTAACTCTCGGTACACTAACGTTGTTTCTTTGTGATTTATTTTGTTCGAAAACGACGTGAGAAATAAACATTTGCTCTGCTTTTCTCACTTTACTCTCTTTCTTCACTGGCAACATTTTTTAAACTTTCATCTCGACTGTGTCGTAACGGCGCCTATCGATCGCAATATACCAGTTATTATACCTATTTTCTTAGAATTGTATCGTCTTAGCATCTATCACTTGTCCTTAGTTTGTATCGTCTTAGCATCTATCACTTGTCCTTAGTTTGTACTGGAAGCATATCTTTAAAACTCGTTTTACTTTTAATTATTTATTTCATCTCAGAAAGCTACAATTTATGTATTTTACATTTTATTATTTGTATGAAAGTTCAGCCAAAGACGTTTTCTTCGATTTAAATTAATGATTTTACAAGAATTGGTAACATAGTTGAAAAAGTCATATAAAGTCACATGATAAAACAAAATTGAAAAAGATATGTAAAAATTAAAATATACAGTTGACGAGTATGTTTCAGGATGAGGAGGAGGGATCGTTGTATTGTGTATTAGAGTTTAAGAACATTTCATCTGTTTTTGGTAATGTTGTAAAATGTCATGAAAAATATCTGTGTGTTTGAAATGTGTATTATTATTAAGAACTAGATGCGGAACATAAACTGCTTCACTGCTGTTCTGAAACAGCTTATAATTATAATTATATTAGTATATGGTTTAGGTGCGCGTGTGTGTCATTGCATGTTAACTTAAAGTAGTTTATTTATCACTGTCTTTTGCCCATTTTTCTAATCCCCATTTAAAGGTATTTGTATTTTTAGTTTTCTTCAATTCAATTGGAAGCAAATTGAAAATTTTTGCTCCAAGGAAATGAAAAATTCTTTGTCCATAACCGAATATAAAGATACCGACTTGGTCCTCGGTATCTGTATATTTGCTTATCTAGTCTATCTTGTCTGACGTGTAGTTTGGTTCGATTGGAAGTTGTTGAGGTGTGAATAAATATAGATGCAAATGTTTTTAGCATATTTATTATCTCGCTAAATTCTAAATATGGATGAAAAATATCTGTAATTAATGTGGCATACTGGTATGTGAAATTAATTTTGTGAGAGGGTTATGTCTATTTGGTATATGAAGTGATACAGTATTGAGTATGTCAGGGAAATAGATTAAGTTATTGCAAATTTTATAAAGTAATATTTGATCGAAGTAAAGTCTCCTGTCCTGCAATCTATTTTTGTTGAAATTTCGGGTAGAACCATTATAGTTAGTGTGCTCAACATAAAGGCGTCTCTCTAAGTGTTTCATGAAGGTTTTTTTAATGTTCTCTGTTTGACGCCCTTATTAAGGTCTGGTTGTTCCTTATTAATTTGGTTGTTCTTGATAAAAAGTAGGTATACATTTTTAAATTTTAATTGTATTCATAAATTATGGTTTTCTGACATCCATTATCTAAAAACATATTTGTATTATTGAATATCGAGGGATTCGAAGTTAGGATCTAGTGGATACATGTTTAAATTCTTTTTTGTTTAATTCTCTTAGGTAACATGTTAAACCAAGCATTTTCTGCATATTATTTAAGTAATGCAATAAGGATACAGGAACATATTTTGTCCGTATATAAAAAAAATTACGTGCATTATTCGTCTAAGAGAAAACTAGGGTTACCTACCATGTGATCTTTTAAATTATTTCAAGAAAAGAAAATATAAGCAGTCTGAAATATGGCCGAGTTCGTTTAAAACAGTGCTGAAAAATAAACCAGTAGAGAAATATGTGGTTCTCGTTTATGTCTTCCTTCCTTTCTACATATACATATGGTATGATGGTACTTACCTATTTATTTACTTTCAGTTTGAACAAAACACGGAAATATAACTTAAATACACTGTGTTATCTATGTACCTATGTGTTGTGTCTAGGTAAGATTTCTGTAATGGTATACATATTATATGTAGATAACCAAGGTTAATTTATAAATTTAATTTAGTACCTACATATTTACACATACTTGGCAGAATATTTTTCAATGAACTTCCAACGGATATATGAAAGTCAAATCATGTTAGGCAATACAATAAATTATGTTTTAATGTAATTGAATCGTTAGTAAAATTGTTTAAATATTTCGATAATCCATTATTATTGTATAGCCTTAGTCCGGATATTGAGTCGTCTAACTCACTTAGTATTTTCAAAAAAAAACTAAAGAAGGAATATTTATCCTTGAACACCTGATCCCGATTTCCTCTCCTGTCCTTACCATATCCTTTTTATTGCTATGAATTATATTTTTTTTGTTTAATAGTATTTAAGTGTTATACGTATTTTATTTGATTTCTTTTACTCTTTTTTATTTGCTGTTGTACATACACAATGTTGTCATACTTTGTAATCTGGTTGGTTGGAAGAAATTGCCTAATGGCAATAAGCCCGACAGTATACAATTATATTTGTTTATATTATGTACAAGAAGATGTATAAATATAAAATATATAAAAATAATCGATATTGTGTTCTGTACCCTTTCTGGGAAATAGATCCATTATTTACTCTTTTACTTTCCCTGAGTGTATTATTTTGATGTTAAATTCTATTGTATATTTTATGTATACATTCTTATAACATAAATAAAAAAACTTGCTTGACCAAAACTTGAGACCATTTTTGACAGTTGTGACAGATAAAATCACAGAGAAAAAAAAGTGGATTGAAAAATTATCAGTTTTTAATTACCTACACTTAATCCACCTGGAAGTCAATCGAACTTACAGTTCGTCATATGTCATACGGTACCCATACACACAAAAGACGAAACTCATATTGCAGTGTAAACTCTCTACGTGATTTTTTTAACAGATTTTTAATTATCTCAATAGAGACGAAGTTGGAATATTTATTGTAGGAGAACCGGGAAATCAAGGCACCTACAGGGCTTACGACCTGTCATCGGCTGGTTTACGTGATCACTTTATGCGCTTGCGCAACGTTCACCAATTATGCCTTTTTAATGAGATCCCTATCAATTCAATTTTGAAAGTTCTATATATTGTAATACTGAAATTCTTTTCGCTTGAAAATAAGGAATTTTTACTACTTCTCTATTGAGATAATTAAAAATCTGTTAAAAAATATCTTTGACTCCCGACAGGGAAAAAATCCAATGTTTGCGCATATGCAATAATAAAAATATTCGATTCTCTACGTGATCATCATCATCACCAATAGCGCTACATCCCATCCTTGCCTTGGCCTTGGCCTCTTCAAGAACCTTCCGCCATTCCACCCGGTTCATCGCCAGCACCTTCCAATTAGTTACACTGATTGCTTTCAAGTCTCTTTCTACACCATCCACCACCACCTTGATTTGTTTTTTTTTACGTTTCGCCTCCTATCTGGTCGTTTGTTAAGAATCTTCTTGAGGACTCGGTTCTCCTCCACGCGTTGAACAGATGTCCCAACCATCTAAGGCAAAAAGTTTTTATGTAATTTACTATGTTGGGACTATTGTGCATTCGTTCCAGCGCATGGTTACACCTTATCCTTCATGTTCTATTTTCACAGACTGGCCCAAAGATTTTTCTTAACACCTTGCTTTCAAATTCCAAAAGCGCATTTCGTCTCGTTTACTCAGAACCCAGCACTCTGCTCCATAAACTACTAGGTACTGGTCTCAACAGCGTTTTATACAACAGCAACTTTGTGATAGCAACAGTGAAATCCTGTATAAAAATACGCTTAAACACATGAAATTATAACAATAACGGTACAAATACCTATACAAATAAGGAGACCAGTTTGGAATTTTTTTTTAAAGCAAAGTATATATGTAAAATTCTGGGTTCGATTCCCAGCAGAGGATAAATTTATTCAAATTCTTTTCTCACGCAATTATTGCTTCTCTGGGATGGAAACACTGGTTAGTTAGAAGAAATTACCATTTGGCAATAAAAAATGTATAAAAGAACAATCAAGAAAAATGAGAAGACACAAATTTTATATTTTTTATGACATTAAAGAAAAATGAAAAGAAATTATATAATTTTTTATTTGGTATTAACCACATCACTAAGTTGAACCTGTTCCGAGGTAGTCGAAGCGGAAATTGTAACGCAACAATGTAATGTACCTATATTTTTCTATTCGTGTTAACTTCTAATAGTTCTGCGTCAATTTCTCTTTCGAAACGTGGATTGCTATCTGTCCTTCCATCTCTTGGGAGAACGTCCTAAAGGTCTTCTTTTCTCGGAAAGTGGGAAAGACTATCCCTTGCCACTTTAGATGTCCTACCGTCGAATCTACCATCATCGACACTAATAACTCCTCCCGGGCTTCAGTGCTGATGAAAAAAAATATGTGGCATATCCCACAATGCGGGGTTACCAGCAACAGGTGTGCGATTGTGCGTTAAATTATAATAGAAGGCACGACACAAGCGTGTATTCCAACACACCAGTATCTCCTCACCTAAATAGGCACTACATTCATAATGGGTGGTGAACCTCAACCTTGCTAAACTATGCGAGATGTTATTTCGCCTGTTGCATTTTCGATTACCCGGCTCTTACAGGACATTCATAGACGATGATATTTGAAATGAGTGGAAACGCTATTCTAAGCCGGTACCTCACAACGTTCCTTTTCTTATCTTATCTTTTATACGTTAAAATGCACGGAATACTTTGTGAGAAAAGTGTTTTTTTTATTTTACTCCGGCGTCGACTAAGCCTAGTTTTCATTTGTTTCTTTTTTTTATTTTCTCAAGTTAATCCTATTATAATGACTTCTTGCCCTTAGATGTTTCGCTACTTGTCCCGCGAATATTGTCACGACGCCGACGGTAGGTCGGTGCTTTTTCTGCCATTCTCGTTAAATTGTTTATCAACTTTACTGTGAACCCATTTAAAATAACGCCTGCAATGTTTGTAAACTTAGTCTTGTCATCAAATTAAAAGAAAATTTAAAAGAGATAAAAAGTACGATATACGAAGCGCTTCAATTGAATTGAATATATTTATAAAGTAATTATAATGATTCAATTAGAGCGGTGATAGCCCAGCGGTAATATCGTCGCCTCACATGGTTGAGGTCGACGGTTCGAATCCGGACGGGGCACGCACCTCTGGATTATTAAAAAATCTATGTGCGGATTTATATCACTAGCTATGTGTAGCCATGATCCAATTTGTCTGGTTCCCCTTTCTAAGGGTTACGAAGGTCAGATGGCAGTCGCTTCAATGTAATAACCAGACTCGCCAATTCCAGGATCACGGTCAAAGCGTACCCCGATAGAAACGGGACAAAAGCGCTAGGGAAAAGAATTATAATGATTCAATTAACATTGTTAATGAATTGCCTCTTCTTGGTTGAGACAGTTTTAGGTTATTTTTACATAATACATCTGTAATATGTAAAAAAAATAGTGAAACTAATTGTGTTGTGTTTTCTTTATTTCAACCTATTTTCAAACGAACAGATTTCAAGTATAAAAATGTGCTTAGCACGAAACCGGTTGTAGTTTGTAGTCTTTGCAAATAGTGGAATTGATTTTAAACATGTTTTTTATTTTTATTTATTAAAAATACTAATTAGTTTAATTGGAATTCCATCAAGAACTGACGATCAAAAGTTAAATATAATTGTAATATGTTTGTTTTGAAATGTACTTGTGATTTATGTCTTATATGGAAATGTTTAAACTATGTATTATATTGGGAGCAACTCCGTGAAATGTAATTATGTATGTACCTAAATGGATTTTATGATTTCTAATAGTCTTCGATATCTGGCGTGTTAAAATTTTAAAAAATTGCTTCATTTTCCTGTTGGAGTTTGAATAGAACATATTTTCGTTTCAAAAAGTAAAATTTGCTTCCGTATATGTTACGTATTTCTGGCTCATTCTTTCTTTTTTTCCCTTGTCACATAATCCCTGGCTGTATCTGTTTTTAAAATGTCTACAGTTTTTTGTTGGCCATTATTTTTTATCCATCTATTACTGTTGTGTTATTTTTATTATTATAACGCTCTGTAATAATGATATTCCCGAATGTGTATAATATACATACATCTCATCTATGTTTCTGCCTTACGCGTTGTACAGTATTATAATACTACGAAAAGAAAAACATCGAATAGAATAAAAGTTTAATGCTTACACCAGGAAACATTTTGGTAATGCAACTTGTGTTATTTTATCACTAGTGTAGCAAATAATAGAGGGCATTCATATAACACTTAATCTAACGACTGAAAACATGATATATTATTATTATAATTACTTAATTGGCTCTTGTAAAAACTTAATTCATATATTAAAACCGCTTATAACACTAGAAGTTACATACGTGTTAGTAAGGGTAACTATCGCGTGCGTTAAAATGGTTTATACGTAATTTAAATAATCTTAATCCCAACATTTGTTGATTTTTTTTGTATTTTGAGAAAAAAAAATCGATATGAAAAAAGTTTATCATTCATTCACTTTAATTTTATGCACTCTTTAAGCATTAAGTAAAAAAAATGTGCTATAAGAAAGATATTTCGAATATATTATTTAGATAATTTATGCTCAATTTTAAAATTTTGTGACAAATATTCACTAGAGAAATGTTGAAAATACTTAGGGTATTTTTTCTAAACACACTGTTCCACTTATTTTAGAAATTTAATTTCAAAATGCGATTTTTAGGTTTATAAATTAATACCGGCATAAAATATTTAATAATCACTCTCCGTTATTATAGAATTGTTAGATGAATAAAGATGTCATCAATCGAATGAATGTTAACACATTGAGATGGTTCGGGCAATTGTGATGAATGAATGAGGAACGCCTGACGAAGAAAATGTTCAAAGCTAACAGGAGCGGAATAAGAGGTCGGGGGGCGCCCAAGAAAAGGATAACTTGACCATGTGAGCGATGTTCTGAAAACGGTTATGTAAAAAGCGTGAACAACAGACGAATATGTATAAGGTGATTCATGAATGTTGACGAGGCGATGAATGTGTGTAAATTTTTTTTTTAACATGTCCACGTAGGGGACACAAGCTATTAGGATTTGGGTCCATTTTACACTTCCGAAGAAGCGCACTACGTAGCGTTGGAAGGGGTTTGCAATCTAGAAAAGAGTTTATTAATTCGGATTTTAAAAAGACCCGGGTTGTACGAAGGTGGAAACACAGAATTCGGAAGATCATTCCACAGTCGGGCTGCTGTATTAATAAAGGAGTTCGAGAAGCGACTGGTTCGTATATGTTGAAGATTTACTGTGAATGGGTGTTGTGATTGAGTAAAGCGAGTGAGTAAAAGATTGAGTAAAAATATAGAAACATGTGGCTTCCGGTACTCTCTGCCTATCCCGTGAGGGACATAGTGTGATGGTTTGTATGTATGTAGATGTTTTTTGAGCGAAACCTGTTAATGGACAAGCGTATATACATTATAACATAATATATCGAAATAACGGTAAATATTGTGTTATTTACTTATTTTAAAGTATTTATTAAAACGATGTTTGAGATTTATGAGTAAAGGTGAAAATAATATAAATAATTAAATTTAAATATGTAATCCACTTGTCAACTTAATTTTTTTAAATAATGAAATCCCTCTATTTAAATGTTGTCTCTTGTTTTGTGTTCAATTAAACCTGACGAGTTGCTTAAATTATTTCCTCTTTTGAAAATTCTCAGAATCCACTCTTAAAAAAGTTGCCCTGTTCTTTGTACTTTTTTTCCCTTAGGTCGTAAGAGTTCAAGGATTCGCCCGTTGCAAAGTACGACTCTTTTCATTTTCTCATTCACATAAAAGCAGATGAAAGCGTGAAATTGAAAGAATTCCGGTTACTTCCAAATGGCTTTAAAAGAAAAGTAGTTGTGGCGGGGCCCGAGCCCTCAACCCTACTGCGAGAGTAAGAAATTATACTTGACCGAATTGGGCATGGATTATATACCCGGAGGACGTGTCAAAAGTGCTTTAAATACTCAAAACCAAAAATGTTTGCGCAAATTGGATTAACATTGCTAATTGGCCTACCTTTCCACGGTACTTTTAATATTATAGATACATACCTACCTACTCATCCTAATAAATTGAGATATAATTCGTAAAATAATGCAAATATATGGACCGATTTTAATAGTAATATCAATGAGCAGATCCTTGCTTTTATGGTTTTAATAAGTACATTATATAACAAAGGCTTAAACATTATGTGCATATGACATTAATTACCGAGGTTCACAGTTCGCAAGCGAAAGAATTTTTTTTTTATAATAAACTTCCTTAATATTTTTTTTATGTTTTCATATTCGAATGCGGTGTGCGGATTTGTTTACAAATCGTTATTGTCTTCAAATTCACTTTTTTATGAAATTAGTAAATTTGATAGGTTTTCTTAAAAACGTTCACTTTTACCCGGATTCGAAACCGCCAGGCTGATTATAAAGTAGTTTTAATTTCATAGCTAGTGTCTAGTGTGTCACGGATTGATGTAAATCGCATTATTCATTTAGATCATTTTAATTTTTTTTTTGGCTCGAGATTTACGGTGAAAGAAATTTGTGACGCCACAGCGCCGCGCCTGTCAAATGGATGCGTAATCCTCCTAGCGTCCAGTCAGCCAACATAGATCTTTTTAAAATTTGGCGCTAGGGGGATATTGAACTGAACGCATAAGGGACGCCCTAGGGTGCCAATTTCTCCTCTTTATTATTAATTTCGTATTATTATAATTTATTGAATTTGTATTCTTATGTCTTAAAAGTTGTAACAAAAGTATTTAATATTGTGAGTAATCTTTTTTTTCTCTATGCTCTATTTCTTTTCAAACCTGGGTGGCAAGTCTGGTCAACCGGCGGAATTAAAACCATCCATGTTTACCCATATCGTGGATGGTTTTGATTCCGCCGGTTGACCAAGGGGCAATTACCGTCAAACAGTGGAATCAAAACCCTCGTTTTTACCCATATCATGTATATAATTATTATATGGAGGTCTATTGTATCTTTAGATATTATAGAACTCCATTTGCTTATTATACCCATGATATGGGTATTCATGAGGGTTTTGATTTGACCAGACTTGTCCCCCTGATACCATTCATTTTAACTGAATGTTGTTTTATCAATTCAATAATTTAATAAATAAATGAAAATAGGTTAACATCTGTGATTGTCAATATATGAAGATTCAATTAGGTCCCAACCTATTTGAATCTGCATATACGGGATTCAAAACCCGAGTTAACCTTAATTATAATACACACTCATTTGTTACAAATTGAATTGTTTTCTATTGGTCAATGGTTCAATATTTGTAATGACAATAGTATTATATATCAAAGTTGGTAGACAATGGATGGTATGATAACCCGAAGTTGGGCCATAAAAGAGAGAAATAAATAAGCGTTTATAATCAAGAGAATTTATTTTTATTGACAAAAAGTATATTTGTTTTTAAGTTCTTTCGGCAGCCATATATTTCTTAGACGTACATCGTGCCAACAAATTTCTGTGTATTCTTCTTCCAGAAGCACCAGTTAATAAAGTGTAATTATTGTACAATTGTCTGCCAACTTTTCATCCAAACGGGATAATAGACGTAACGACTGCATTATTATGCTGGTGAATTGTTCGCAGATTGGTTGGAAATTATTCGACGTAATAAGTGTAGTGCCTACTAACGAAATACATGTCATACACATATCATATTTATCTGTCTCAGATGATGTATTTTTATGAAACTTTCTACGTGTTTGTTGTGTGTGGAATATATTTTGTCGCGAAAAAATGGAGCGTGGAACGCGTCATTTTTCTTTATTTTCTTTTTCATACCGTTTAACTTTAATTTTCCCCATAGATTTTATTTATATTCCAACGTTTGCCGTCCGTCTATTCAGATCATCTAGATACGAATAAAGACCTCTCATCATTGTTACGCGTTTAAATTTTGGATGATGAGAATTTGCAGATATTTTAAATACAAATAATACAAACGGCTAGACAAAAATATTTCTATATCTATTTTTTATAAACATATTTTTAAACAATATTCAAATCAAACATTCCTTTATATGTAAAGCTCTCTCGTGCATTTTTTAAGAAATCTAGTCTGATTAAATAATTAATAGATTAATGTTTATAAGAGAAATTAAAAAGAATATCTAAAAGAAAATTCCCATGTGTCGTAAATTGTCCCTTTACCGTAAAATATTTTTTTACTATGTTTTTTGAATATTATGTTTATTCGTTGTTTAATATATATTTTTCCTTTGTTTCAGGAGCGATTTCCGCCTGGAGGACATCAAGAGATTGAAACTTTAATTTGTTTTAATAAAAAAATATTATATTTTGTATAACTATCACAATATTTTTTATTGTTCCTTTAATTTACGTTATTTTATAAAATTTAATATTTTACTTTCAATATCATTTATTTATATTTCAATACCTCAATGTATTTATTATCTGTCTCCAACCTCATTAAATATATTATTATTAAAATTAGTTTTTGTGCTTTGTTAAAAACATTATAATGTCGTAAGTATTATTTTTTTCTAAATATGTGTATAGATAGGTATATTATACTTAAATCAGAGTTTATTTTATAAAAAAAGTATGGTTGTTAGACAAATTAAATAATATTTTGTGTATTAAAATGTTAATGGAAAATTTAAGAACAAAAAAATACAATATAATGAGCCTTATTATAATTTATAGCAATAAAATAAATAGGAGATGAATCAGGTGTCATAAAATAGATTTTTCAACTTTTATTTTTTGTCTGAGTAAAATTAACTACACGTGTAATATTCAAACTATTCTATAATCTAGTCATTCTATAATCTAGTCATTCTTTAATCTAGTCATTCTATAATCTGTTTTCAAATAATGAGTTTAGAATTTATGTTTTGTAGATTTTTATAACATATTCAATATCTAGTGTAGTATGTTCAACAGATCAAAGAAGAAACGATGTTTTTTATTATGAAAATCAAAAAAGTTCAAATGTTTTATTTAAAAATAATTAATTTTAATAGGATTTTTTGATTTAGAGAATTAAATGTATATTCAATCGTTATTCCTATAACACGACAGTCATTTTCATTCTTGAGAAAAAATTCTAACAATTTCATTATTTTTTATGGATTTCCCCGAACCGCAATGTGCCCAGAGCTATCATTTAATCCCTGCTATGTTTCTTTCATTTCAAATATCTTTTTATATTTTTTATTTTTTTGTCAGCTCTAATGGAAACATTATTTTCAAAGCAGAACATTTTATTCTTCTGTCCGTATTATCTCGTACCTACATCCGGGATAATTATTATATCAAAATGAATATTTTGCAAACTTATTTATCCTGTTTCTTAGTATTAAAATTTAATCGCTTTTGTGTGAGATATGAAAATATTTATGTAAGCATTTTTTGAATTTCCCATTCGGCATATAGATACAAATAGAGCAGTTGAATTTTTTGTTTGTATAACCTACAAGGTATAATAAGTGTATTGTATATTTTTTTGCAAAATTCACTTAGGCTGTGTTTAGTATGTAAAATAATAGGTAGCTTAAATAATTTGATTTCATAAAATTGTTCTAAACTTTTGGTTGTTTCTAGTGCCGTTAAACGACGCAATTTTGGATACTTTTTTGAAATCAAAGTATTTTAACCATACTATTAGTCATAATTTTGTTGAAACAATCCAGCCTTCATGTTATAAAGCTACCTTCAATGTTTATGTCCTATTGGTTTATTTTTACCAATTTATCCAACTGTCGACAATGTTTCTAGCAAGGTTACGCGAGATTGTATGCAGGGTCTATATTTTTCACGGTTTTTCCAACTTTGAAGTCAAAAAACACCAACCTAGAGGCTTCGCAGCATATATCTTTCATATACGGATTTACTCAGAAGTCTGTGTGTGTCCGTGTGTGTCCGTCCGTCTTTCCCTTATAACTTTTGATCCGCTCAATTTATAGAGCCCAAAATTCAGTATTTATAAACAGTAATAGGCCAATAAAAATTTTATACTCAGAATTTTGAATTTTTTTTTTCAGTCAGGGGTTATCAACTTTTGAATTTTTACTTTATTTTTCCATATATCTCAAAAACCATAAAAACTAAAACGCTGAATATTGGTAAAAATATAGACAAATATCAAATCTCAAATTTAATTTTTCTTTAAGGAACACTTTTTATTAAGGAAAACATTTTTTTATGATAAATTTATGGGTATAACTGCCTATAATTCCAAAGTTTTTAAAACTATCGAAAAAAGCCGAAACACCCCAACTAGAAAATTTAATTTTCTACAAAAAAATGAACATTTTAGCAGTACATCTCATTTTTTTTTAACAATTTTTATAAAAATTGAATTTAGTGAGGACATCGCTTCATACAATATGTATGGCAGTCCCTTATATTCAATATCTAAGAAGATTTAATAGTTTGATACTCAATCTCTAAACATACATACATACCATCATGCTGTTTCATATTCTGGGTAGGAAAAACAGACTGACCTCCATACTATCCTATCTTGACATAGATACCTACATGTGTTGTAGAAAACAAAATGTCTTAATATATTCAATAATTTGTATTTATGGGTTTATAGTTTGGTACGTATTCTTCAACTTTACATACTATCGCTATCGACAGTTGGATCTCATGTGCTACATGCAACTAGTTTATGTAATCAGACGCAACTGTGAACATACCTTAAATTATTGTTTAAAAATATATGGACTAGAATATAATGGAATAAATTTACCGTTATGGCATGGTTTTTAAATTTGTAAAATAAAGGTAAGAACGAAATGGATCTGGGGGGCAAGTCTGGTCAACAGGCGGAATGAAAACCATCCATCTTAAGATTTTATAGAACTCCATAATATAATAATATCCATGTTATGGGTAAATATGGATGGTTTTGATTCCGTCGGTAGACCAGACTTGCCTCCCTGTATTAATGGTTCTAATGTTTTTGCATTAACATAGTGGAAATCCATGGACAAACACACCAAAGTATTTTTCACTGGCACTGTTGGGTGAGAAACCCTCGCCATGATTGACGGGCCTCTACTTTTTCTGGTTGGACTCTTAGTGGTAGTGATATGAGATTTGCTTGATGGTAGTTCTTGTTTTGTCCAACGAGCAGCCGCTTCGAGGAGGAAAAGAACAATAGTTCTAAAACTTTCCCCTATGGAGTGGAGAAGGAGACTGCGAAACTATGTTATCAGGATGCGGTTTTGAAGGATACTGATTTCTGGGTAAGAGGTGGACAGTGATAGCAACAATTTTATATGCCATTTTCACATATAATAATGCACAATTATTTTTACTTAATTTTTGTCGTTGACAATTGCCAACAGAGTGAATGGAGCACTAAGACTAATTATGAATTATCGCAACATATCAAAGGATGCCAAAGTTGCCATTCATAACGCCATCGTAGTGCCAACCTTGACGTATGCTAATGTAACCTGGACATGGCAGAAGACGCATGAAAGTGGAATAAATGCTGTTGAAATGAGATCGTTAAGAAGAATTTGTAATGCAACGATGTATGACGAAATGAGATCGTTAAGATGAATTTGTAATGCAACGATGTATGACCGGGTAAGAAATGAGGACATAAGGAAAGAATGTAAGATGAAGAAAGATGTCATTACTAGATTGAAAGTGAACACATTGAGATGGTTTGGTCACATGGGGAGAATGAATGAGGAGCGCCTGACGAAGAAAATATACAGAGCGGAAAGGAATGGAATGAGAGGTCGGGGACGCCCAAGAACGGGATGGCACGACCATGTGAACGATATTTTGAAAGACGGAAAGGTAGGAAGTGTGAGCATGTATGAGACGATGCATGTATGTGGACGAGGCGAGGGATGAGTGCCAGGATAGAAAAATGTGGCGTTCGGTTCTCTCCCACCCCGCAAGGGACATGGCGTGATGGTATGTATGTATGTATGTACAATTGCCAAATATGTGGGTGAGTCTATGTTTAAAGAAGTGGGGATATAGATGGTACTTGGATGTTGTATTGTTGGATGATTTCTGTTTATATTGGTTAGTTTCATTTTAGACCTTGATAATGCCGAGTCATCTCGGTGAAAACGTTCGGTCATTGTAATCGAATTCACCTTGTTGGGATATATGTCTTTGAAGCAAACGTTTGAGGAAATTATAATAGACAATAATTAAAAAAAAAAACTATGTTAGGACGGGGAAATGCCGTCCTCTAGGCTTTTATTACCTACTTAAAAATATGTGGTATATAGGTACATAATATGTACGTTTTTTGCATTTATTTTTGCACTTATATTTATTTCATTCTATCAGTGAAGATATTTCATCCATCCGGATATAGGAGTCATTAGAGGGATATATTTCCTTTTATTTGATATCTCTGGACCCTGTGGGAAACCTATGTCTCTCCAGCAAAACCCCGAAGCAATAAAAGACAGCAAATAGTGTGAAGTAATTTCCATATGGAGGCATATCTTTCTTTACCCCGTATAGCCAGCGGGTGAATTAACCCTTCATGAGCATCTATACGGTTCAATCTTATACTGGGCTGTGTTCAGATAGAACACTCGACGTCGAGTGTCGGATGTAGGTACCTGAAGTTGCAGATTATGGCGTTTTTCACATCAATCTCACTGAACGCTTTCGAGCGGCGTTTCAATCTGAACGCAGCATCGAGCGTTTTAAATGTCAAATGTCATTTATCATACTTGTGTCTTTTTAGGTTATATTTTCATAGAAAGAAAACAATTGGGCAGTGAAGTAAATAATTCTCTCTGACCTTTTATTGAAAATTTTTGAATGAATGAATTTATAAATAAACCTCTGTGATTGCATATTGTTATCATAAATAATGTTCACAGAAACAAATATAAATAATCTTACCATAGATAAAATAAATATCAACCGATACTATAACTGTTAGAGCGTTTTTCTCCCGACGATTATACATACAGAGCGTTTGGAGCGTACACTCTGCGTTTAATATGAACTCGTCAGTTATTCTGAACGGCATAAAGCGTTACTTCGGCGTTCCTTGTGAACGTAGACCTGCATTGCTACGATCCAATTTTGGCGAAATTCTCCTATGATATTACCATTGAAATATCTTGACATCGGTACATAGTACCTATCATAGTTTAAATTATAAGATGAACAAATTTACAATGATATACATATATGGATATTGAAATCCCTTTGACGATGTATCCAATTCCTTTCAGGTGCGTTTTTGACAACTACCTATTCACATTCATTGATTGGGTGCCAATTTTAGTCAAATATAAGATTTAATGAACTATTTGTATGTGATTTCTATTTTTTACAAGTACATTTCATTCTCTGCTTTTGAAATGAGGATTTTTTTTAAATATGCCCTTCAAATAAGTACATATTATACATCCTCATGCATTCCCTAAACTAAACGAAATCGGTCGTGGCAGGATTCGAACTAGCGACCATCGGTTTACTAACCCAGCGCGCAAACCGTTGTGCCACCAGCCTTATAAGAATGTGTCCATAAATTCTAATTTAAACCTTTACAACATTGACCGTTGACACTTTTCGGCTGATATTACAATAGACATTTGAGAGAATACTAAGCAGTCATGAGAAATCTTCTGTATTAGGTACCTACGAGCCTTTTGACCTTCAGTATTTATTAAGCATTCGAATCGGAGTGGTGTCTGAAGAGGTATCCAGTATGAGAGAAGAATTAGACATATTTTGATCATGAGTGACTCGTATTGAGTATGGACAGACAATACCGCCTCTATTTACATACAATGTGATAGAGTGTGTAGACGATGTAATGTCAATAAGTTATTAGACGAGCTTATGTAGGTACGACCGATACATAGTCATTCGGGTTAAACCGTCCGAAATGTGACTTTGGGCATAAAATTTGAACATGGAATGTCCTTGTGTGTTGTATGTCGACATAACATTAGGTCTAAGCACCTTTTTTTGTTTCGTACATGAAAAATGAATCCGAAGAGTAATTAGAGCAAACAACAAATTTAATGCGATATTTATAATTACTCGGGTCATGAATCTGCCCTTGGGGTGCTGTAAGGAATGTAATTACATATTTATAAAAGGTCCAAATATAATGAGGCACATATTTCCAGAACTTGAGGGCTAGAGCGGACTTTAACTACACATTGTTTATTATATACCAGCAAGTTGTGTCCAAAGAAAAAAAAAACACATGATTTATTTATTTATTCTTAAACTAAAGTAATAACATAAAATAAGTTTTAGTGTTAACAGAGTGGAAATCTATTTAAAAATTATTGAACATATATGCCAAAGTATTTATCCACAAAATTTGATTACAATGACCAAACGTCCCTCGACCCGGATCCTGTCTTTTTCCTATCATTTCCATCAAAGATTGCAAGCAATATATTATTGAATGTATTTCAAATCAATATAATATCGGAAAATGGGTACATATTATACTATTGCGTTCTGGTAGGTAATGAAAAAACGATACATTCAGTACTACGTCGGGTATTTTTGAACGCTTCAACACTTCGCGAAGCTATAGCTGTCAGATTCATTGTTCGTATACTATCGAGTTGCGAACACTTCACGCTTCACGAAGTTATAGCCAGACTCACCCGCGATCGGTCATCACACAACGGTCGGTGAATATGCAACGATTCGCTGCTTTTTGTAATTTTGGAGACATTTAATTCGACGATTCATCATTTAATGTCTAACATTGCAGTGAAAACACTATTGTGTTGGTGAATATATACCTTCTTACATCGGGACCAGATTGGAAAAACTCAGGACACTATCGGTGAGTCTTCGGCTTCCTTTCATCATACAGTCCACAATCATTTCCGTGGTATATTAAACCTTTTGTATGACATAAGGAAATATATCACACATTATTAAGGTCTTAAATGAAACTGACATTAAAACAATAGAAATGTTACAAATTAAAAAAAAACAATAAAGTAAAAGGCAACAATGTAAACATCCAGTTACCAACTATATCGCCACTTCTTCAAACTTGGACTCGCCAACAAATTTGGAAACATTTTAAAATCACTGTCACTGAAATCAGATCGAAAAGGCAGTGGACAAAAGAAAAAGAGGACATGGTGATTAAACACCTTATTCGGTATAACCTTGTCGGCCTTCGTGGCTCAGTTGGTTAGATATCTGACTGCTGAGCCAAAGGTCCCGGGTTCGATTCCCGGTGGAGACACAGTTTTTAATTGTGTTTTTAGTCTGGATCTGTGAGACGATTGTTAAATAATATTTGACATAGTACCTGTTAGTTGCCCGAGAAACAATATTAAATAAATAAATAAATAACCTATTTTCGAGACGGTCATTTTTGCCCATTTAAAATAATACATTATCAACTTCACATCTTCTTCAATTTCATCCTATTTCCATCCACTCCTGGGGGGGCAAGTCTGGTAAACCAGCGAAATCAAAATCCCCACGATTACCCATATCATGGATATAATTATTAAGTGAATTTCTATAATATCTTATAATAATAATAATTAATTTATATAGCGCCGTTTAATTATTCAAAATCATTCCAAGGGCGCTGGTAGCTCAATTATGTAATGGTCTGCGAAACAAAGTTGATTTTAGTTTTTTAGAGAAGGTGTCTTTGCTTTGAGCACCGCGGACATCAGGAGGCAGTTTATACCACTTTAATGGACCGCTCACACCAAAGCATCGATCATAGTATGCCGCTTTGTTGGCTCAGTCCATCTCCTTCAAGAAGTTGGTACTCTGTGATCCAGATGACCTATGTAAGTATGAGGTGCCTCCCAGAGAGTTCTTTTCTTTGATATAGTTCTTGTATGTAATTCGGTGCTAGATCATTCAAAGCATTAAACACCATCAGGCAGATTTTGTAGTCAATTCGTTCTGGACACTTCATATGACATCGTTTGTTTTCGCTGTAAATTAGCCTAGCCGCTGTATTAAACACCATCTGTAATCTATCGAGCTGATACTTGGGCAACCCATTATATATACCGTTGCAGTAATCAAGCCGAGATACGACAAATGCATTTATGAGTGTTCTTGTCTCATTCTTCGGTAAGGTTCGACGAATGTTTTTAGTTGTCTTGGTTGGAAAAAACATGAGCTGATCGTTTTAGAAATTTGCAAATCAAGCGACAACTTGTCCAAGTAAACGCCTAAGAATTTGAAGCTTGCAGCTTGCACCAGCTTTTCTCCATTGATGTTTATGATGTTATAGAACCCCATATGATAATTTTTTTTTTTTTTTTTATCGAGTCCGGAACTCAGATTTTGCCACTCCAATGTATGGCGGCGGAAATCGCCTTGTCGGTTAGTTTAATCAGGTCGTCCGTGTGGCAACCCTCGTCCAATTCTGGGCAGGACAGCAGATGGTCGTCATCCTGATATGGGTAATAATTATATCCATGATATGGGTAATCACGAGGGCTTCGATTTTGCCGATTGACCAGACTTGCCTACATAAACAATGGCCTCCTCCATTTGACTCCACATCTTCATGTCCTGTGCAGTCTGCATACAAGACGCGCCAGCATATCGTTGTACCTTTATCTTCATTACATCTCAGCTAGGGTCAAAACGTAGACAAAAATATCAATAGATTTGTATGTAAGTATGCATAAATCTAATAAACAGAAAAACGAAAAGAATGCACCAAACATAGAAAACGTGTAAGGATCCTTAAGGCATCTTGTGACTGTTGAGTATTATTATTATTGGTAAGGAGTTGGGCTCCATGCCCCCACACTGCGACCATGTTTGATCTATTGTGCACCTCTATGGTTGATTATTAGGTATTATGTACATAATAATATATGAATTAAAAGATTTAAATAAGCATGAAAAGGTCATATTTTTGGCATTTGATGAACCTATTTGCTATTTTTTCTTGCGTGTGTAAATACGTAATGTGTAAGTACAATGCTCCTCTCTTAAGAGGACATATAAAGCTAAACCTAGTGACTGAAAACATGATATATTAAAACCGCCTAATGCACTATGAAGTTACGCGTTAGTAAGGGTAACTATCGCGTGCGTTAAAAAAGGTTTATACGTGATTTAAATTATCGGAAACCCAAAATTTGTTGATTTTTTTGCATTTAAGAACAAACCTTACTCGAAATGAAAAAACTTTATCGGTCATTCACTTTGATTTTATGCACTCTTTAAGCATATGAAATATTTATTACTCTACGACACATATTTATGGAGTAATTTTAAAAAAATGCTGTAAAAAAGGATATTTTACTAAGGGGTATTAAGGCTGAATTTTAAAATTGTGTGACGAACATTCACTAGAGAAATGTTGAAAACACTTATCGTATTTTTTCTAGAAACACACTGTTTAACATATGTATTTGAGGAATTTGATTTGAAATTGGGGTGTTAAGGTTTATATGGCCCCTTAAACACAAGTTGAGAGAGTTTCAACATTGTTGTATTGTTATATTATATTGTTTAACCTAGAAATACTGTGTGACTTTATATACCTTAACAAATAATATAAAAGTAAATTAATACTTTTTACTAATGCCACAGTATTACTTTCCACTAATGCCGCTATCACTGTTTCGCTATAGATATTTACATCATTGATTTTATACTATTGTGAAATGATTTAAATTTTATGAAGAAAAACTTTCTTTGTACACTTGAAAAATCCTTTGTACACAGAAAATAATTGGAACCTAATTATGTAAGGAAACACAACATTTTTTTCGAAATCCTCTTATTAAAATTGTCAACAGTTCAAAATTAAATTATCTACTTTTCTCGTCTTACGCTCATAAAATATTCAACGGGAAATGATTCTATGTTAAGGCTTACATATTTTTTTATTATTTATTTTTTTAGTTTTCTGCATACCCAAGACAGATATTTTCTTGAGAATATTTTTACATTTCTCAATTTTCAGTACCTACACGTCCTACGCGCTTTCACGAGAAAACATTTAAATGATAAAAAACATGATTTCTTTATCAGAATTTCCACAGTACGAGTAATGTTTATTTACTTAGTTAACAAAATTACTTCAGGAGTAAATGACAAAATTGAGTTATTTCACTGAGTATTTTACGTCCTTGTATAGTTATTTATAATTTTTTGACTGCTAATTCTTGATGGAATTCCATTATCAATTTTATGCAATTGCTTAAAAATAAGAAAAAAAAACAATTTTTTAACTTTTTTCAACTAATTTAAAAATATTGACCATTGACACGTTTCATTCAAAGAATGACAAAGAGCATCTACTGATTGGTGATTGGTGACCATTCAATAGATGCTCAGTGGTCAATATTTTTAAATTAGTGGAAAAAAGTTTAAAATTTCTGATTTACTTATTTTTAGTAATTTTATATAATTATATATTTTTTTTACTTTATTATTTTACACTTTGTGCATTAATTTTGTAACAATCATTTCCGCTTTTGGAGCTAACTGATCTCTGATTGAACGAGTTGATTCACAAATCAACATTGGAAAAAAATACATTTAACATTACATATGTAGGTGTTTATTTATTTCAATCTTTATATCTAAAGTAATAAAGCAATCAAAATGTTAGTGTATGTGTGTGTGTGTGTGTATGTGTGTGTGTGTGTGTTTGTCTCACGCCTTCTGAAAAACCAAGAGCATCTAAAAATCTAATTTATGTGCGAACGTGTACCAGTATACCTGATGCAGTGTCACGCTAAAAATAATGCGATAAAAATGCTGAATTTTAAAAATATTTCAATAATTATTTTTTTCATACAAAATTTTCCAAGTCATATCTGTCAAAAAAGTGTACATTTTGCACGCAAATATCTGTTAGTTTAAAAGTTAGAAGTACGTATTTATACGAAGAAAATATATTTTCAAGTATAACTTAGCGTTTAAGTGAAAAACATGGTGAATATTTTGTATAATTATAATGTTTAACTTATTTTTAAAGTAAGCGTTTTGTACAAACGTACATATAACCCCGCCATTTTAATATCTTTTCAAACGATATTTCATTTTCCTACCGAATGAATATGTTCTTTAAAATAATATACCTTTGAAATAAATGTGATTATGAAATAATAAAATGAAACACAAGACATTACAGCAAGTTTTAAGACATATATTGTAAAAGTCTGTTAATTATTAGTAAAGATATAGGCATAATAAAATTGCATAATTTGTATGTAATATTTGATATTTTGGACAATTTTCGTTTTTGTGGCTTCGAACAAACCAATGTAGGTACCTACCTACATATCCAAAAAAATGTATCGAGCCCATTTGATAGTAATATTTTATATGTTCGATGGTTACTATGGTTACGGAAAGATTCTGATATTCAAATAAAATTTGTTATGAATCGAAATTATTTAGAACATTGTTGTAGGTAGGTACCTACCTAATACTATTTACTTACAAATCAACAATATACTGATTTCCTATAGGAAAATTATTTTATTTATTTATTTATGTATGGATGCATGTATGCTATGTGCTCCTAAACCGTTTGTCCGATTACAATGAAACTTTGGTGAATTGTCGAACGTATGCCCGGGATGGTTTCTGGATTTAAATTTTTTTCTTATTCTTCTTCTTCTTCGTGTATTTGGTCATTTTACCAATGAAAGCGGAATATCCTGGGAAACGAAGGTCCGACTGTCTCTCCATTTCTTCGCAGGTCTTCCAGGACGGTTCCTGGATTTAAATTTTTTTCTTCTTCTTCTTCATCGTGTATTTGGTCATTTTACCTATGAAGGTGGACTAACCTGGGAGAAGAAGTTCCAATTGTCCTTCCATCTCTTCGCAGGTTTCTGGATTTAAAATTTTTTCTTCTTCTTCTTCTTCTTCATGTATTTTTGGTCATTTTACCTATGAAGTTGGAGAATACTGGGAGAAGAAGGTCCAACTGTTCTTCCAACTCTTCGCAAGTCTTCCAAGACGGTTTTTGGATATAAACTTTTTTCTTCTTCATCGTGCATTTGGTCATTTTACCTGGACATTTTAGGTGGACTATCCTGGGAGAAGAAGGTCCAATTTTCCTTCCATATCTTCGCAGGTATCTGGATTTAAACTTTTTTCTTCTTCTTCTTCGTGTATTTAGTCATTTTACCTTTGAAGGTGGAGTATCCTGGGAAAAGAAGGTCCAATTTTCCTTCCATATCTTCGCAGGTATCTGGATTTAAACTTTTTTCTTCTTCTTCTTCGTGTATTTAGTCATTTTACCTTTGAAGGTGGAGTATCCTGGGAAAAGAAGGTCCTTTCATCTCTTCGCGGTTCTTCCAAGATGGTTTCTTGATTTAAACTTTTCTTAAGCGGCTGAAGGGACGGGATGTAATGAAGGGAAGGGATGCACTAAAGGGCCTGAAGGGATGGGAGGTATAAAAGGGCCTAAAGGGACGGGAGGTACTGAAGGGCCTGATTGGAAGGGACGTAATGATGGATTGAAGGGATGGGAGATACTGAAGGGTCTGAAGCGACCGTTCGTGGAGTCTAATTCTTTTTCTTCGTTTTCTTATTTTATGTAGAACTTTGGTGAATTTTATACAAAACTATTTCCTATGGATTAATCTTCTTCTTCTTTTATGTAGACCTTTTAGTCAGTTTTTATACAATCTATTTCCAATAGTCTAATTCTTCTATTTTATGTATTTTTTCTTATTTTATGTAGACCATTGAAATAGTTTTTTATAAAAACTATTTCTTATAGTCTTATACTTATTCTTCTCTTTTTTATTTAGACTTTTGGGTTAGTTTTAAGTCTAATAGTCTATTGTGCAGAAATATTATTAACGATATGCACACTTGATGAAAATACATATGTAAAAACGAATGGGATGTGGGATGTGACGATGTAACCTGCACTAGAATATTTTCAATACTTTTGTTTAATCAAATTTAAACCATTTATATCATCCTATTTTGAATAATTTTCAACACCTTCATATTTGATTTCGTTGACGATATTTAAATAATGGGGGTTGTGGCCATTACTGAACTCTTCACAACGTTTATATTCAAATTAAAAACTATTTATTATAGTTTAAGTCTTTTTCTTCTTCGTTAATGTAGACTTTTGTGTCAATTTTAAGTCTATCAGTCTAATTGTGCAAAAATATAATGCACACTTGATGAAAAAATATAAAAACGAATGGGATGTGACCAACACTAGATCTTTTCAGTACATTATTTAATCAAATTTAAACCACATTCCAACATCCAAAATTACTAAATTTTCAATAGGTATATATTACAATTTGTTTTCGATGATAATATTTAAAAATGGGGGTTGTGTACAACGTTGATAAACTGTCATATTTAAAACCATTTCGCGTAGTCCATGCGTGCAGAAATTGTATATTATACTTCATTCACACTTTATAGCAATATATAAAAAAGAATGGGTTGTGGCCATCACTTGAACATTTTACAATGCTTAAACTCAATCAAATTTCAAACCACTTTTCATAGTCCGATATTGCAAAATAATTGGGTGACAATATTATAAAAACGATTGCTTATTCCTTCACAGTTTTACATTCTTGGCCAACGGCGGGACATAAAGGCTAGTACATAATAAATACATAATTTTGCACAATGGCAGGTTTATTGACTAATGACAATAGTTTCCAACCAATCATAATCATTTGTCGAAGAAATTAATATAAGCCTGATAAAGAAATATGTAGATCTGAAAATGTTCACCAAAAAATTTGAATTGAAATCAAACATATATTTAAAACGATTTATTTCTAAAAAGTCCATTTGTATATTTTTAATATACATACATGTAACTGAGTGTGTCTTTAGGGTTCGATGCCCGTCGAAGACACTGATTATCACTGTGTTTTCAATCTGGAAAAATATAATTTACATAGTTATTTGTATAGTAAAAGTGGTGATATCATTCTTCTTCTTCTTCTTCGTCAGCCATCTCTCCACTGCTGGACGTAGGCCTCCTCCAATGAACTCCATCTCTCTCGGTCCTGTGCTTTCCCCAGCCAACCTCATTATTGGAAGTTATTTATTTACTAGTTGCATGTTGTGAATGGGCCTCTTCAAGGTCCCATTGGACATGCGGACTTAGTGATCTCGAAGAACAATTACAAAGCCTTCAAACGATTTTGCCATAGATACGGTGCCTTATTATCCGAAGATTCTCACTGACTTTTCTGTTTCCAGAGATCTTGGTCACTTCTCTGATGCCCTATATATATGGATCTGAAGTCGCCGACAGTCCGCAAGTGTGAATCTCAATTCGCACTTGTTGATTGTTCTTTTTGCACCATGGTGCCGAGATTGCTAATCTAGAGGGCTCCATGAGCTACTCTTCGTGCCATGCATTGTTTTTTTTTTGTCATTCATTCTAGCGTTCTGCGAAGGGGCCGTTGACAGTCCCCATATGCGGAGCGGGTGGTGGTGGGAGTAGCGAAAAAAAAAGTTGTGACATGTGAGATCCAACTGTCGATGGCGATAATATGTGTAGTTGAAGAAACTATAAAAACCTTAATAGCAAATAATTGAGAATTTTAAAATTTATTGTTTTCATTTACAAAACATGTATTTCAAGATAGTAAAGTGTGGTGTTCAGTCCTTTCAGTCATGTCGTCACTAAATTCACTTTTTACGAAAATTGTTAAAAAATTGAGATGTTCTGGTATATGTATCTTTTTATGGATAGTTGAAGCATCTAGTTGGGATGTTAAAAAATATATATTTTTTTTAACTTAATAAAAATAACTTTTTTAAAAACACATTGAGATAGGTATTATGTTTTTCTATAAAATTATGGGATTAAGGACGGGTACGGTTGGGTATCATAATATATGCTGCGAAGCCTATAAGTTGGTCTTTTGTTGAATACCAAGTTGAAAAAGACCACTACTCCATACAATTTTTTTTCACATGGGACGAAGGTTAATATTGTCGATTCATTAGGAGAAATATAGTTTCTTGAACAAATCGACAGTTAGATAACATATTTGTTCGCAGCCTCTAAGTAGGTGTTCTTTATATTTCAAAGTTTGAAAAACTATGCAAAAAATCCACTACTCCAAACAATTCTCTCACATGAGACTAAGGTTAATACTGTCGATTCATTAGGAGAAAAATATTATCTTGAACAAATAGACGGTTCGAATATAAATTTTAATATATTTATTTAAGAATTCCTGGAATCATAAAAGTATTTTGATTTACTTACGTATTTCAATGGCTTCCTTACATGATAAATAGGTAGGTAATTTAACTGATTAACATTGATTTTATCTTAAATACCAGATTATTCAATTCATTCAAAATTCTCTGTAGAAATCTGTTTTCTATCTCATAATTACTGCGAATCTCTTATTTACTTACCAAGAAACTCACCCATACGGATTGGAATATATTGGCGGTTTATACGCAGGTGTCGGAGACAGGTCCGGATACACTATGTTCAAATGATGCATCAGCGCCAGACAAAAATAAACCTGGTCCACCAAATATTGGAATAAGAATACAAAGAAAAACAAAAATAAATTTTAAACAAAATGATAAATCTAGGGTCCTTTTTCAAACACAGCTAAAAATTGTCTGATTTTTTAAGATTAGTCGTTATTAAGCACGACTCTTACTACCCAAACGTCAGGGAGGAACCCAATCAACTAGTACGTTATGAAATAGGTAGGTATAATAATAATACTTATTTCTTTTGGGTAGGAAAATAATAAATGCGACTCGAGTGAGCGAGTTGCATTATATATCGTGCTATATGCATTATCTACTGTTTTATAATATGAATTCACATTTATAACAATATAAATGCAACTCGCTCACGCTAGTCGCAATAATTCCATACTGACCAAATTTATCCAAAAAAGGTGTATCAGATGTCCACATTGCTCAAAGCAAGAGCACTTCCACTGAATGACTGAAAACAGCTTTGTATCGTAGTGCAGCACATAACTAAACTATCAGCTCCCTTGGGATGATCTTGATCATTAAACGGCGCTATATGAAATCCCCAATTATTATTATTATTGTTAGTTTTGTAGGTGCCTACCCGATGTCTTTGAGTTATGGCATTAGTCAGTGCATATGCCCGAATGGGTCGGGGTATAAAGGAAGGACATTGCAAAATAACGTCTAGTTTTTCAAGGATACAGAGGAGAACTAATTTAAAATATAGCGCGCCATAAAAATATAGCTCCGATCCTGGTTGGAAAATGGGAGATTTCCAACGGGTTCAACTAATAATATACAACTAATGAAAACAATAGACTCATGAATGTGATTCGCCTTTTCATAAAATGTTGTTGAACCTCGTGATCAACAAGACGATATTCTCAGAATAGAAATATTAACTCCTCACAAACACAAAAGCTTTATCGGAATATCGGACGAGGTAAACAACCAACATATTATGAACTAAAACAATATACGAAAACATTACCGGGAATATGGTAATTCTATATTTTTCCTTCTTATAAAGATTAACGGTCTTACTTATTAGATTTCGTTAATAGTTTACTAAACGCGCAACTAGATAAGCATGACTAAAATAGTTATCGACCTAGAACGGGAAAGAGAAGTGTTGGAAGGCCTCTAACCAGGTGGTCTGACGATATCAGAAGAGTAGCTGGAGGCGGATGGATGCGGTCTGCCCAGGATAGGGAGCTGTGGAGGTCTCAGGGGGAGGCCTATGTCCATTACTGGACGAAAAAGGGCCGACGAAGAAGAAGAAAATAGGTATGATCGGTATTAAAAAATCTTACTTATAAACGTATACTAAGATGTGACCAACTAGTTCACCGAATTGTTTACGAACACCCTCATTTATTTTTTTTCGTATGTTCGCATTGGCTGCACAGATTGATGTCAAAAAATTGATAAATGCATGACATGTAATATTTGGATAACTCACATCGAAAAATGAAAACAAACACTGCATTGTGCGGCGTTGAGTCATTTTGAACACGATACAATATGAACCACCGAAGAAGCACCTACCAAAGAAGTAGCTACTAAATGAGCGGGTTGTGGCCAGCAAATATTTAAATATACTTCATTACCCAGTGTACTTTAATTCTATTTCAGAAGATGTGATTTCAATTTCAGAAGAAAATATTTTTTAATATATGATTATGATTCCTATTTTACACAGTTTTTCAAAGAATATGGAAAAAAGCAATTTTTATGTATAGAGAACAAAACCACCACGTTTAGCCTAATATTATGCACTCACCACAAACATAATACTTACCAATCGATTGAGAAATGAATATACAACATTCAATAATATTGACATATTTCATATTAAATACAAATCCTATCGTTGTAAAATCAAACAGATCTTCAGCTCAGGCAATGATATTGTAACTAAATATTAACTTCACCGTAATACAGATATTTTTTTTCTCTTTCATATATTTTATATACGATGAAATTCATGACGTAAGTCTTGAAAGATTGTGCATCTTGATTTTTCTACCTATTTTACTTTCTCAATTTGTTATGATTTGTTTTCTGCATAATTCTTCTCGCTAATTTCATTGTAAATTGATTTATTGTTATTGTTACTTCCTCTATCAACATAGTTAAGTTTATTTTAGTTGTTAATACTTTTTCTACCGAGCATTAAATTTGTTAATATTTCACGTGTAATTCGTAATTGGAATGCATTTATATTTTAAAGATTATGTGAACAATGTTCTGTGAATTTACCAACAAATCAAAATAAAATAAAATAAAAAAATACAAATTTCAAAACACATAGAAGTAGATAGAAAAAGGTAGTTTATGTACCTATATAGACTGATTGTCTATTTATTTTATTTATTTATCTTTTTGTACTTAATATGAAAAAAATATATAGCACATTTGCGATACAATCTTGTGTGTATTTTTCTTCGAAATTTATTTAATTGATTTTTGATCAGTTACGGTTTTTTTCTACCAAGTACCTAACTAATGTTTTAATTTGTATTTTATTTCATTTTATCGCCATTTCTTTTTCTGCGGTATGTCTAGGCGTATAATTAAAAATATCTACTAATGGTTATTGTGAGGGGAAACGTCTGCGGTGGAATCCTAACTTTCTGAACCCTCATCTATCTACACTGACATGGAAACAGACATAAATCTATACAATTCAGTCCACTCATTTATGGACATATGTGGCCAGATGGGTTTTGGAAATTTCCCATCCAATTGGTTAACGAGCTGCCCTGGTATTGATTGGGAAACTATTTGACGTATAAACCTAATAATAATTATTCGTGTACGAAAACCAAAATTATCTACTTTTAAACAAACATATACATCATTGTGAAGAAAATGATAATCCAACTGTCTATGTGTTCAAGAGAATTTTATCTCTTATAAAATCGACAGTATCAACCTTAGTACCGTATGAGAGAATTGTACAACTATTGATTTGTTTAAGAGAATTTATTTCTCTATACATATAGACAGTTTTAAACCAAGACGCTGGTACTAGGAAGGAATATTTTGTATTGCGTAGTGGGCTTATTGCGTGCTAATGACACCAAAATAGAGGCTTCGCAGCGTAATGTTCTAAATATGGATGGATTCAGAATTCAAATTAGAACATATTGCGTTTTTTTTTGCGTGTGTGGATGTGTACGTCTTTCCCCCGCTTGATGCAAAGAGCCCAAAATTAAAAAAAAAAATATGGAAAATTTTGGGCTTTATAGCTTTTATACTCAAATTTATGTCAGGGGTTCTCAACTTGTGAATTTTTATTATATTTTTCCATATATCTCAAAAATAATAAAAGCTAGAATACTAAAAAATTGTGTAAATACGAAAAAAAACAAAAAAAACAAACATTTTATTATTTTATTATGGATTTCTCAAACTTTTTTTATTAAGAAAAACATTATTTTAAAGACTAATTTAAGTGCTTATGTTTTCTTTTACAACAAGATTTTTTAATTTTCTATAAAAAAATATCTGCATTATAGTACTAAATCCCAAACTTTTATTAACAATATTATTAAAAATTGAATTTAGTGACGACATCGTTTCATACAATTTGTATGGCAGAAGACATAATATCTACGGGGAATATCAATTGTTTGATACTAAATCTCCATACAAACATACATAATATCCAGCTGTTTATAGATTCTGAGTAGGAAAAAGGAGTGAGCTCTGCACTATCCTATCCTGGCCAACGTGTTTAATATATAAAACAAAATATCTTAAAATATTTAATAATCTTGATTTATAGTATATAGTATGGTACATAAATATTTTTCAACTATCCATACTATCCCCATCGACAGATGGATATCATGTGTTACCTGCAACTAGTGAATATACTAATTATCTAGATATTTCTCTACTGTCTTCATATAAAGATAATTGTTGTCTTCGTAATGTGGTGCTGGAAAAAATGTTAAAAACATGCTACAATATATTTTCTTCTTCTTCTTCCTCTTTTTTTAGATCTATGATCTGTTTTTACAGGTTCTGGGACGAGGATGTCCAGCTCTCCCTCCATCTCTTTGATGGTCTTCCCGGTGGTCGGCGTCCCTCTGGCATTTCGCGAATTACGATCTTTGGCATATATAATATATTTTCGTGAACTACAAATAATTAGAAATCATCCGTTAAATTGTGGACAGCAAAAATCTTAATTTTTTAGACAAATCTACAGAAGACTCCCTTAATCGAGAAGCTCGTCGTAATGGGAATCATGGAGAGTAGAAGATCCAGTCTCATCGACCCGGTAGAGTGATGTTGTCAAGTCTGCTGCGGGATCTTCATTTGCCGAAGCCTTTTGCTAAGCCCAATTAAGTATAGGTTACGGCCATTCACAAATATGAAGCCATGAATGAAGAATTTTGTATTCTATTTCATTTTAAAAGGTTAAGTTTAACTAGAATAGATTTAGAAAAGGTCAAAATCGTTTCACATAGTATAAATATATACCCATTTATTTTTTATGCCAATTTTTTCAACATCACAATAGAGATGATCCTTACATCCATCATACATCCTTATTACACATTGTCCTCTTGCACATGTAAACACACCCTCACCCTCATAAATACAATTGTTTTTTGGTCCACTTGTTCACTTTTTTTGTCCAGTTATTTACTATTTTTTATGTATATTTTTATTACTTTTTATAATTTTATACAATAAAAAATTATGAAGCAAAAATGTATGTCATAATTATTGTCAGTATTACCTCAGAGCAGGCTTTGCCTAGTGAGGTAGTAAATTCCATTGTAATATTTATTTTGTGTTATATTGAAAATATTTGTTTGTTATGATTTTTGTCAATTCCCAGTATTTTCTTTTTTTATTTCTAAATATGTGTTTTGGTATGTTTGAATAGTCTATATTGCTCATTTTTCAATTTAATTTCATGTATTTCCTTTTGTTTTATTTGAATATGTATTTAGATATGTTTTCTCATTTGTATATTTCTCATTTTCATATATTTCCAAATTTTTTTAATGTTTATTTGATTTTTTATTCATGTTGATTTGAGTTAAATACTCTATTGTTTGACTTTGTTTAATTGCTTTGTTTTGATATTTTTTTTATAAGTGATTTCCCTCATCAAGCACAAGATTTGTAATCTTTTTGATGAGGCACTGCTAAGAAAATTTGTAAAAATATTATTATCTGTGAATTATCTCTTGATTTGTTTTTGTAAAATTATTATGTTAAATAAATAAATAAATAAATAAATAAATAAAATAAATAAATATTGTACCTACTATATTATGGAAATAAATAAATTTAAAAAAAAAGATGAAGTTGGAATATAATAGGAGAACCGGGAAATTATGGCACCTACAGGGCTTACAACCTGTCATAGCCAAGTTATCCTGATCACTTTTTTCATTTGCGCAACGTCTTGCCCCTTTTTAGTGAGTTCCCTATCAATTCAATTATATTTGAAAAATTGTTTCTAACGCAATCTATTGAGAAAAGTTTCTTCATTACTTCATAGATGGTGATGGTTTTCTCAAGTGATAAGATTTTAATGTATAACATTATACGAAATTTTCAAAAATTGGATTGATTGGGCGATTCACAATCGCATAAATTTATCACGTATACCAGCCGATAACAGGTTGAAAGCCCTGTATGCGGCTTGATTTCCTGGTTCTTCTATAATATTCTTAACTAGTCTCTGTTGCGAGGTTAAAAAAATTGCTATCAAATACCATTGACTTCCGACAGGGAAAAAAATTACAATGTCTGCATGTATGCAACTGTAAAAATATTCATTTAAATATTTTTTTTAAAAAATTGTATCATTTTTGATACTTTAAATTCTCTCTGTATCATATATACAGTAAGGAAATTATTTTTAAGGAATATTTACTGGTATTTTACCAGTAAATATTCCTAATGATATGAGTAGTACGGAGGCCTGTGGAATTTTATATTTGTAAAACGCTCGATATACCTTTCATCGTAAATTCTCTTTTAAGTATATTAATAATCTTAACCACACCAACAGTAATATGTGAACTGGTCCATTAGAAAACACACAAATTTGCGGTGACATTTGATATTCTTTGTATAATTTTCAACCTCTGGGGTTTAACCAAGGTGGAAGTAATTTAATCATTTACAAACAATTAGTCCGCAGCCTGAGTTGCATTTTTGCATTAATACCGTATAATTCATTAAACATATCATACAGACCTTGTACATTATACGCTAGGGTTCATCCCTATTACCTTAACAATTTTGTTTTTTTTTATATATTTTAGTTTTATTTACAAAATTCCGATTGAAAGATCACAAACAAAGAATTTTGAAATCAATAAGTTGAAATAGTATAAAAAATAATTTTTTTCGTGGCCTTCCAGGTTTCTCCTGACACCACATCTCCGACTAAGGCAATCTCTCTTTGGCAAAAAAATACATTTAAAATCAATCGATAGTTTTTGGTCTTCTGCGATATTGTCTGATCAAGTGGTATTTTAAGAGAAAAGAGTTTACTATATATTTTCTAATAAATTGTCGACCTCCACCCAAAATTATATTTTGTATACCTAAGTAGGTACTTACCATATTTTATTTTAAAAAATACAGATGTTTTTATTTAATTCCATAGAATGGCCTGAAGCAAAAAATATATGTACATAGATAAATAATATAAATTATTAAATATCTGCGCAGAATATTTAATGAATAACATTTGTCTTTAACTTTGTAATATTTTTTTATACGTAAAATACGTCTAAGATACATATAATTTTGGTCTTATTAATGTTCTTGACATTCTCTTTACAGAGTTTCAAACTTCTGAGATAATTTGGTAAATACCTAATTAAATTAATTCATTCATTGATGATTTTTTTCATTTAAAATTTTCATTAATGTAGGTACATACAGTTGACTTATCATAACATCAATATCTGTATACGAAATGTTTATTTTGGAATCTATTTTTCTATATCATGAAATAATAAACTAGTTTTTAACAAATTCTGTAGGAATATCCAAATTAGTATCCCTTTGATAAATTTCGTTATGATTAGTGAAAAAGGAAAACAGCAGGAATTATTGTTAGTAATTTTCAAATTGCCATAATTGATAAGACAATGGTGTCAGCTTATATTAGTTACATGTTCATCTAACCTTTAGTGTTTAGTAGGTAGGTACCTGAGACCTCTGAACTCAAAGGAGAGGTTAAGAATATCTTGAAATACTCATGGTAAGTACATAATAGACTGATAGGAGCTGAAACGATGTCATAAACAGATAAATACTCTAATCTAAAGATCTAATCACACATACATACATGATAATATAGGGCCTTAAAATACGCTTTGGTAAATTTATGGTTGTATTATTTTGTTTAAAATTACAAGTAGTGTTTTGTTTTGCAGTTCTTATAAACAGTAATGAGAATTGGTCTTAAATTGTTATTAAAATAAAGTTCTATAAATTTGACTGATTTTAAAATTATATTAAATTCTTTTTGTACAGATAATAATTATTTATGAATTATAATATTTTGTATCTTTTTTTTAAATGTCTCCTTTACACACGAGTGCTAGCACTCTGGTGAAGGGAAATATTTTTTTAATTACTGTGTATCTTTTTCTATATTTTTTTATTTTTTTTATACCTATATGTATAATAAGTTTAATAAAAAAGATTATAAAAAAATATGTATACATATACATATATTCTAATAAACCAATATTATTTACTTATCTTTTATTCAATTTCAAATAAATTAGGTATTTTCTAAACCTTGTATCATGAACAATGTATAAAGTTATGGAAAATTTCAAACTAATGTTCGTGAGATGTTGTTATAAGGTTGGAACTAGTGGATACATTACTATGTTTCTAATTCTCATCTAACACATAAATTATTTCCAAAATATATAAAGTAATAATATGTAATATAAGTTTCATTAGGAATTGGAAAAAAGAGTATCCTTAGAAATTTTCATTTATCGATCCTTTGTTGAATGTTTTAACTGTACATGTGTGAATTTTATTATTACTTAAAGTACAATTCACGGTAACGCTTCCCTAGCATTACCCTGTACAGCTTGCCTTAAAGTACAATTCACGGTAACGCTTCCCTAGCATTACCCTGTACAGCTTGCCTTAAAGTACAATTCACGGTAACGCTTCCCTAGCATTACCCTGTACAGCTTGCCTTAAAGTACAATTCACGGTAACGCTTCCCTAGCATTACCCTGTACAGCTTGCCTTAAAGTACAATTCACGGTAACGCTTCCCTAGCATTACCCTGTACAGCTTGCCTTAAAGTACAATTCACGGTAACGCTTCCCTAGCATTACCCTGTACAGCTTGCCTTAAAGTACAATTCACGGTAACGCTTCCCTAGCATTACCCTGTACAGCTTGCCTTAAAGTACAATTCACGGTAACGCTTCCCTAGCATTACCCTGTACAGCTTGCCTATCCTCCATAATTTTAAATTTAATATGGTTTGTAAGTGAACCCCAGACGATGGAGATGTGCTCTCCGAAAACGGTCGAGGTATCAACGGAATTAAGTGTATGACACAAAGTTTAAAGTGTATTATTTATCTTGTTTTTATTAATATGGCACACAAAATAAGTTTTCAAAATAATTATAATTCATTCATACTATCACGGCATATCCCACAATGTGGGGTAACCAGCGAAAGGTGTGCGGGTGTGCATTGCCTTATAAAAGGGAGCATAACATATCTGTGTATACCCACACACCAGTCTCGTCTCACCTCAAAAGGCACTATATTCAGAATGGGTGGTGAACCTCATTGCTGAACTATGTGAGATGTTATAATTGTTGCCTGTTGTATTTTCGATTACCCGGCTCTTACGGGACATTCGAAAACAATAATAGAAAAGAGTGGAAGCACTATTCTAAGCCGATGCCTCACAGCAAAATAATTATAAAAGTATTAATAATACCAAATCATTCTAAATTCACAACGAAATCAATAGAAAAAATAATGCCATATTGCGTTAAGTATATCTGATTGATTGACTATCATGGATGAACTAATATTTTACAAGTCTTATTTTATTAAAAAAAAGTTGCGTAAGTTAAAACTTAAGTTATCCTTCCTTACCCTTTTTTATTAGCTAACCGTTGGTAATTTATATCTTTTGTAGCAACATTGGAAGCATAACAGCCTCGAACTTTAGCTATTACCTGATACTTGGTAACCGCGTATTAATCTTACTACGGTATCCGCCATACATCACATTAATTTACACAGGCCCACCGTGGTAAAGTTATACCCATCGGTTTTCGGATATTCTTATCACCCCAAGGAGATGATATTATTATTATGATCATCCTTATTTATTTTTAATTTAAAATCAACTAACGCATGATAAATTACAGTACGTTTTATATCTATTTAATCTCTACGCAACCAAACTTAATTATAATTTGAAATGACTTGTTTAATTTTTATAATTTGAAATGACTTGTTAAATTTACTTGCGCATTTTTTTGTAGGTACTAATGTAAATTAAGCAACCCGCCCAAACCGTGAAAACTGTCTGCCATCTAAGTGTCTTTAAAACATTGATAATTTTGATGTTCAGGTAGGTATACAATATAGTAATCTTTCATATAAAAAATGATACTTGCGTTTTTTATACTAGTGTAAACACCCGAACCGTGAAAATTATCTTTGAAATATTGAAGTTGTATGTTTTGGTACACAAAATAATAATCTTTCACATAAAAAATAATATAATCTTTGTGTTTAGTACACAAAATAATAATCTTTCAAGATAAAAGCGTGCCAAATAAAAGTAGAGAACGAATGCCTCGAACAAGTCGACGAATATGTCTATCTGGGAAGCATTTTTCAACGGAATGGACGGATTGATAAGGAGATCGAAAGAAGAGTTATGGCAAAAAACAGAGTGAATGGAGCACTTTAACCAATTATGAATGACCGCAACATATCAAAGGATGCTAAAGTTGCCATTCATAACGCTATATTAGTGCTAACCTTGACGTATGCACGTGAAACCTGGACATGGCAGAAGTCGCACGAAAGTAGAATAAATGCAGTTGAAATGAGATCGCTAAGAAGAATCTGTAATAGAACGATGTATGACAGGGTCCGAAATGAGGACATAAGGAAAGAATGTAGGATAACGAAATATGTTATTATATAATGAAAGTGAACACATTGAGATGGTTTGGCCACATGGAGAGAATGAATGAGGAACGCCTGACGAAGAAAATATACATTGCGGACAGGAATGGAATGAGAGGTCGGGGCCGCCCAAGGAAGGGATCGCACGTCCATGTGAACGGTATTTTGAAAGACGGAAATGTTAGAAGCATGAACAACAGACGAACATGTATAAGACGATGTATGAATGTTGACGAGGCGATAAATGTATGTCAAGATAGAAGTAAGTGGCGTTCGGTTCTCTCTGCCTACCCCGTAATGGACATGTTTTGATGGTATATACGGATGTAGTTATATTATTTTTCACATAATACCATGCAAATCCTTTATTTATTTATTAAACTTCATGTACATTATAAATGTGTACATTTACAATGGCGGGTTTAATGCCACAAGGCAATTTCTGCCAACCAACCAAAGCAACGTGAGGTCATAAATAGTAAATTGGTACTTATGTACATTAAATTTCTAACAAACGAAAAGAATAATAAGAGTAAATTCACAGCAACAAAGGAAGGAACGAAATAGAGGTAGAGGGAGGGGAGGTAGGATAGATATGGGGTGTCAGTTAAGAATTATTCGACAGGTAAAACAGCTTTAGTTTCTTTTTAAAAAGTTGAATCGATTAAGACGTCGTAATATCATTACTTAAAGTGTTCCATAGTCTTGCTGATTGTACTTCAAAAAAAGAAGAAATTCAGTAGATTGAATGGGAATAGCTAGTGTGGTACGTAAATCCTTCGCAAATTGATGAGTTTCATGATTTCTCATGATTCCCATTATAAAATCTCTGGGCTAAGTTCAAATGGAACGACCCAAGAAGAAATCCCTTTATAATGAATCATCGAATTTGGACGACTTGGTAAAGAATTATCGTATTTTTAGTTTTTTAAGATTTTGTCATGATGACAAAATTGAAATGGACCAATCGGAAGATATCTCCTTTTTAATAAGTAATTATGTAACATCGAAATTGAACAAGGTGGTAAAAATTTATCGCTGAACATACGTAAAGAAAAACTCCCTCGAATTATTAACCTCTTCTGTGTTTGGAAGTAGGTCAAAAATACCCCTATTAGGGAGATATTTGTATATCTATTATGTTGTGTATGGGATAGATTTTTACAGGACACAACACAATTGTTTTTCTTTCGTGTATCCGGCACAATAATCAAAAATAATAAGATAAATATGATGATTATTTTGTAATTTGTCCTTGCGCTCTAATTTACCCCTGAAAATCAGCTGCTGAGGTCCTTTTGGAATATCACGTTTTAGATCAAAGCTATTTTTTGTAAAGTATGAAATAATTATTTAATCTAAGTTAATGTTAACACTTAGCGATAATTTTTATTTTGAAATATGTTCAGCGAAAACATAATTTTTTAAATAAATGTACACCTCTTAAAATAATTTTAAAGTAATTTTGTTTAAAAAAAAAATTGTGAGTCAAACCCCCGGAAGACATAGTCCGATGACATAGTCCAGCAAGCTGGAAGAACCTGGATGCGAAAGGGGAGAAATGAATGGAAAAGAATGGAAGAGGCCTACATCCAGCAGTGCAATGGAGGGAGGAAGGCTAAAGAAGAAGAAGAAGAAGACAGAGTCAAGAGTTTAACTCAAACATCACTGAATTAAAAAATGCTTTTTTCACTCAAACATAAATTGATTGATTTATTGAGGTATGTTTTAGTTATGACAATAAAATAAAATCGTCTAATTGAGTATTCCAAATAACCTATTTGTTTTTATTCACGTTCCATAAACTGCTCTCTGATTTGACATCGCTTTATTTATCGTTGTGTAAAATTAATTCAATGTGTCACCATAAACAACATTTTAAATATAATAATTCCATTTGCATTTCGGTAGCAATTTTAAAATTCTCCCCCGGCATCGCACATTCTAGACTTTGTGCACGTAAAATATTATGAACTCCATACAAATAGGCGGCGCTTTTTGCAAGTATGAAAAGCGCACCACGACAATGGTTTTGCTTTGTTCTGTGTTGAAAAAATCTCATTTTTATTTGGGATTGAAAAAATTAATATCCATATGATAAAATCTCTTATGAAAGCGTTTTTTGCGTGTTTTGTTGTCGCCCGGGAATGTGTATTTGGAATACGTCAAACTCTTTTCGAGCTGCGAAATTCAATTTTTACACAGGTACCTAGACATTATTTCGGTGCAACCAACGTTAATTTGAATATTGATGAATCCTTTGATGTTATTTACTGTTGTACATTTTCAATTTAAATATTTTGCGTCGATCGAATTACTAAATCTCTAAAGTGAAATTTAATTGTTTTTGTTTATTGTCTAATAAATTAATTTTCCTGTCTACGAAATAGAAAATACTATAAAGTATGAATATTAGAGTTATTAGACACTGAAATATTAAAGGCCTATAGACGGCAAATTATGAATTAAATTGATGTCACGAATCTTAAAAGAGACTACTTCACTTTATTTTTTGGATATAATAATTATTAAAAATTAAATACATAAACTTATAAAAATGACCATGTTATTTTTGTTTTTTTATATAGCTTCAATTCTACATGTCTATTGTATCTGAATCCATGCTCTCAAATATATTGAGATAAGTTTAATTATGTAATAGCCAAAAAATCGTAAAAAAGACGAACATAATATATTATGATGTTTTTTGTTTCGTCAGTTTCCGTGAAAGTAAGTATATCATATAAAAGAATTTCTCCGTCGCAGATACCAAAAGAGTTCTATGTCTGGTACATTTTATGACAGCGTTTGTCCTCATAAAGATATTGAGGTATCCCTCTATATATTTTAATACTTGTGATGGAATAGACAGATTCTATCATATTTTAAAATATGCGACAGCAGATACATCAAAGACAACTTTGTTGCAAGCTGACAGCTATTATTTTTATTTAATTCTTCATTCAATTTATGCGAAGATGCCGTTTGATCCAAAAATGTGTTAATGTCGTTAAATTTATTTATGAAACTAAAAATAAACTATTTAATGTTCCTCGCGTAGTTTAGAACATTACATTTTCCTTAAACTTGAATAACTAACTGATCAATATAAAATATTAAATGATGTTAGTATAGAGTGTGACAGGTTACAAAGAATAATAGCATGTCGATTATGTATATTAATAACTATGATAAATGAAAAACCGGGTGAATTATTTACTCACTTATTGCCGATTGCCTATTACATATTGTATTTTACCTATTCGTTTTACCTATTGCCAAAAGTTTCTTGCATATTTTTTCGCACTCAGCGTTCGTTATTTTAGATGTTGTTCGTTATTATGTAAGTTCCACAAGCAAATAATGATTGATCTTATAATGTCTTGTACCCTAATTTACCTAATATGAAATAGCTTTTCTTTCACCAATTTATTTTTTACGTAAACTGCGAGACGCTTTTTACGTAAAATTTCTCGATCCGATTTCTTATAAAATGGAAGACTTCCATATGTTTGTTATACACTGTTGAAAATATGACAGAAAGGTGAAAAGCTTTTTGGTTATTTGTATTTTGGAAAAAAACTTTGTGATATTTACTCAAGTATATAGAGCTTAAAGAAAACATCAAGATCTTGAATGTTTATGGTTTTGAAAAATAATGAATTATTCTTTTCCTGTTTATACATTTTTTTTTCAATTTTTCAAATTGGTTTTGACATTTACTGTGAATAAATACACGATAAATTGAAAGGTACAATATTACTTAGCGTTAATTAAAATTGAAATAGAGCGTTTTTGTGACACGATTTTAAGAATTTTTAAAATTTACAAATTTTTATTTTCTTTTAGTGAAAATTTCAACACCTAGATTTCACTTTTGAATACTGTGGATTAATGGAGATTTCTGATTTTTAATACTTATGAAAACAAAAAATAGAATTGAATACGTTTTATGATCAGAATCAATAATGAAGGAATAAGATAAGAGTATTAACAAGAGGATTTAGTTTTGTCCTCATTTCAATCAACTTTATATTCATATCATATCAGTAAAAGCATACACGTAGAACTCATGTAATTTCTATAGAAATGGCTTAATTTATTTTATATTATTTCCTCTGCAAAGCATTCAATAATCTCTGACGTTTTGATAAACAAAATATAATATGTTAATTAATGAATAGGTATACTCGTATTGTACAATTGAAGTGGGCTGGAAATGTATTTTGAGATTGTCACCTATTGATGAAAGAAAGCTTACTTTGTACATCACAAACTTTTAATCTTTTTTATATTGAATTGTTAAATATCAATATACATATAAATCAAACCTTGTTTAATACTTATTTGCAAATTTATGATATAGAACATAAGTTGTAGAAACTAGAGAATGTCATTTAACCTATATATGTTAATATTTTACTAAAATAACTAGCAAAAAGTATTCAAACCTAGTCAACTTATCAATAAAATAATGTGAAACAAATAGGTACTCAATTTCAATGTTTAAATAAAAATAATATTCAAAAATTATGATTGAGCTTAAAAGTTTTACACTGTGGAAAATGGTAATTGTAACAAAAGTTCTACGTGCAATTTAAGAGATTTGAATACTTTTTCCGCTCAAAGTTTTACAATTCCATTTAGCTGTGGAACTAATAGATTTTATGCAAACTATTGCATACTAAATTTGTGGCTGCCTCGAGTTTCACTATAAACGAATGGTATTGTACGTGAGTAGGTACCAATGCTGAACATTGTTCAAACAGAATGAATATTGTTTAGTATGAATCCGTACATTTTGCACCCCTTAAACGGAATATCCAATTTATTGTTCCAAACATAATACTTATTTTATGTGAAATATCTCATTCGTATCTACTCAAAATGACAAAGCAAGCATCACAGCATTATACATAATAATTATTGTCAGTCTTCGTGACTCAGTAAGTTAGACATCAGACTCATGATCCTAAGGCCTTGAATTAGATTCCCGGTTGGGAAACAGTTTATAATTTATTTTAAGTATGGATTTGTGAGATGATTAATATCACAAGTATATGGCAATTGAGAAAATAATTTGGGATATGCAGAGGTTTGGCATTCAGAATTTAAAGGGTGAAAAATTACGCTGTAGAATGATTAGATATTAATGAAAATAAACTAAAAGGCAACATTTTAAACCAAGTACCTATAACCCCACTTCTTAAACATTGTAAAATCACAGTAACTCCACCCACACAGGTGGCAACGCTGTAAATTTTGTAGTGTAGGATGATTTTTATTTATATATTGTTTAGTTTCATTTAAGACCTTGATAATGACGAGTCAACAACTCGGCAAGAACGTTGGTCACTGTAATGGAATTTTGTGAAAAAATACTTTATACATTTGTTCATTAATTTAATAAAATGGATTTCCACTCAGGCAACAGAAAAACTTTAGAATCATTAAAATACCTTATTATTATTTTTAAATATGTGACATTGAAGAAATACCTGTTAGTTACCTGAAAATAAATGCATAATTTAATGCATAATTTAAATTAAACAATTTTTTTTATAATTGTTTGATAAAAAAAGAATTACAATTATATTTTCCCCCCAAACTGCAAAGCAGTTTTTTGCAAAGATCCTAAGTTCTTGATGTTTTTTGTGAACAGTAAAAATGATGAAAATAAAATGAATAAAAGAATGATTTGAAGGATTGAATCATTAAATTTTTAATTATCACAATGTTAATTGTAATTCAATTACATAGATGTTTGCACTATTTGCTCTTCCGAAACACGGCAAATGTCCACAGACACAGGTGAATGTTAACGAATTAGCGAAACGTGATGGTAGATGATCGAAATAGTTTTGTTTTAGGTCAAATGTTGATCTTACATCGGTGATGGGTGTTAGTCCACACTGTAGTGTTCTGGTAAATCATTAAACAGGTTCAAAACAAGAGATTTTACAAAATAATTAATGTAACAAATTCAATAAACGAGTGAAATAATATATGTGTAATCAAGTAATCATATCTATAAAGATACGAAGCAAGAATACATATATAATATCAATTGAATCAGGTGCCCTCATAGTAATTATAATCTAGTAATCATAGTAGTTTTTAAGAGCAACATACGGTTAAAATATCAGGGCTCTTATTAGATGATTCCATTATAATTATACAACTTCAAATTTGATGATCAATTCAAAAGATGTACGATAATAGAACTTGGCAATGAAATGACTCAATGAACACTTTAAATTAAGTTTAGTGTAAAATGCTTCAATAATTACGAGATATCTACTTTATAGCTACTCGAAGATATCATATTTTTTAATCTATTCAGTGTTTTTTGTAGATTCGTCTGTGTGAAACAGGTACAAAAATTTTTATCAAATTTTTCATGTATATTATGTATAATATTAAACAATATCAAATAAATGCATCGTTTTATAAAATAGTTAAAACAAATTATTTTGAGTAGGTATATGAGAACATACATAAATACATATAAAAACAATGATTAACTTTTGAGAACCGTTTAGATACCCATGATTTTTATTTCTTTTACTTCAGAAACGTAAAGAACAATGTATAGAATAAACGAATAAGAGAAACTGATTCCCATTATAACTCATACAATACAGAGGAAGTATGTAGAAGTGAAAATGGACATTTCTATGGTAAAAACGATAAACGAGTCTGTCTAGCTAAGAGTAATATTATTAGTATTTATTCAGTTTTCTTATAAAAGTGTTGAACAATATAACATGATATAATATAATTTAATATTTCTAAATCAACAAAGATATTTTTAACAGACTTCTAAAAACGAAGAGATAATCAATTCGACGTGAATTTTTTCACAATTAGGAATCAATTAGGAATCTTGCCAGAATACTTCAGAGGTGAACATACATATGAGTATCATACATAATATGATCACCTCACCTCTGACTTATGAGAAAAATATATAAAACTCTTCAATTTGTAAAGACGTCTGCAGTCTGTAGGACAATCTTTTGTGAAAGAGCATTTGCTGTAGTGGGTCCAGTTCAGAGGAATAAGCTTCCAATAGTTTAAGATCAATAGATAATGAAAGTGTGTTCAAAAAATAGTTAAAAACTTATTTCTTTTAAAAACTCATATACTGATTTTAAAGTGATTATTACCTAGGTTGATTTACATTTTTAATTTTTATCTCCAGGTAAAATTGTTAAGCGCACTTGAGGTGAAAATACAAAATTGGCGCTATATAAATTATCCTTTAATTTTTATTATTATTACATGTTTTATTTAATATTGCTTCTCGGGCAACATATATTATGTAAATTTTTTATTTAACATGCACCCAATAACAAGCTGCCACATTCTGGAGACTTACGATATATATCGTCTCACAGATCCAGACTGAAAACACAATTTTAATCTGTGTCTCTACCGGGAATCGAACCCGGGATCTTTAGCTCAGCATTTACACATCCAACCAACTGAGCCACGAAGTTCGATCATATGAGCGATTGATTCTTTGCCACGTCAACAGATTTCGGTTTTTGTGTTGTGGAGGAATTTTTTCATCTTCTTCCTTGAAATTAGTCACTACCCGTCGAATGATCCTCTTCCATGCGGGGCAATATTCGGCAGATATTTTGATTGTTATGAAGAATTGTATTTTCTGTTTATTGGTGATAATTTTGAAGTTATAGGTATCTTATAAGGGGCGTCAGAAATTTTTTGTCGTCAAAATTCACACTCGCAAAGGTTACGCGATATATGAAAAATATACCCTCAACAACATCACTGAAAAAGGAAAAATAAAGGTTATTTTCAAATACTGACTCCAATAAGAACGTCTACAAGAAATAAAAAAGATTAAAATATACATCATTGCTTAATTTAAATAAAAAGCAAGTTACTGACACAACAAATACATGACTAAAAAACGCAAGCCGCAAAATATTTATTTACATCAAATTGTTACAGTAATCAATTCCATCAATATGGCTTGAGAAGGGCTGGTTATGTAATCCGAATCGATGACGACAACCTCACAAAACGCCTCACAATTTCTGTGCCACAAGGTCGAAGGAGGCCATGAAGACCAAGGTCACGATGGATGAACAGTGTCGATGCGGATATGTTTCCGCAGCAGATATTAGAAATTGGACGGGAATTGGAGGAGACTCCTGGATTTAGCCAAGCCCCACTCAGGGCTGTCGAGCTTATAACGAAGATGATGATGAAGTCGCTCCGAATAAACTGCTAGCCCTAGAACAGGTATACCTAGTTGGGCAGCATTTATATATTTTTAATGGTGTGATAAATAAATAAAAATAAATAAATAAACATAGCTACGATCCGTCGAGTGAGTTCCATAAAATGTTTGTTCGCCGACTTCAAAAAGTGATGTTATGTTTTGGATATGACGTGTTAATACTTAACGTGCTTTTAATGTACCTAAATTAGGCAATCATTTTAACTTGTGTTTCAAAATTTTTTTTATTAACATATAATTGAGATACCCAGCCAGTCAGGTCCATAGCTATCAGCGCGTGGTGTACAAAATTTAAATAAAACGAGTGGGTTGTGGCCAACGCTAAACTCCTCACTAACAAGTCATTCTATAAAGTATTCAAATTTGGTATGGAAAATTTTCAGCAATTTTATGAAATGAATTTGTTTAATTATTTTTTTATTTAAATCTTTTATTAAGAAAAGGTGATATTTCTTTAATGCCATTTTATGAAAGTGATGAGCCTTTTTACCTATTTGAAAATAAAAATTTCAAATTTAATTTTCCTGAGCTTGGGGTCACTTTGAAATATTTGACGGTTAAAAAAATTGAGAAGCACTATTCAGATATCCTTCAAAATCTAATGGGGTCTAAGTGAGTATTAGATATACAAATTTGCAAAATTTGAATATAATCGAATGAGTACCTACTTTAGTTTATAATCGATAAAGTAAAATGAACACGCCGTACATAGCACATAGCACACACACACAGATACATTGTGATGAAACTTTCAGAATACAATCTCAGAATGATACTTGTTGATAATCTGCAAAAAAATAGCCTTAAAAATGGCGAAATCATAACTCCCCACTATATCCCCTTGGGTTAGTGAGGAGTAAAAACGTCCCCCTTCCCAAGAAAATCAGTCATCAATATTATTTGTGCCACTGTTGATTTAAATATGAACATAATATATATTTGCGTCGAATTAACGTATAGCTTTACGTTGTTTGAATTCGTTGTCGTCTTATGGCACTTTTGAAGGATGCGTTTTAGAAATGAAAAAAACATGAAAATAAAAAAATAATGTTTACATATCGCATATCAGTCATCTATCAATGTGTCAGTGTAGAATGAGACGGTAATTTATTTTATTCTTCTTAACTTCGTTTTTCCTATTATGCTTTATGGACTATGCCGGTGTAAATATTTTCATATAAATATTGTTACGTATTAATGTCCGCTCCATTGGAAACAAAGCACGTAAATAACACAAATATATTCAAATCTGAATTGTTGGCAAAGCTATCCGTTGGCTCTAGTAGTTAACTGTTAATTATTGCAAATAATAATCATTAATATTGAATAATGAACACAATTAAGCAAATTGTTGTGAACTTTTACGTTGACCGCTTTACAGTTAAATAATTTCGCGTTAACCTCTAGCCCTTAAGACAAATCACTAAACTACCTACATACTTACTTGGCTATAAGATAATAATATTGAAACCGTTCCTGGCAAAAATGTTTCGATGATCACACACAAAGTTGAAGTAAACAAATATCAAAGTAGCTCAACAAATGGACTTTAAAATTGTTGACGTCCAATACTGGGTAAAACAGGATTTCGCAATCTTTTACCCCACTCCATAGGGAAAGTTTTAGAATTATGTAGTTCTTTCTTACCCGAAGCGGCTGTCCGTCGGACAAAACAAGAAGTACCATCAAGCATATTTCATACCACTACCACTAAGAGTCCAACCACAAACGTGGAGGTCCGTCAATCATGGCGAGGGTTTCCCACCCAACAGTGCCACGGTGACACGTGACTTGACAGGGAACCTTCACCACGCCTGTAGTACTTTCAGTTCTTCGATTTCCACGCCAAGTTCAGCGTCGGCTACACACACCACGTGGACAGATGATGCAGACTGGATCCTTGCCGTGTGTGACGATTCGCCGTCGAGCGAGATATTAAGGCGTTCGCCCTGCTCTTCCATTGGTAATAATTGAAGGGGGCACCGACCAATTACCCAGTTTCCTAGGATGGGCTGCGGCCACCTCCAACTTTACCCCTATGGCCGCAACCTACTAGGTTGATAATACAAAAAAAATTTCTAATGTTTCCACAATTAAAAAGAATTTTTAATGCAAAATCCTCTTTAAATTAGGACAATAATTTACTTTCGATGGTTATTAGTCAACGTAAATCCTTCTATGGCGACAAAACATGAAAAGTTGAAGCTAGCGTATTTAGTCAGTCAATATTTATTATTCCCTAAACGACTCAAGCTCGTCTAGTAAAATTGTATGCATCATCCAATCTTTTGTTTAAAATAAAAGTGTCGTAAGCATCAAAAAAGCAAAGGATCTTCAAGATGAAGCTCTGGAGACGTTGTGAAGCTACATTGATTATTATGTACAAAAAGTTAAATAAATAGATAAATAAATTCTCGGAATATATGTCAGAAGGACTATCAACATCGCGTCAAAAGTTAACGTTCAGATCCTTTGGACAAGTTGATACAAGAGTACCTGGAAACGGCAATGATTACTGAAAGAGTAAATAATGAGTTTGGAGAAACCGGCACCTTTATGAAGATTTAAATATAATATTGAAACAAATGAAACATTAAAATTTGAATTTGTATAGGAATAGCGATGCTGAGAGTTATTGCGATTATCTTGAGGTTAATTAAAAAATTTAATGACTTCGCGGAAAAAATATCAAAGTCAACCCAAGTGCTTAGTAAATTAAAAGGGATTTAATTCGATTGGTTTAAATTGGGATTAAAATGTATTTGCTAGCTTAAAGACTTCCTTCAACGATATTCTATGACATTTCACTTTTGGAATATATTCTTTTCTCAGAAATCCAATTTAGGTCACACGTGTATCGATATACTTTTGTTCTTGTATAAAAACATATCATTACTTGCGATATAAAATTCCATGTAAATTTTAATGAATTTACTGTGTAAGGATTTTTTTGTCTATTTGATTTTTGTAGAACGTCGCATCGTTACTGATAAAATAATTTGATATTTCTGTATGATTAATTCAAAAACATCTGACAGGATTGATTTCAGTATTCCTAAATTGTGATAAAATAAGGGAACCATTTTTGTATTATTTCACACAAACACATAGCAAAAACAAAATTGGAAAAAATATCATAAAACTATTTATGTGAATCAGTCATGCATATCAACAATGATCTCTTTCTTATATTTATTTTATTCATTTATTTAACTTTTTGTACATAATATAAACAAATATAAAACAAATATAATGCACACTGGTGGGCTTATTGCCATTAGGCAATTTCTTCCAACCAACCAGATTACAGAGTGACAAAATTATACATTACCTACATCAACAAAAAATTAAAGCTACAAAAGAACAATGAAAATACACATAACACCAAGATAATTAAAAAAAATAAAATAAAAAAAAACATCATAGCAACAACAATGGGATTGGGAAGGAACAAGAAGAGGAAATCGAGATCAGGTGTTTAGGGATTGTAGCGGGTGCAACCAGCCGAGTTGACCACCCACTTCAAGGAGTAGGGGGACGTCAGCCGGCTATTTAAGATCCTGCACATCGCGTTCCCGTTGTTCAGTTTAACCAAGGCCAGCGGTAGATCGTCATTCTGCTCGACTCACATTTCGATTCCGCGCATTCATCGATCTATTTTATTTAAATTATTTAATAGTCAATTATTGAAGTATATACCAATCTTGAATTATAATTAGAGTCAAACTATCAAATAAACACGTAAGTCAAATTCAAACTATTTTAATACCTGTCTGTAATATCAATTAATTTATATTTCATATGATAAATTTATAAATGTTTTATGGTGTGGCGTGGGTACCTCATTCTGCTGTGTAACGTTCTTTAATTAGCTTGCAACTAATTACCGAGTTACGCACAGCAGGATCGAGTGCACACGCGACATCATTTCGCGTTGGATTTGGGGAACAGGCGACAGGTTATCACCTAGTGCCTTTCTAGACCGGAGCACCCTTCTGTAAATAAATAAATTAACATTAAAATCCAATTCCCAACCTAGTGCGAAAACTGGTGACCACCGAGCGTGCAGAACAGGTATATTTGTTGTGTAAAGATAATATTTGTAAAATAGTGCGTAAAACTGGTAAAGCCCCAGCTCTGTTGCAATTTTGTCGATTTTTAATTTGTGATAATAATTTTTTTGTGTAACAAACGATAATCTGTTATCAGGAACAAATTATAATATTCGTTCAATAACAATTATCTAGTCACTTTGCACATTCTAAACTCATACGACAGAGATTAAAATTTTATTGAATAATAATTATTTCGGTTATTGGACCTGGTTAGGCTGAACCCTACGGGTAACTTTAAACATGTAATAATTTAAATTCATAACCGTGCGCAGGCCCGTACACAGCGCACATTGTAAAAACCAAAAAATCGACGAAATAGATAAGTAAAGCATATAAATAGTTTGTAAGTATTAAACATACGCAGTAATAGTATGTTATCCCTAATTGTTATAAACCATTGAAAAAAACACATTTATAACGTAATTATAAGTATTATAATTAGTTATATTGTTGTATTCAAAACTTAAATATCGAAACTGGTATTGAATAAATATATGCTAAATAAATACCTACCAAAAATTGAAAAATATTTCCCTATGTTAATTGTAAAAATATATAATAATGTGTATTTATTTTTTTTCATGACCTAATACTACGCTAAAACGGACCAAAAAAAACTACCAAACGGAGGTAAAATAACGGAAGGAATACCAAAAAAAACTAAAGGAGATTTAAAAAAGATAAAAATATAAAAATAAAGAACCTAAAGAAGCATGTATTATGCGCAAAAACAGCACGCATAAAAAGATAAGTAAAAACCACATTTTATTATTTAAAAAAGCCAAAGTAAATTCATTTGCAGGAACATAAAATCATTGCAGAAATAAAAATAAAATATCTATCTAAAAATTCACGTAAAATCCTTATTTTTAAATACCTACAAGACAAATTATTAACCTGTAAAGTAAATACGTAGGTAAATAAATTTTAGTATTATTGCTTAAAAATAACGCATAAATGTTACACGGAATGTAAAATAAAATTATTGTCTAAAAAATGTCACAAAAAAACTTGTTTACCATGACGCGCACATTTTTATCGCGATAATAAAAACATGTAACAAAATTAACCAAAAATATTATTTTTAATATTATTTTGCGGTAGTAAAAATATATCCAAAAAAAAATATCCTGTAAAAAAAATTACAATAATAATATCTTCCCGAACATCAATCGGAATACATTATCTGATACCTACTTATGAAATAGGTAGAATCCTATAGTGTAAATTTAAAATATGTAACCGAGGTAATAATAATAAAAATATTCTCCACGAAAAAAATCACGAAATCGAAGCTCGAAACGAAACATTAAATATATTCGAAGTACATACAATAAACATATTCCATTGAGCGTACAGTGCCGTGCACATTTGAAACAAAAAAAATAAGAAAGATAATAAATGTAAATGTAACAAAAATATTTATTTTAAAATAAAATAGAAATATTATATCGAATAATAATAAAGTACGAACGCAGTCATATTAACAAAAGTATAAAAAAACGAATATTAAATACGAAATCATAACATAATTTAATAATCTATAGAAATATCGAGTAAACATCATCGAAAAATATATTCCACTCCGCGACATTGTACACCGAGACAATACCGGGTACGTAGGCGTAAAATACGAAATACCAAAATCTAACACCGCGACGAATCACGCATGAATCTAGGACTATTCGCCACCAACATTTGTTAGCCAGCGAAACGTAATATAATATATCTCATTGATAATATATATATAACTTGTACTTTTATTTCAGATTAAAAACGTTTAAACATTTATTCATTTTAAATTATTAAATCAAATATACATTTAAATTTAATAAGAAATTATATCCTATTTAAAAACAAAGCATTTAAATACTTTACGCTGAATATATTAAATAAAAAATAAATTATTTTTTTAAATTTTTTTTAAATATAGTTACCTAATCACAATAACAACAAACATATATACGTATAGGAACGTCCACAAACAAGAGACCTTATAAGCATCGAACAAAAATAAACTCTAAAAATATTTACAATTTAAAATTCATACAATTAAAACAAAGCAACTTCAATTATAATATACTGATAATATCATAATAAATAAAACACAAAAAATTATATTTTAGTTTAAAACAACTATAAAAATATTTTTATTTTTTATTTTCTTAAAAAAAATAGTTATAATATTTTTTTTTTATTTTTATTTATATTTATAAACTGTAATACAACTTGAAGAATATAACTCACATCAAATGTTATACGATAAAATGAACATCATGGACAAAGAAAATACAGAACAATCGTCACAAGACCAAGCAACCGAAATTTATTCAACAAACATCAAATTGCCAAGCGTATGGAGACATCAGATACAATTATGGTTTTTCACCATAGAAGCACAATTTTCAAACGCAAGAATAACTAAGGATGAATCCAAATATAATCATGTATTAGCCGCATTAGATCCAGAAACCATGTCATGCGTCGCCGACGTCATACAATTTCCGCCAAGTATGGATAAATACAAAAACCTCAAACTCACACTTCTGAACCGTCTACAAGAGTCTGAAGAGAGAAGACTCACGCAATTACTCCATGGAATACAGTTAGGAGACAAGACACCATCAGAACTATTGCGAAGGATGAAAAGCCTAGCTGGACCAACATTAAATAACAACACGCTAATTACAAGATTATGGATAGAACGACTACCTCATCGTATACAAGAAATAATTTCAGCCATTAATACAGATGACGTCACAGTACTAGCCACAACAGCAGACAGAATAATGGAAGTCAACAGTAGAACTGACGTTCAAGCAGTAAACCTACCATCAACTTCTTCATTGAGCAACTCAGCAACAAGCAACCAAAGCACAGTAAACCTACTTTGTACAATGCAGCAACAAATACAAATGCTAACCGACAAAATAATAGGACTTGAAATTCAACAGAGGCAATCAAGACCATTCTACAGAAATAATCAACGCGACCATTCAAGATCAAGATCCACAAGCCCAAATAGATATCAAAAATATAATAATAATTATAATCGGCAAAACAAACGCAATTTTAAATACAATTATAATAACAATAACTTCCAACAAATGCCAAATAATAATAATAATAACTATCAGCAAATGCGTAATAATAATAACGATAACGTCAAGCCGCTGGATATATGTATACCACATCAAAAATATGGAAGTCAAGCAAAATACTGTCGACAGCCTTGCACCTATAACCATCCGGAAAACTAAAAATGCGACAGGTGTGTGAGACAACACCGTCGCAAATGAAGCATCGTCTCTTTCTACCAGATATAATCACGGGCGTGCAATACCTTATCGACACAGGAGCCGAAATAAGCATCATACCAAGATACCTAAAAAACGACAAGGCAACCATCGCTACAGACAGTATCATCACTCCTATTTACGCAGCAAATGGAACAATAATACCTTCATATGGACACCGAATTATCAATTTAAATCTCGGATTACGCCGGAACCACAAATGGAAATTTATAGTCGCCGACGTAACCAAGCCGATCATAGGGGCAGATTTCTTAACCAATTATGATATATTGGTGGACTTAAAAAGAAAATTACTCATTGATAAAAAAACAGGGTTGACAAGCAAAGGAACCGTCTATAGAACAAGTGTTATAGACATAGCAACGGTACAGTCAACATCAAAATTCCAAAAAATTATACGAAAATACCCAAGTTTAACAAGAGCAGATATGGCACAAAAAGGATCAAAAACAAATATTACTCATCACATTCAAACCAGAGGACCACCCGTCACAACCAAAATGAGAAGGCTCAACCCATTACAATTAGAAATAGCAAAAAAGGAATTCGCATATATGATCGAACAGGGAATATGTCGCCCTTCGAAAAGCAATTGGTCAAGCCCTTTGCATATGGTAAAAAAACCAGATGGAAATTATAGAATGTGTGGAGATTACCGACGCCTAAATTCAATAACAAAACCGGACAAGTACCCGATTCCACAACTTCAAGACTTCTCACATAAACTACACGATGCAAAAATATTCACTAAAATAGACCTCTCAAGAGCATATAACCAAATAAACATGGAAGAAGAAGACATCCAAAAAACCGCCCTACTAACGCCATTTGGACTGTATGAATTCACGAAAATGCCACCAGGACTGTCCAACGCCGCACAAACATTTCAACGACATCTACATAACATAACAAGGGACCTAGAATACGTCTTCACGTACATTGATGACATTCTGGTCGCCTCCAGAAACATAAACGAGCATGAGAAGCATCTCGACAAACTTTTCGAAAGATTATCCGAAAACGGATTAATTATCAACCAAGATAAATGCAAATTCGGCGTAGAAGAAGTACACTTTTTGGGTTACCGAATCAACAAAAACGGAAGTACACCAATACCAGAAAAAGTGGAAGCAATAATAAAAATTGAACCCCCAAAGGACGCAAAAGGACTCCGACGTTTCATGGGCATGCTAAATTTTTATAGAAAATTTTTGCCAAACGCAGCCGAAACGCAAAAAATATTATTCGATCAATTAAAAGGGTACACCAAAAATGACAAAAGAAAACTACAATGGACAACTGAATTAAAAAAAGCGTTCGACAAATGTAAGCAAGATTTGACACAAGCCGCACTACTCGTACACATAAACTCCTCGGCAGAGATAGCAATAATGGTCGACGCATCAGATCACGCCATGGGCGCAGCACTTCAACAAAAAACGGATAACAGCTGGCAACCTATATCATTTTTCTCCAGAAAATTTAATAGCGCACAAGAAAAGTACAGTACGTATGACCGAGAACTCACCGCCATCTACGAGGCGATTAAATATTTCAGACCACAAATAGAAGGAAGAAACTTTGTAATAATCACCGACCACAAACCGTTAATTTTCGCCTTTAATAAAATCAAGCTCAACTCTCCTAGACAAGAAAGACAGCTGGATTATATAAGTCAATTCACCACGCGCATCAAACACATATCAGGCGAAGAAAACATAGTCGCAGATACTCTATCAAGAATCGAAGAGATAGAAATAACATCAAACATCGACTATATTAAAATGGCAAGAGAACAACTCACAGACAAAGAGCTCAAGAAAATGCAGGAAAATTCATCTCTATCACTAAAGAAAATCTCAATACCTAACACTAACAAAATGTTATGGTGTGACATCTCAACCAACACGTTACGACCATATGTACCAATCACAATGCGAGAAGAAGTAATAATATCAGTACATAAATTAAGTCACCCCGGAGTAAAAACAACAGCAAAGTTATTAAAACATAAATATATTTGGCCCAACATTGACAAAACAGTAAAAAATGTTGTGAACAACTGCATCGAATGCCAAACTTCGAAAATTCATCGCCACACTGTAACACCTTTGAAACAATACAAACAAGTATCATTGGACAGACTCAAACCAGCATTCTTCCTGAACGAGAACACAGACTACGGCGTAGAACCAAGCAGTAGACACACCACCTCTACAGAACAGAGATGGACGTCCACGCCACAGACGCACCAAGCCACTACGCCAGATGACACTTCAGATGACACTTCAGATGACACTCCAGATGCCACCCCAGAACGGCAACCACATACAACCACTAGAGCCGGAAGACGAGTATATTTCCCGGAGCGATTCACCAGCTACAAATATTTCTAAGCTGAGTAATTTTTAATCATTTTTATAACCTGAATAATTTCTATTTTTAATTTTTGTGTAATTGTAATATGTATTCAATATAGATAAAAAATTTGGTCAATATGCAACTAATATTTGAATATAAAATCTTATAAAATTCCAACTTGACCAAATCAAAATAAAAAAATGCTGTATAATAAGAAAATGCTGTATACTAAGAAAATGCTGTATAGAAATGTAAATTTAATTGTAATTTTATCTTCTTGTTCAAATTACAGTACATATAAAAAAGTACATTGAACAAGTTAATATAAACAATATTTTTTTTTAGAAATGTATAAGTATAGAAATAAGAACATGATAAATATATGACCTCTAAATTTTTATTAGTAAAATAAACTGCTATATATATATATATGTAATGCCATTTCAGGTAACCAATATAAAATTTCGTTGTATTTAAAAAAAAACACATGTCATTGTTACAGACAATCAGAGGAAATGCTGAGGAACGGACCAGGGTGGCGCTATCCAGCTGGCAGGGGGGTGATGTAGCGGGTGCAACCAGCCGAGTTGACCACCCACTTCAAGGAGTAGGGGGACGTCAGCCGGCTATTTAAGATCCTGCACATCGCGTTCCCGTTGTTCAGTTTAACCAAGGCCAGCGGTAGATCGTCACTCTGCTCGACTCACATTTCGATTCCGCGCATTCATCGATCTATTTTATTTAAATTATTTAATAGTCAATTATTGAAGTATATACCAATCTTGAATTATAATTAGAGTCAAACTATCAAATAAACACGTAAGTCAAATTCAAACTATTTTAATACCTGTCTGTAATATCAATTAATTTATATTTCATATGATAAATTTATAAATGTTTTATGGTGTGGCGTGGGTACCTCATTCTGCTGTGTAACGTTCTTTAATTAGCTTGCAACTAATTACCGAGTTACGCACAGCAGGATCGAGTGCACACGCGACATCATTTCGCGTTGGATTTGGGGAACAGGCGACAGGTTATCACCTAGTGCCTTTCTAGACCGGAGCACCCTTCTGTAAATAAATAAATTAACATTAAAATCCAATTCCCAACCTAGTGCGAAAGGATAAATATTACGTAGCAAAGGGAAGGAAGGAAAAGGAGAGGGATCAGGTATTATCGGAGAGATATCCCTGCTTTAGTCTTCTCTTGAAAATGGAAAGCGAGTTTGACGAAGTTATATCAGAACTCAAATTATTCCAGAGTTTTGCTGAACGCACTTCAAAGGAAGAGCACAAAAATTCAGTGTTGTGAATGGGGATAGTTAATGTAGTACGTTCAGCAGATTGAAGCGATAGGCCGTGATTAGATAAATTGGTGAATTAGGTTCGCTACTCCCACCACCACCCGCTCTGCCTATGGGGACTGTAATCGGCCCCTTCACAGAACGCTAAGTGAACGACAAAAAAAAATGCATAGCACGAAAAGTAGCTCATGGAGCCCTCTAGATTAGCAATCTCGGCACCATAGTGCAAAAAGAAACAATCAACGAGTGCGAACAGAAAATTCACACCCGTGGACTGTCTATGACCTCAGATCCCCCTACATGCAGACCATCAGAAAAGTGACCAAGATCTCTGGAAATAATTAATTTAACGGGAATCTTCTAAAAGTAAGGCACCATATCTATGACAGAAAACCTTAAAAGCTTTATAATTTTTCTTCGAGATCACAAAATCCGCATGACCAATGGGACCTTGAAGAGGCCCACGGACAGCAACGAGGAGCTCCGATCTATATGAGGACACCATTGGGTGGCAACATTCCCAAAGGATATGTTCCGAAGTTTGGTCCGGGTATTGACAGAAATGACATGAAGCAGAGGAGGCAATGTTAAATCGGTGAAGATAACTTTTAAAGTTTCCGTGTCCTGTGAAAAATTGGGAAGTCCAAAAGTCTGGAACAACCCAGGGAGATTTAAGACGATACCTCACGTCGGGAAAAAATAAGTAGGTAATTCTTCCCACTGAGCAGGCCGTCCAGCGAGTCTGCCAGATGTTCTGCAAATTTTCATTTACAGTCCTTTCAACAAAGCCGCGTGACACTCGACCCTCTGGAGGGAAGAGAGGAATATTTCCGATCATAGAAGAACAGCCCCGCGTAAGGTTGAAAACAGCCCCTCTACGCTGAAGTTCCAGATCAAGGGGAGTCATGCCTGTCAAAATTGGCAGTGCTTCAGTGGGACTCGTTCCATATGCTTTGGATAGAGCGATGAGAGCGAATCGTTGGCCTGAGAGCAAAATTCTACGTATATGTTGAAGCTCACAGGCGTGAGACCAACATCCTGCTGCATAGCAAGCAATGCCGAGGTAAACTGCCTTATAGAAAAGACAGGATACTTGAAACTGTAAACCCCAGTGTGTCTTGGGGATGTGTGAGATCTTTAAAAAAGCTGACTTAGCTTTGTCGACACACAATCGAGCATGGTTTTTAAAATTTGGTCCTCTTTCCAGAACAACTCCTAGGCAAGTGATTTGGTCCCGAAAACTTACATTTGTTCCTGAGAACTTAATAGACGGCTGTCTACGTAGTAAGCCTTTGAAAACCAAGCCATATGTCTTATTAGGAGCGAAGCAAAGTTTATTTTTTACACCCCAGTCGGAAACTAAGGAAAGAGCTTGAGTAGCTGAGTTCTCAATAAATCTACGGGAATTACCACGGACGAGGATGTATGCATCATCGGCATACGCTTGAATCGTACAATTACTGGAGAGAGGAAGATCCAGCAAGTCATCAAAAAGAATGTTCCAGAGAAGTGGACCGAGAACAGAACCCTGAGGACATCCAATGCTTACCTGTCGCGTATGTAGAAATTGTCCCCCAGGCAGGACTATGCGGCGATTTTCAAAGTAACTCTTAACTATCAGATATATATTGCGGGGTATATTCCTTGACTTCAGTTTATGCAAAATGAGCGGCCACCAAGCATTGTCAAATGCACCACTAATGTCAAGGGAAATAGCAATAACATATTTTTCATCAGAATGTCTTACAAATTCTGACATATAATTTATAGCATCGACTGTTGAAATTCCAGGTCGGAAGCCAAATTGGCGAGAAGAAAGTGGACATGAGTTAGAAAGATGGGATTCAATTCTACTGCATATAAGTCTTTCCAGAATCTTGCCCAGAATAGGCAGGAGAGTAACAGGTCTATATGCTTTTGGGTCCGTGCTAGGACGATCGCATCGTTTGGGAATTATAGTCATGAGGCCCGTTTTCCAACAGTCTGGAAAACAGCCTTCGTCTAAACATCTTTTTAAGAGGGAAACCATTTCAAATTGAGCCAAACGCCAACATCTTTGTATTAAAATAGAGTCGATACGGTCGAGGCCTGGGGATTTATTTAGTTTAAGGTTCCCAATAATTAAATCGAGTTCCTCAACAGAAACTGGTGGCGAAGCGGGTGTCTGAGGAATGTTGTGTTGAAGAGCACGTACCCATTTATGAAAAACATTATCGGTAGACGGATCATCCGATGGAATCAACGCGTCCAGAAAAACGGAAGCAGTTGAATCGAGAGACGTTGTGAACTCACCAGTAGTTGCATCGCGGATGCAAGATATTGTTACGCCATTTCCTCTCTTAGAAGAAACGGCGCGATATACCGCACCACATGGATCTGAAGTCGAAACCTCGGAAACCAAACGTCGCCAACTTACCTTCTTCGCACGAATAATTTCATTTTTATATAGATTGTGTGCACGTCTATAAGCAGAGTACAAGTCGAGAATAATAAACTCAGCAAAGTTCCTATTGCGTCCCAATTTAAGAGTTCGACGTGCACGTGTAACGCTGCGTTTCAAAGAATCGAGTCCTGAGTGCCACCAAGCGTTTGGTTTTAATTTTTCTGGAGTAGATCTGCCAATTGACTTTTCTGCACATATAATGATATTGTTAGTGAAATCAGAAGCAGTATCAGATATAGACATATCATTTGGGTTAAAGCGATTCAGAAATCGAATAAATTCAGCATCAAATTCGACAATGCGCTCACACCTCGTGCGAAAACGCCTTGGAATATGAGACTTTTGAACCGAGTCAGTAGGTGAAGTAGAAATTGTAAAGACAATAAGTTCGTGATCGCTACCCGAATAATCTGTATAAACACGCCAGGAGGAAGTCTTTTGAGCTATTTGAGCCGAAGCCAAAGTGACATTGATGTGGCCAAACCCAACCGCACCAGAAAAAGTGGGAGGACTAAAGGGATCATTGATAACGGAAAGCTCGTGCCGAGCTATGAAGTCCTCACAGAGTTCACCTCTTTTTGCTTTCCTAGACCCTGCAGTGGTAGAATGACACCATAGAGGGGACTCAGCATTGAAGTCACCGCCAATCAAGATGGAATCTCCACCTAGATGACTCATTACATTATCTAGAAAGCACACATATGGCTCTATCGGGTCGCCAAATTTGAAGTAGGTTGATACTAGGTACATGGATTTACCTGAAAGAGAAATTTCAAGCACGACTGTAGTGCTCGAGGAAAGATGATCTAATAAAATATAAGATATTGAAGAATTAAAAATAATTATTGAAGCTAGAGGGGGTAAATCCATGGAACAGCAAGTGGCAGAAATTATACGGAAGTCTGAATCCGTCACACACATAGAGCCGTCGCCAGTGTATGGTTCCTGAACCAGACAGATATCGATATTCAGTTGATGGGCGAGTTTTTTAAGCTCCAAGGTGGCAGCACGACGTCGGCCCAGATTGAGCTGTCCGATTCTGAGACCTGTTGATACGGATATGCTACTGGCCATAATCAACTGTCAATAGGGCGCGGCTCAACGATGCCTGGAATGCTGGACATTCATCAGAACCAGATTTGTAAGAGGCTGGTTTTTTGAAAAATGAACGGACCGCACAAATTGGTGGACTATCTTTAGCAGGACATACTGAAAAATCGTGCTCACCAGAAGCACAATGGCCGCAGCGAGGGGGATCTTTGCAGAACTTACTTGTATGGCCATACATCCGGCATCTTGAGCACACACTTATTGGTATGAAGTCTCTGACCTTACACACGCTCCATTCAACAAAGACTCTTCCGCACTCAATGAGTTTGTGTCTTATTGTCGGCGGTACTTCAAACACTCTGTCACAGGTAGGCCCAGTGCGAGGTCCCATAAAGTGGCTGAAACTAGCACTCTTAACAAATTCATCCTGGTTTATGTCCATATCCGGGACGGACAAAAACGCCAGACCCAAGAACTCCTCGTGAGACATGTCACGCGGAACAAAACTGAAACGTAATCTGGGGTTTCGTTTCGAAGCAAGTCGGACGCTGAGGTCTTTGGAAGATTTTAAAGCCGGTGCATTGAGGAGTTTCAAGGAGTCAGCGGTAGTGGTAGTGTTGACAACAATGCCTTTTCCTCTTATATTTCGTACGCTCGTAACTTGCGCACCGATTTCACTGGGATTTAACGTTGTTTTGAGCACTCGCCTTGTTTCTACCGAGGAACTTATATCATCTCTAGTCGGGAAAATGCAAACGGCGGGCTTGGCTGGTAACGCTGGGAAGCCGATTCTGGTAATCGGCGGAGGGCCACTTACGGCCGAACGCGAAGCAAAGCTATCACATTGTTTTGTGACAACGTTGTCAGCAATAGTTTGCATCACAGGGCGCATCTCGAGTTCGAGCGTCTCGATGTGAGATTGCAATCCCTGTTTGTTGCGTTCGTTGAGAACTGCTTCTCGTCCCAATGATTCCGCCATGCGACTGTCATTTCGTCCAATGATAGCAAGAAGAATATTTATTTTACGACTTACCTCCAATTGTTGATCTTTAGGCATATCTGAGGTGGCTAAAGAGTCTTGTAGGGCAGACATAGCTTCATAGGCAGTATAAATGATTGGCTCGAAACCTGGTACTGACAGTACTTCATAGCGAGAAGATGGTGTTGCTGGATTCGATACTGGCTCGGACTGTGTCGGAGGACTGCTGCACTGCTTCGAGGTCTCAACGCGAGTCACCACAATGTGGTTCTCAGCGGAGACAGACGAAGCTTCAGGGCTGGACATTCTGATTCTATTAATAGGCGGTGACGGGGTTACTGGTGACAGAGATTCCAGTGTCTTGCGAATTCTCTTCCGGGTACGTTTCGTTTTGACCATTTTAGATCTCAACAGAACTGTTACCCTAGATGATCAATTTAAGATAATGAAAAAGGCACTCCGTAAACAACAAATCGTTATAAAATCGAAATTCAAATGTTAATGTAATTACAAAGAAGAAGATAAAACAACAAATAATGAACAAATCTGTGTATGCAAACTACCGTTGGAAAGTTAAAAACAAAATAATGAATAGGTATATTATACGAATATACAAGAAAAATAAACCTTTAAAAATAAAATAAATTGTTTGAAGTAGTTAATGTGTATGAGCGAAGAGTTTAAAAAAAAAAGATAGAAATTAAATTATGCAAAAGCCGTTCAACCCGCAACCGCAACCAACTAAGAGCAGTGTCGCACCTGTCCTGATGGAAAACAACTATGAGATCAAACTATCCTATACAATCCTATACGACCTATGTATCCAACCTAACCCAAAAGTATAGAGCAACAAAGCGTCCCGTCGTGCGGTACGGATCAAACAAGCAATATACAACCAAGCAACAAATAAATACACGGAATTGATAAAAATATAAACAAATTATGTGTAGGTGCCTACTTGGTACTAGAAGTCAATATTATTAAATAGGTAAAATAAAACTGAGCTGAATCGATGTAGCGTAGAAAGGGCGTAAGCGTGAATTAGGTTATACATAAGGTACTGCGGTGAATTAGGATTAAAGAGCGTATTATATAGGAGTGACAAAATATGTATATTTCGCCGTTTTCGTATCTTAGGCCAATGGGGAAGATTACGGTAAGAGGAAATGTGATCGAATTTTTTAAGTCCAAAGATGAAGCGGATACAAACATTCTGGAGGCGCTCGAGTTTGTTGAGATGATCCTCGTTCGTATCCAAATAACAAACGTCAGCATAGTCAAGTAAAGGAAGAAGTGATTGTGCTAGGGTTATTTTGCAATGCAAAGGAAGAACATTTCTGTGGACATTGAGCAAAACTACATAAGTCGATTTTTGGGGAAAATTAGTTTTATATGTCAGTTTATAGGATTTTTTTTTGCTTCTTCGTTGATCAAAACTACATAAGTCTCAACGTAATATAAAAGAAGTTATATTGATGTGAAAATATACTCAAGTTCAATATGATTTATTTTAGAGTGGGCAAATGTACATATTATATTTACTTATGACCTATTTGTCAAAAATTACCGAACAGAATCTCGTTGGCATAAACTACATAAATCAACATAAGCGCTTCTGTCCAACTTTTTTTTAACAGGGTAACACTTTAATGCGCACACCGTCATATGTTTACCGTTTGACTTACTGTGTAAGGTTATGCTCATTGCATTTTCGTTACATTGACAGAAATTAATAATAATTTAATAATGGTACAACAAAAACGGTAAGTACCATTATTAAATTATTGCGATCTTAATACTCTTTTTAAAACAGCTACAAAGTTTTGATCGTAATCAACGCATTATTTGGTTAATGTATTTTGTTCATGTCTACACACAAGTCAACTAGGTATGTGTATTTCAATTCAATAATACTTTTATTTGTTATGTTTGAGATTTCACCTTGTTTGTTTTTGAAAAATCTAATAATTCATTCATTAATAAACAGTGAGTTACTTCATGTTCTTTGCCTAAATTCTGTCAATTCATGATTGTTTCTATATGTATTTCAATTCAATAATACTATTTATTCATTTTATTACAGATTCCACATTACACATTATTGAAAATCGTCATGATTCAATTGATATTAACCAGCCCTCCACGTCTAAAAAAATAATAAACAACGGTGAGTTACTTTTTTGCCTAAATTCTGTCAATTCATGATTGTTTCTATGTGAATTTCAATTCAATAATACTGTTTATTCATTTTGTTACAGATTCCACATTACATATTTATAAAAATCCTATTGATTCGATGGATATTAACCAGCCTTCCACGTCTAAAAATATTACTAACAACCGTGAGTTACTTCGTCTTTTTTGCCTAAAATCTGTCAATTCATGATTGTTTCTATGTGTTTTTCTATACAGTAATTCATTTTGTTGCAGATTCCCGTTTTACAAGTGACATTGATGGAAATTATGAAGACGATATTCATGATAGTGATGAGGATCCTGAGTGGCTACCTGAAATTCTTTCTCGTCCCAATAATTCTTTGTCAATACAGGATACAGACATAAGTGAAGTGACCGAAATGCAAACTGTCAATGAAAAAAACCCAAAGCAAACAACACGTTATGTGCGAAGTAAAAGAACTGAAGCATTAAATTCAGGCAAAGCTTACATTTCTTCTACTGGTGTTGAAGTACGACGGCGAATGTGCAAACCTTTATCGGATTGTCGCCTACACTGCAGCAAAAAAATTACAAACGATATGCAAAAAAAAATTGTGAGTCTATTGAGAGAGTGCCAAAAAAAGGGTTTTACTTACGTGAGATACTTGTTCGTGCCCCGAGAGATCCTCGTCGATTAGAGCTCCAAGATCTTTCACGACTTTGGTGTAAGGTATACATTGATTATTGATAAGAAGAGGTGGGATTTGTGTATTATTAAGCAAAGACAGCAGACGGGGACTGCCAATAATAATAGCTTGCGACTTAAGTAGTTGGGTTAGTTAGAAGACCGTTCTCTGAGGACCAAGATGAGATGAAACTGAGATCATCGATCAAAGAACGGGCATCACTGTGAATGTGGTGGATGTTAAAGTGAATATATAACTGAAGATTGTCAGCAAAAAGGTGATAGTGACATTTCAAGTTTTTTGTAATTGAATCTATATTACAAACAAACATATTACAAACGAAAATATTTTCTCATTCAATGTTTTATTTTTACTCTAAACATTTATTTTACATCGTATATTAATTGGTATATATGTACCTATACTACTAACCTACATATATTTAAGTTAGAGAGGTTTTATCTTAATGAGAAGGGAGTTTGATCCTCCAGAACTGATTGATCTCTGCCATGACATTGATATGGGTCTCTAAGGAGACTAGTGACTGCACAGATTTTTCATCAAACATATTTAATTACTAGGTAGTTCTATATATTTACAACCTACTACTATTACTCAATTGGTGTTTTGATTTTAGTTTTAAATTTCAATGACATCATTTTGAATATTCGTGTAGTAACAATCCTTTTTATACTAGTTGCATGTGACATGAGATCCAATTGTCTATGGCGATAGTATGCATAATTTAAGAATACTATAAACACAATTAATAAATATTTTAAGATATTTTGTTTTTTACATAAAACACGTAGGTATATATGTCAGGATAGGATAGTAAGGTCAGTCCTTTTTTTCTACCCAGAATATGAAAACGTAAGATTGTATGTACGTACATTTGGAGATTAAGTATCAAACTATTGAGTCCCCATAGATTTGTGTAGTGTATACTGCCTTACAAATTGTATGAAACGATGTCGTCACTAAATTCAATTTTTATTCAAATTGTTAAAAAAGTTTGAGATGTACTACTTTCATTTTCATATTTTTATACAAAATTTAATTATCTAGTTGGGATGTTTCAGTTTTAATCGATATTTTTAAAAAATTAAGAAATATAGGCAGTTAAACACATAAATTTATCATATGTTCAATATAAAAAATGTTTGAGAAACCCTGGCATTTTTTTGAAAATAATTATTTGAGATTTTGTATTTGTGTATATTCATACGGATTTACAGCATTCTAGTTTTTATGGTTTTTGAGTAATGTGGTACCTGTTAGTTGTCCGATAAGCAATGTTGAATGAATAAATAATTGTCATAAAAATATTTAGCACGAATTGTTTTTAAGGCAAAGGTGTTTACAAAGATGAGATAGATAAGCTTTGTTTAATATAATCAGGGTGTTATGAAACTAAATTCTTTAATCCAAAACTTCCCGGAATGACATTCAATATCAGCAAATAAGCTTTGTTTAATAAAATCAGGGTGTTATAAAACTAAATTCTTTAATCCAAAACATCCCGTAATGACATTCAATATCAGCAAATAAGCTTTGTTTAATATAATCAGGGTGTTATGAAACTAAATTCTTTAATCCAAAACTTCCCGGAATGACATTCAATATCAGCAAATCAAAGACGACACAGATGATTATCAATCTCAATTTGAAAATCATTCAGGTCCATACGAACGATTAAACACAACCAGAAATTTTAATATTCACACAAAGCAGTAAAAAACGAGTGGGTTGTAGCCAACGCTAAACTCCTCACTAACAAGTCATTCTATAAAGTATTCAAATTTTCATTATGGAAAATATTCAGCATTTTCATGAAATGAGTTAGTTAAATTACTTTTTATTTAAATATTTTATTATGAAAACTTGATAACTCTTCAATGCCATTTTATGAAAGTGATGTGCTTTTTGACCAATTTGAAAATAAAAATTTCAAATGAATTTTTTGATGAATTTCAAATGTGCCTTTTTACCAATTTGAAAATTAAAATTTCCTGAGCTTGGGGTAACTTTGAAATATTTGACAGTTAAAAATATTGAGAAGCACTTTTCATATATCGTTCAAAATCTAATGGGGTCTAAGCGAGTATTAGATATACATATTTGCTAAATTTGAAAAGAATCGAATGAGTATTTTAGTCTATAATCGATAAAGTAAAATAAACACGCCGTACATAGCACACACACAGATACATTGTGATGAAACTTTCAGAATACAATCTCAGCATGATACTTGTTGATAATCCGCAATAAAAAAATACCTTTACAATTGCGAAATCACAACTTCCCACTATATCCCGTTGGGTAAGTGAGGAGTAAAAACACACTTATGACAATTTATGAATATTTGAATGTTTTATATCACGTTGCTCACTTAAAGTCAAATTAGGATTTAAATTCTAGTAAAACACAAATTCAACACTATCATGGAAATTTTACGTTGCGCCTCTAATGTAAATTTGATACGGAGTAAGGCAATTATCTATTTGACTTTGTAATTCATGTCGTCGAAATGATATCAACGTTATGAAACATTGTTGTCTGTTGATTCGTCCAGACGATTCGACTGTCTATAACTTGTTTTTGAGTTGTGCTATTTGACTTGTTTTGGAATGGTGCTATTTGACTTGTTTTGGAATTATGCTATTTGACTTGTTCCATTTGACTTGTTTTCGAATTGTGCTATTTGAAATTTTTTGGTATCTGCATATTAATTTGCGTCTCAATTTATTGTATTTGCATTTTGACACGTCTGTTATTATAATTAGAATAGCATTATCGTCTGTAATGTGAATTTCGAACTTTTTTCTATCTTTTCTTACCACGAATGTAGAACAAATTCCACGAAAATGAGGTCACTTGAAAGGTTAGGTACGTAAAAAGTATGACTGAATTGGTAACAATGATATGAGAAAAGTACTTGAAGTAGGATATTGGTCACACATCCATACACATAACATAATATATGCTGCGAAGCCTCTAAGTTTTTTTTTGCCATAAAAAATGAACCTTCTTTCAGAGTCTTAGCTTAAAACTGTTAAGAGATATGTATTCTCTTGAACAAATTGACAGTAAGAAAATGGTGCAGTAAACACATACTCATTCAAAATGTCCAAAAGGCCGTATAAATAAAATATTCTCAATCAATACAATGGACACCGAAATGCAAAGGTTTTGTCATTGGGAAAATTCTTGCTATAGTTTCTAATGTTTATATTTAACTAAATTACATTTAACATTCCTTGTTGGAAGGAACTTCTTGTTGTGCTACCATTGCAAACAAAAAGCGCAAAATAAAGGCTGGAAGGGTGAATGATATATGTCCTTGTAACAAGTAAACAAAATTAGAAATGAAGAAATCAGACGCCAGACAAAAGTTGTTGATGTCATGGATCGAGCTGCAAAACTTAAATGGCAATGGGCAGGTCATGTTGCCAGACAGGGTACGGACAGATGGGCACCCAGAATTATAAATTGGAGACCATGGGATATGAAAAGGGGAATAGGCCGGCCCCAGAAAAGGTGGGCCGATGATATTGTCCCTGTCGCTGGAAGCGGATGGGTTCGAAAAGCCCAGAAAAAAGACGAGTGGAAGCTATTAGAAGAGGCCTACATCCAGCAGTGGAGAGATGGCTGAGAAAGAAGAAGAAGAAGAAGAACAAGTATGTACTGTACATGTACATACTCGTACATTCCCTAAACTAAGCATAAATGCTACTGCTATAATATATGGTTTTTGATATTGGTTGATGGTGGTTGATGATAAATGTGATATATCTTCGTACGGAGATTCCCGAATGCGTAGTCGGATGCATTCGATATATTGAATGAACAGCGCTTCATTCTTTTGCCTAGGCCGATCGTGTAAACACCGTACATCGTGTAACTATTGTTGTGTTAATATTGCGTGCATGTATATATTTTGAGAACTATTAATTTGTTTATTTTATATTGTGTATTTTGTAAATTATATTTTTGTATGTGAAATAAAGTCACTTTGAATTATATTCTGGACTTGTTACTCACATACACAGTAATAAATTCATCTTTCTGAAATTTTATTAAGCTTTACTGAACAATTCGAAAAATATGTATTTATATAAAGTTTTCATCCGCTACCTGGAACAAAGTTGGAATGAAATTAGTTTTTCATCCACAGCTAATTGTTTCAACAGGGTAAAATACAATATTATCTTTCCCGTCGCTCAATTAGTAAATATGTTGGGTAGGTCTGGTAGGAGTATACCTGATAGATATATAGGGAATCAAGTCAGCGAGATGAGAAGCACCGCAGTTTCACTCCTAGCACCACCGTAGGAACTTTTATAGCCACGTCTAAGTTTCTGTCTGTTCTCCTCTATAATTTTCTCGCTAAATTGTGTGGTTTAAATTAAAACCACTAAAGCCAGCGCCGCCGCAAAGCGGTTTACCGATATGTACTTATAATTATTATACCTGTTGTGTACTTACATATTGAAGACACAAAATTTTATTCAAATTGAAGAAAAGAGTTTGATGTAATGTTTTTTTTAAAGGTTCACTCGACTAAACGATTTTCAACCAAAAATCTAACCAAGAAAAGTGTCTAAACCAGGCATATTAAATAAGCGCAAATTATTATTAACAATTTATTTAGACGTAGTATTTCAGCAAGGAATCAATTATTTTTTTATAATGATAGAAACTCATAACTAATTTCAATAATAAATGAAAACCTGCATTAAAAGTTTCAAGCAAGGATCGTTAAAACCATATTACATACAGAAATTGCAACGAGGTGCTGAAAAGAGTAATGACATGGAAAATCCAATGGGTTGTTTGCACGGAATGGGTTGAGATGTGATTTATAGAAAGTATTTACATGATAAAATGTTACATACATACATACCATCACGCCATGTCCCTCGCGGGGTAGGCAGAGAGAACAGAACGCCACACTATTCTATCTTGACATACATTCACCGCCTCGTCAACATTCATGCTACGTCTCATGCATGTTCTTCTATTGTTCAGACTTCTAACATTTCCTTCTTTCAGAATATCGTTCACATGGTCGTGCCATCCTTTTCTTGGGCGCCCCCGACCTCTTTTTCCATTCCTGTCAGCCTTATATATTTTTTTCGTCAAGCGTTCTTCATTCATTCTTTCCACGTGACCAAACCATCTAAGTGTGTTAACTTTCATTCTAGTTACTACATCTTTCTTCATCTTACATTCTTTCCTAGTGACCTCATTTCTAACTCTATCATACATCGTTCTATTACAAATTCTTCTTAACGATCTCATTTCCACTGCATTTATTCTACTTTCATGCGACTTCTGCCATGTCCAGGTTTCACTTGCATACATCAAGGTTGGCACTACAATTGCGTTATGAATGGCAGCTTTAGCTTCCTTTGATACGTTACGATCATTCATAACTGGTTTAAGTGCTCCATTCACTCTGTTTCCTGCCATAACTCTTCTTTCAATATCCTCATCAGGCCGTCCATTCCGTTGGAACATGCTTCCCAGATAAACATATTCGTCGACTTGTTCAAGCCATTCATTCTCTACTTTTATTTGACACGATGTTCTGCTTTCACACTTTTCAAAGACCATTACCTTTGATTTGCTAGCATTCATCCTCAGTCCGTACTCTATGCATCCTTCATATACCATGCTTACTAGATACTGTAACTCTTCCACGCTTTCTGCTAACAGGACTTTATCGTCTGCATACATCAAATCACGCACTGTTACAGTACTCAGTTTCAGACCCTTATTTTCATCCCTAAGGGCTCTTATGCAGAAATCAATGTACAGATTAAAGAGCCATGGTGACAACACGCACCCCTGTCTTACGCCACTATTAATAGAGAACCACGACGTTACTGTGTCGTTGACACGAACACATGCCTCGCTATTCTCATACAATGACGCGATTGCGCGTATCAGCTTGCTCTTCACTCCGTACACTGACAATATATCCCATAGTTTTTCTCTGTTGACTTTATCATAGGCCTTTTCAAGGTCTATAAAAGCACAAAAAAGCTTCTGGTTTTTATCCAGGACCTTTTCTGTAACCATACGCAGAGAAAAAATTTGGTCTATACATCCTCTGCCGCCCACAAACGCTCCTTGGACATCCCATATCTTGCTTTCTGTAACCTTTCGTACTCTTTGATCCAAAATTCTTGCATACATCTTACCAACTGAGCTTAGCAAACTTATGGCTCTATAGTTTTTGCAGTCAAGCTTCGATCCTTTACCTTTGTACAAGGGGACCACGACTGCATTTCTCCAGTCTGAAGGAGTGCGTCCTGCTTCCCAACATTTGTTGAAAAGAAAGTGACACCACTCCAACATCTGATCGCCGCCATACTTTATAAGTTCAGCTGATACACTGTCATACCCAGCAGCTTTTCCCGCTTTCGCGTGTTTAACTGCTTCAAACACTTCGTCTTTCGTAATTTCATCTTTTTCATCTTCGTATACTTGCCATGCTCTCTGATTCATGTCAACACTCAAACCGCAATCATACAGCTCCTTGAAGTATTCTTTCCATCGTTCTTTTACGCCATCTTCATCCATAATTAATTTTCCATCTTTATCATTTATACCTTGCGATACTTTGACACTTCCATTTTTTCTTTTCGCCACGCCTTTCCAGAACATTTTCATGTTACCAGGAAAGTCATTGGCTATTTTCAGGCTTTCTTTCTCTTTCAGAAAATCTTTTTCTCTTTTTACAATATCTTTTACCATTTTTTTACATTCTTTATACTTCTCTTTTGCTCTTTCTTCACTGTTAGATCCTTTCGCAGCTATTAATGCCATCCATGCTTTTTTCTTCTCACCTACAGCAAATTTTACTCTCTCATTCCACCATGCGTCGCCTTTCTTTCCGCCTCTTTTAGCAACACCACAAACTCTCTCTGCAGTCTTACATACGGTCTCTTTCAAGGTCGTCCATGCTTCTTCGATGATTCCTTTACTGTCTATAGCTAAAAGAAGTTTGCTTCCGATATCTTTCACATATTGTTTTCTTACATTCTCATCTTGCAGCCTTTCCACTTTGGTTCGCTTCGGTGGATCACTACGGTGGGTTTTTGAGCGCCAACCGGTGAACAGATCAATTTTGGATATCACCAAGTAATGGTCTGTTTCCAGCTCCGCGCCCCTATACACCCTAGTATCCACTGTCGCTTTCCTCAGTGCGGCGTCCACACATACATAATCAATTATCGACCTTTCGTTCCCTCTTTGCCATGTATACTGGTGAACTCTTTTGTGGCTGAATACAGTATTCGCCACAAATAGATTTCCTTCCGTACAGACTTCCAGAAGTCTCTTACCATTTTCATTCACTCTACTATCACCGTGGGGACCAAGGACAGACTCAAAATCTTTCCGACGGACGCCCACCCACCCATTAAGATCTCCAGCCAGAATCACTCTTTCATTATCTTTTTTCATGTTCATTATTTCAGTCAGCCTGTTCCAGAATTCATCCTTTTCACTTTCGCTATCGGAGTTCACAGGTGCGTATCCTATAATTAGAAATACGCTTGTAATTCCAATCTTCAGCCTTACCCACATCAGTCTAGACCATTCAAGCTTGTACTCTTTCATACATGTCCCCATTCGTTTCGCTAGAATCAGCCCGACTCCCTTGCATGCAAAATCGTCACTCTTCACACCCGACCAAAGCTCTATCATACCATCGTTTCGTACGTTCATCCCTTTACCTTTCTTTTTTGTTTCACTTACACACATAATATCAATCTCTTTCTCTTTCATCACGTCACACATTTCGTTCATCTTTCTATCCATTCCACCTCTAATATTCCACACTCCTATTCTGCATTCTGTTCTCCTCTTTTTGCCTACCCCCTGGACCGTTACATGACGAGTGGCAGGCTGCATCGATGTATCCCGAAGGAATCCAGGGGGTTTTGTTGCTTACATACTAAGTATACATTACACTAAAAAAAATACTTGTAAGAATGTCCTTTTTGTTACAAGCATTTCTACAAATATCCTGACCCACTATGGTGACGAATTTGCTGTGGCGGATGTCGTCCTAGTTGTAGTTCACAAAAACGGTCGCTTACGCGTACAATGTGCCGCATCACAGAATTGCTCAAATGACGGAGTAAATGAAGTGTGTGGGCCAAGAGTCGTACAGGTTGACGGTCTCGACGACTGTGTACAGTGTGAGAAGAGAAGAATGTCGGTCAAAAGGTCGTACGAGGATGACGGTCTCCACTGTGTATAGTGCGGCGAACGATGATCTCACGTCCAGCACGTCCAGAAACAAACATATGGCTAAATTATATGGCACGTTTCTAGGAGCACAGTATGCACGCATAACAACACGTGGGTGACATACTATAGAACACGTGGTCAAAGAGTAGGTAGAATTATACCCTTTTGTAAAAGTCTACTTTACGGCGCTTCTAGGAGCACAATATGCACGGATATATACACTTGGGTGACACACTAGAGACACGTGGTCAATAGGTAAGTCTAAAGTTAGGTATAATTAAACAGTTAGGTATAATTAAACAAATAAAATGTTACCTATTAAATAAAAACAGTTTTATAACTAGAATATAACTCCTTTACAAATTAAATAAACTCATTCATTAAAATGATAATGATCCTAATTCTGTTAGCATTTTTGTGAAAAACATATGCTATTGTTGCAAACATTTTGATCAATTTTGATTAGTTTAGATTAAACTATTATAAACAATTTCATTCTGGAACGAGTGTAGGAAACATAGGAATATAAAGAATTTTAAGCCATTATTTATTTAGGGTCTTTTGATTTATACACTTCGTGGAATAAAGCTCTATAAATGTAACTCTCTATTTCTGTGATATAGTGGAGAGTTATAGTTTCACAATTTTTAAGCTTATTTTTAACATCAATTTCACAACCGGTATCATGCCGCCGCCGTATTCTTTTTCTATGTATGTAAAGTTCTCAGTTTTTCGGTAGTTTGTGAGTTTCTTAATAGATGGGCATCAGCGTATCAAATCTCATAAAAATCTGTCAGATTTGGTAAATTTGTTTAACGGTGTTCCTCAGGGTAGTGTTCTATCACCACTGTTATTCTCATTTTTTAAAACTCTATATCTAATATTCTAAATTTCTCGTATCACTTTTATGCTGACGATTTTCAATTGTATTTGCGTTGTGATTTTAATAACATAAACTCAACTCTTAACTCTTTGAATAACAATATTAGCAAAATTCTCACAATCAATCATAATAGGCAGCTGCAAACTTTTAGAAAAAAATGATTGGCAATCCTTAATTCATTTATCTATCAACAATACCATTATTCATCTTTGTAAGAACGTAAAATACCTGGGTATAATAAAAGACCAAAGCCTATCTTGGCAGGAACAGGTTACTGAAGTAAGGAGGAAATTTTATTATATGCTTCAATCATTAAAAAGAATGCAAAATTTCTTACCCCTTTCCGTCAAAATATCTTTATGCTAAACAATAATACTCCCTTTCCTTGATTACTTTGATGTATGTTATTTAGACGATAATCAAGAACTCTTAGATAAATTAAAGCGATTACAAAGTACATGCGTTCGATATATTTTTAAATTGAAAAATTTGACCACATATCGGAATATCGAACTCTAATAATATGGTGGTTGCCAATCAGGCAGCGTAGGAACCTACATCCATACAAGGTCTTAAACAACCCCAACGTTACAATTTATCTACAAAATCAATTTCACTTCCTCTCAGAACACGGGTTGCCTCTTCGTTCAAATACTGAAAGAACGCTCAGTATTCTAGTACACAATACTTTCTTTTTCATCACATCTTTCTCCGTACAAGCAGCCCGACTTTGGAACCACATCGAGTTTCATTAACACTTCCCGCTTTCATAAGAAATCTGAGGAATCATTTTCTAACACATAGCACTTTAATTTGTCTCCTTATCCCAGGGGTTCCCAACTTTTTTGTACTCTAGAGCACATACTAAAATATCCGTAGGGTGTCGGGCACTACCTATTTTTAATCGACAAACTCCTTTCATAACTTCTTATTTTCCCATAATATATTTTCTTATATTCATAATTTATTAAAAAGAAGACTGTCAGTTTGGCTGTCGGAGCCATGCTTAATAGCTTATTGCTTTCACTGACAGACCACTCATATATACAATATCGCAAACATACGAACGTATTTAATAAACCTATGTATTTTATAACAAATAAATAAAAATTCACATTTTTAATTAATGTTTATGAAAAAATTCTGTCGCTGACGAATAGTGGCGGGCACATACGAATCGTTCCGCGGGCGCCATGGTGCCCGCGGGCACGGGGTTGGGAACCTCTGCCTTATCCTATCCTTGTCCCACCCTCTCCTGTCCCCTCCGTTTCTTTATTGTTTAATTTAATATGTAATTATATTATTATTATAAATATGCTGTATTGATAAAAGTATTGGTACGTATCATATATGTAGGTATACAATATTTTTCACCAAATGTATATAGTTGGTTAGAAGATATTGCCATTAGGCAATAAGCCCGCTATTGTGCACATGTGCTCAAAAAGCTTTATATAAATCATCATCATCATCATCATCATCATCATCATCATCATCTGCTCCACATCCCAAGGTGGGACCTGGCTTCCAAAAGAAGTCTTCGCCATTCCAATTAGTCAGCGGCTCCTTGTCTCCAATTGACCACGCCCAATGAGTCCAGGTCCCCCTGGACGCAGTCCATCCATCTCAACTTGGGTCTCCCCCTACGCCTCACACACCCTGGTCTATGGTGAAGGACTCTTCTGGCGGGCAGTTGCTCAGTCATCCTCTCCACATGTCCAAGCCATCTGAGTCTCCCAATCCTTATAAATACTCCAACGTCTATATTATCATAAATAAATAAATACATTTTATTTAGGTGAAATCAATAAGTTCATTTTCTTACACCTACATAGTTTAAACCAAAGAATATAAACAATGTTGGAAAAAATAACAAATTTACATAGTAGGTGCCTATCGTCGCTCTCCTGATTAAAGGTCGTAACTGGCAAAATGTAAATTGTTCAGGAGAGCGTTTTTAGTGTTTTGCGCGTGCATATTTTAATCTCTCCCAGTACACGGTGACTCGGTATAAATATATTTTAATATTTTATTTGTATTCTTCTATATATGAATCATTCTTATATATATTAGAATCGTATTTGCACATAGGTCTATTAGTGATATTTTATTTTCAGTAATTCGTAGACAACAAATCACTAAGCTATTCCAAGTTAACGGTAGGTAATACAGTCGAGACCTTAAGTGAGAACATGCGTACAACATATAAGTACACATTGATGGTCCTAACTCGATTTTATAAAAAATGTCAGATACGACTGTTAGTCAGGAGACTCATAAAAAAATATATACATATTAGGTAGGTACCTATGACTCAAAATATTTTTTTATTTATGTATTCAATACTTAGGCGATGAAAAGCAGCAAGACTAAATGCTTCCTTCACACATTCTGGCAATTCATTATTTGTCCTCTCTAGCATCCAAACTACATATTAAGTCAATCGACTGGAAATATGTGGCATAGCATAGAGCTAATAAGTTTTAAATAGATATTCGTTGATTTCTACTTTGTTTCTTCTATCGAAACTTTCAGAGTTTCTCTCGGTGGCGATTCGAGATCGAGAATTGATAAGATTTCAAGTGAAAAAATATACATTTACTATGTAGTGGACAATTTAGTGTTGGCCACAAACCACTCTTTTTAATGATGGGATTATAAGATATTCAATATCATGAACTTATGTTGATAATGATACAAATATTATAAAGCGCATTTTAATAGATTAACAAATTCATAATCTTTGAAAATGAAATGTATATCTGGTTTAATTTTTACAACAAATTAAAATCGTCTTGTAATTTTACATACTGTTACATTTCAATGCTTCTATGAATTTAAATATATTTTTTTTCTTTATGTAAAAAACGTCTTTTTGGTAGATTAGATTCCAGATCATGCCAAGGAAATATCAACGCAGAAAAAATGTTATTCCAAGAGTATTGAAACGAAAGCGACACAGTCTGGTTGGGAATTTCATTTTTGCAGTCTTCCAGCACCCAATAGCGTTTTGACCTTTTTCCAATAGTCACGCACCAACGGAACTCCTGCCGGACGGGTGACTTTTCCAATAATATTTAGCACATGTGTGCAAAAGAGTCTAATGTACCGGACAATCGAAAAACATTTCATACTAGCATTTATTTATGCAGCCATTTATTTTATTCACTCAATGGATACGAATCCAATATGTAGATTATTATTTACACACCGTATTTCAATAAACTTATTCGTTTTTCAATAGTTTCAAAACATAATTCAAACCATCAAATAGATATATTTTAGTAAATCACTTTATCGATCGAATTTTTTTTTCAGAACTCTATATCCAATATTAACTATAAATCAATTAATATTTTATAATAGTAAAAAAAATGATCTGACAACATGACCGCTGTGGGAGGTAAAAATTGATTGCAAGCAGCAATGACAGAAGGAAATGGAAGAGTGTGGAAGAGGCCAATATCCAAGACAGAGGGCTTAAGAAGAAGAAGATATAAAAATGCAAACATTGAATATTTTCCTTGTCGGGAATCAATGATGTTTTTTTGAGAAAAAATTATGTCTTAATATAGAAGAAGTAAGAATAAATATTTAAAGGAGAACCGTAAAATCAGGTGCCTACAGGGCTTACGACCCTGTCATCGGCTGAATTTCGTGATCACTTTAAGTGCTTGCGCAACGTTAACTTATTATGCCCTTTTATTGATTTCCCTTATCAATCAATTGAGTTTAAAATTTGAAAATTCTATATATGTTACAAGTTGAAAACTCATATTCTATATGAAAATTATATATTTGTTGAATTCTACAAGTTGAAAAAACATCACTAGATAATAAGCTTGAGACCAAGAACAATGAAACTTATTTTCAACGCCATGTATTGAGAAATTGTTTGTTTTTGTAAATATTTATTTTTGCTATGTCTTTATAAGACATTTAAATTTATCGAAAACATATTTTTTTCTATTCATACTGATTTTAGATTCGTTTCATGTGAAGATCATTGTTGAAATAATTCTAATAAGTACTTACTTACTTCCTATGGCCATACAACTCCGGTAGAGCTTTAGCCTCCTGAACAATAGCTTTCCAAGCCTTCCTGTCAGCTGCAGTGGACTCCCAATCATCACTAGCATTCAGCACGTTCAGATCTCTGGTAACATTTTCCATCGATCTCTGCCTTGGTCTCTTGCCTACACGGTTATTTTGCAGGACACGTTGTGTGGCTCTTTCTTCCCCTGACCTGACAACATGTCCAATCCAAGCTAATCTTCTGGACCTGATTAAAGGTTGTCCTGTCAATGCACGAATTTCCTCATTGCTTCCTGGTCTCCACTAATAGTACTAATTGGTACTCGTATAAAAATACTTTTCAAAAAACCGACTTCAAAAACCTCTGCAATAAAATTGAAACGAGATAGTTGCACTAAAAAGTATAAGATAATTGCCTAATTTATAGCTCATAAACACATAAAAGTCAAAATATTTATTAATATAAAATCACTTTTTGAAGTCGGTTAACCTTCTCCGTTTTCGAAAGGCGGTTATATAGAGTTCCTTTTTTTTATACGGATAAGTTTGAAGACGTGTGTGTTGGGTATTTTAAATCAAACAAATGATTTGGTCTACATATATATTTTTTCCCGAGTCCAGGACGACCGTTTCAGCTTATTAGGCCCTTATCAACTGGTGTGTTGTCAAAATTTAGAAAAAGTATGTTTAGAAAAAGGAAGTACAATTTCGTCTGAAATTGATGATGTCATTATGAAAAGAACGAAACAGATTATTATCATAAGTACGGTGAAGAAACGTGTTGTACAGATACACCAAGAATAAGGCTACTCTATTCCACAATATTTCAAACCTATTCTTACAGTGTAAGAGATAACAACATCAAAAACAATTAATTTTAAAATGACTGTTTTTTTTATATCACATACCTTATTAAATAAATTCATGAAAAAGGTTAAGTCTGGCACCTGGGAGTGGTTGCGTTTACCAGTGCGCATCCTCTTTCTATAGGTGAAAATTGCAGCATCATTCATATTTTTGTTGTGTTTTTGTGGTTTTATCTTATCTGATTTCAATGAAGTTTAGTGATTTGTTTACTAAGTTTCATTGTAATGAAAATAGGTACATACATACATACATACATACATACATACCATCACGCCATGTCCCTTACGGGGTAAGCAGAGAGAATCGAGCGCCATACTTCTCTATTTTTTGCACACATTTCTGGCTTCCTTTACATCCATGCATCGTCTCATACATGCTCGTACATAGGTACATACCAGTAGCAGAATTGCCTATAGAAGCCGAAAATCTTGGCTTGCCTGTGAATATTATGTTAAGAAATTGAAGAACTAATAGTAATTTATTTGTTTATAGCAACCATGCAACAAGATTAAAATTGAACCGTATGTTTATATGATGCTTTACAGGGCCACAATAATATTTTGTCATGTCATTTGAAAAATATTTTTTTTGTCCACTGAAACGAACAACAACACTAAAAAACATAAAATTTTCCACATTTCCCAATTTTCTTTCAGGGTTTGCCTAGTTCAAAGGTTCTAGGCTGGCCCCTGGGCTACTCATGATACGTTCTTAGCTTGCCTTCTTAAAAATGTATTAATCAGTACTCGATTATAATACAATATTAATCTTTGTCTACATTCAATCATGAAAATTTGTAAATAAACCTTTATTATGAAATTGTCATCGATTGTTGTATAAATTAATATTTTTATTCGGTTTATTAAATCTTAAAGATTGCTGAAATCTGAAGCTAATCTTAATTTTACTTAAATCAACTTCATGAGAAGCCTTGTTGGCAAAACAAAAGATACTCGTTGAAAATTTGAACTAACATATTGATTTATTCAAAGACAATAATACCCCTTACAAAACCAAACTCATTTCATGCTAAATACTCGTATATGTATTTACCGATAGGCAAGTAATTGTGTCTCGGTAGGTATTTCTCAAGATAAAAGCTTTACATCTTTTAACTCTAAAAACGCTTCATTTGATTTCAAAGCCAAATAAAATCTACCGTTTTTATACAGAATTTTACATATCATATTCTTTATACTTAAAAGGCTCACATAGTACATAACAACTTACAGATAATAATATACTTATATAACATGATTTTCACAGGAAATGACGTAGGTAGCGGAAATTGTTTAAAGCTTACCGTATTTTTAAGAAAATGCCAATCGCTCGATTTAAACATGAAAAAATTCTCTGAATTTATTTTATAACATTCTTTATCAAGTTATTCATATCACTTTGGATTCATATCACTTTGGATGAAGTGAATGAATAAGGTTTTGAAACCATGAGCTAAAATTACCAGATTTTTAGACAGAAAGATTATAGCCTCCTTAAAAAATAAATTTCAATTGATTTATGGGTCATGCTTTCCATGCATTTGTAAGCAGTAAAACGCAAGGTTTTCTGACTGTGATGTATTCAACAACACATGTCCGCAATATCGCAGGAGTATATCGGCAATGACGCAGTGATATGAGGCATGGACTATACGACTCCTTTATACCTCCCAACTCCCTTCAATTCCTACATATCCCATTTTAATATGCATGTTTTAATTTTAAATTAATCATCCATACGAATGACGTATGGATGAGGGAACTATTTTAGCAAATGGTTATCCTGTTTTACTGTCTATTATTATTTTCAAATTACTAAAATTCATAAATAAATAAATAATTGATATATGATAAGTTGACAACGAAGTTCTTAGCGATTTCTTTGGACTCCTAAGGTATTCGGATTTTGCAGCAATGAACTGTTCTCTTTGAATGAATTATCTTGTTGCCAATTGAAAATTATTTTTTTCGTCACATAAGCCATGAATCAAATATAATTTTACGACAAATCCACGGTTTGAGGGCATTTTTTGGGATCATTGGGTAATCGTACTTTCTAGCCATGAATGATACTTTTTGAAGAAATAAATACTTATAACTCGATAGGTATACATGATACCTACTTATATATTTTCTTCGTCAGGCGTCCCTTATTCATTCTCCCCATGTGGCCAAACCATCTTAATGTATTCACTTTCATTCTTTAAATGACATCTTTCTCATCTTACATTATTTCCTTATGTCCTCATTTCTTACCCTGTCATACATCTTTCTATTACAGATTCTTCTTAACAATCTCATTTCAACTGCATTAATTCTGCAACTGCATTCGTTGCCTTGATTTTATATGAATATTGTTTTTTTTTTGGCACATAGGTACGTAACTTAGGAGTAATCTATATATTTTATATGAATATTGTTTTTTTTTTGGCACATAGGTACGTAACTTAGGAGTAATCTATATATTTTATATGAATATTGTTTTTTTTTTGGCACATAGGTACGTAACTTAGGAGTAATCTATATATTTTATATGAATATTGTTTTTTTTGGCACTTAGGTACGTAACTTAACTCCATATATATAAAAATGGATTTACGTATATTTGTTTGTTTGTATGTTCGCGATGAACTCCTAAATCAACCATCCGATTGCGATGAAACTTTGGGAATTTGTTCAGCTCATTCAGGAGAAGGTTTATGCTTTATAATTTATTTATTCGATATCTCACAAAAAAAATGAAAAAAAAAAGTTTGTATTGAATTGATACTTAGTGGGTTTATTCAGCAAAAATCCTATATACCCATACATAAAAAGGTATATTATATAAAACTGGAATAATGCTAAAGGTTCAAGTAAGTATATTTGTTTGAATAATTAAATGAAATTTAAATGAATGAATAAATAGGGACGGAAGGGACTGTAGGGATGGAAGGAAAAAAAATACGGAATTATAATTAGCGAATCTAGATAAGAATGTTAAGTGATTAAAAGGAAGCATACCGAACAACCATTTATATATATTTGGAGGTAAATAATTAAACAGGCAGGACAACTTCTGCCGGGTTTTACTAGTAATATATATTTTACCACAAATACATGGTTTATGAGTATAGAGATATGTACGTTATTTTAAATTCTGGTTAATGGATTAATATGCAAAACAGATTTATAAGAACTCTGGTCAGTTGGAAAATCACGTATTTTACGATAGAAATATCTAAACGATCTCGTTGCAATGCAACACAGATATCTTATTTTAATATTCAAGTTGTGTAATGCATATAAATTGGACATAAAGGTTTATGGTCAATTATTTATAGAAAAAAGATATTTTAGGGTGGTGTTATATTTAGTTCTGCTTTTTTTTTGGAGCTTTATTGCCACAAAGCGTCTCTAAGAGTCCCCTTTTTGTACACAACCTTTATATGTAGTTCCTCCCAGATCAGGCAACACTGACAGTTGAGCCTTTGTCATTTATCAATATAAACCCTTTCGATGGTTGATTAATTATATCATTAAAGAGACGAAGCAGGAGTAATCATAAAAAACGGAAAATCTGGAACATACTGAACTCAAAATCGATCATCATCTAAAGTATGCAGGTTCACTTTATAATATTGTGCAACGTTCACTTATTACGATTAAAGTAGCAACAGATCTAATGAATAATTATTTACAATTTTTAACTAATTATGTGTAAAACTTTTACTTCAGACGTAGGGAATTAGTTGTAAATTGTATAAATGTATCGATAAATCTGCAATCGTTTATAAACATCACAATCGTGCTGCATTTAAAAGAAAACTTATTTATGTCGTGTAAGTTTATATGTATGTACTTATTTTCATTACAATGAAACTTAGTGAACAAATCACTAAGTTTCATTGTAATCAGATGGATGGTATAAGACCACAAAAAGACTTAACAAAAATACAAATGATGCTGCAATTTTCACCTTAGCCCCCTGGTCACATTTGTTACGTTAATTATTAATGCATATTTCATATGGGTAGGTGATACAAACCAACTAATCTATTTGTTAAATTAATAATATTGATTATTAATTTAACAAATATTATTACTGTTGAATTCAGTATTTGCAATACAAAAAAATTAAATTTACTTGATATTTTTTAACAGATTTTTAATTATCTCAATAGAGACGAAGTTGGAATATTTACTGTAGGAGAACCGGGAAATCAAGGCACCTACAGGGCTTACGACCTGTCATCGGCTGATTTCGTGATCACTTTATGCGCTTGCGCAACGTTCACCAATTATGCCTTTTTAATGAGATCCCTATCAATTCAATTTTTTGAAAGTTCTATATATTGCAATACTGAAATTCTTTTCGCATGAAATAAGGATTTTTACTACAGCCATCTATGTGTGAAATTATGAACAACATTCTTATTATTTTATTTATTTTTGTTGTAACGCCATCTATTGAAAGAATTGTTTTTTTTTTGTAAATAATGAAAGCCACAATTCTTATACCTGAGGTGACAATGCATTTTTCGCATAGAAGTCACCCCTGAATTGCGCCAGACTTATAAGGTCATTTTTGTCTTATTTACCTACTTGTACCAATGTGTAATTAATCGAATATTTTTATTATTTTTAACATATGTTTGCGCATATGCAATAATAAAAATATTCGATTACTCGATTTCTCAAAAAGTCGTACTTAGTTATAAAAGGAAACCCAACGGATGCTGTTTTTTAGCACGATACCATTCAAAATGAGACCAAACAATCTTAAAACATTAATAAACGAGATTCACAATAATGTTGCGATAAAAAAAAATATAACACAACTAAATATTTTATTCTCTATTAAATCATAAAACAAATTCAATGTATGTATTGTATGAATAATAAGTACCCGATGCACATGAACAATGTAGGTATAGTGATGGAAAATAAATATATTTGTTAAATTATTTAGAGTTCATAGCCAGAATAGGAACATGTTTACCACAGTTCCCATTCCCTGTATAGTGTATTTTATGAGGTGACGGCATTGTTTGTAAATCCAGGGATTTTCTCCAATTCTCAAAGTGCTAAACGTCGTTTGTTCGGACCATATTTCAAAGGACATTGTATTTAGAAAAAAAACTTTGGAGAACGTAACCAATATCTACTTTGCTTTTTGAAAACTATTTTGTGAATTTTCTAATTATAAAACATGTATTATAATTAATTAAATAAAATACAACTTTATGCACATCACTAAAATATACCATTTATTCGATTGAATAAAAATTTCTCTACATGTTGTAATTCAATCTAATAAAAGTTATAATTGTAGTGGTGTACACAAAGCTGTGTTTAATTTAATTGAATTAATTGTTCAGTGATACCACAAAGTAATAAATAATCGTTTATCGATGATGTCATATATTATATTTTTTCCGGTAGTTAACTTTGTATTCATAAAATAATTTTATATTTATTCTAAACCACGCGTTGTCGTCCGTCCTCAGAGTGAATCGCTCACATCGAAACGGGTAGCATTTAATAAAGATATGAAAAATATAAAAAAAAAATGTTGAATTCTTCTTCGTCTTCATATATCCTGTCGGGACCCCCCCCCCCCCTCCCGACATTTACGATCTCTTGGTTGAAACTCTCTGTCCTGTGTGATGTGGAACCGGTCTTCATACATACATACATACCATCAATCTTTCGGCCTATTCGGGGAAATAAAAAGAAATTGAACTCCACACTATCAAATCACGACATACATTATTTTGTATATGAAAACAAAATATATTCAAATATTCAATTATACGCATATGAGGTTTTGTAGTTTGATATGAATTCTTAATACTTTACATTATACTAAAGACATCGACAGTTGAAACTCATGTGCTACATCCAACTATCTAGTGTTATTACAAAATTGTTTCGTAATACAATTCGTAATTCGGAAATCTTACATAGAGATAACAATGAAAATCTGCCATGAAATTACTTGTAGAATAATACAGATATTCAAAACATAAATATTCAGAAATTCATTAGTGTTACATTTCCCTCAGAGCCATATCCGTTGATATATTATGTATCTGGATGGGTGAATTATTCCCAGATGAAGCTAGATGTTTTCATAACTTTTGATATTTTTAATAATTCACGTATCGATCTACGAAAGCTGCGAGGCACCGGCTTAGAATAGTGTTTCTACTCTTTTCTATTATTGTATTAGAGTGTTCCGTAAGAGCCGGGTCAAAGAAAATACAAGAATCACAACAACATCTAACATAGTTCAACATTGAAACCGATTACGAAAGTAGTGTCTTTTTAGATATACACATATATCGTGCTTCCTTTTATAAGGGAATGCACTCCCGTCGCTGGATACCCCACGTTGTGGGATAAACCTTTAGTTAAACCTTTGAATAAACCTTTAATTGTAATTTATGTGTAAATTTGTATTGATTTGTTTAATAATAATAATAAAAAAAATATGCCGTGATAGTATGAATGAATGAATTATCTACCAATTTTTCGAGGTAGTATTCATTTTATTCAACGATCATATTATGAAGTATGATTTAAAAGCTTTTTGATAATACTATATTTCATCAACTTACATTTTTCCACTGGCAAATTAAAAATTTTGTAACAAGGGTTTGTAGAGCTTTGTGAGCAGAAAAGTTTTACAGTTTTAGAATGTAATTGATTGCGGTTCATTTGCCCTCTCAAACCTTAATTTTACCAGCAAAATTCAATTAATTAATCAATGAATTTCTAGAATGTACAAACCAAAAAATAAAGACTCACACACGGGACAGAACTATTAGAGATTCAATATAATAATAAAATTAAACAGGAAAAAATTGGAAAAACAGGATAAAACATACAAATACGAATTTTTGCATATTTAATGTACAAACCAAAAAATAAAGACTCACACACGGGGCAGAGCTATTAGAGATTCAATAAAATAATAAAATTAAACAGGAAAAAATCGAAAAACAGGATAAAACATACAAATACGAATTTGCATATTTAATGTACAAACCAAAAAATAAAGACTCACACACGGGGCAGAACTATTAGAGATTCAATATAATAATAAAATTAAACAGGAAAAAATCGAAAAAAACAGGATAAAACATACAAATACGAATATGCATATTTAATGTACAAACCAAAAAATAAAGACTCACACACGGGGCAGAACTATTAGAGATTCAATATAATAATAAAATTAAACAGGAAAAAATTGGAAAAACAGGATAAAACATACAAATACGAATATGCATATTTAATGTACAAACCAAAAAATAAAGACTCACACACGGGGCAGAACTATTAGAGATTCAATATAATAATAAAATTAAACAGGAAAAAATTGGAAAAACAGGATAAAACATACAAATACGAATATGCATATTTAATGTACAAACCAATAATTTTACCACTTTTTGAATTTGTTCTACATAAAGCTACAAATTTCCCTGCTTTGATATGAAATGTCTCAACTTTGCACGAACGGGCACATATTTAATAAAGCTCGATGACAAAATGAAATTATTTATGTGGTTTTTCTTTAGCAGGCCAATATAAAAGAAATTGATAATGATAACAAAATGTATTTTTGGGAATTCAATCTAATTTTCATGGAAAAAGAATAATGATTGTTCAAACAGTGAAATATTAACCAATTGTGGTTGGGTTTAGAGTTTTTAAATTATCTTCTTTTGGATGTCTGTAGTTTTATGGGGTCTAATAAATGGTGGTTTTATATAGTAAATTTTAAGAACAAAACTAATTATTTTTCTCAATAAATCCCATCTCAAGTATTTGCAACATACAAAACCACTTTTCCTTACATGGTCATTAATCAAGATTATATATTTTCTTGGCGAAACGTTAGTTTAACTCTGGCAACATTTATATCGCGCCCAATTATGGAAGATTTACGATATGTGGCCTGGAAAACACGTTTATACTGTTTACTAAACAAAATCCCCTATAACCTATTTTATTTACTACACTTAAGATGTTTTTCTTTGTGAATCATATTTGCATTTCGCATTTTTTATATGATTTTGAATCTCTTTCGTATCACTTAATGCATAGATTTATTAAGTTTCAATATTTAATCTCAGTTCGACAAATTCCTATTAAAATAAAATTGATGTGATGAAATTTTTAAAGCCGCTATCACATCTATACGATAACTACATTTTTCATTTGAAATGCGTTTTAAAAACTATTCAATGAAAAGTTTTCTTCAAATCATTGTAGTTTGACACTTTAAATCCGTAAAGAAAGGGTTATTTTTATCCAAAGTTAATTTCTTTTTCAGCCTTTAGTCAATTTTATGGCATAATATGTTTTTTTCGTGGAACTCGTAAACTTCAATTTGGTTATTTTCAAAAATATTCCCAAAGAGGTACATTCGCCATTTTTAATTCATACACAATAAATACACTGTTCAACTCTGTACCTATAATAATATGCCTAGCATTATTCTCATGGGCTTCTACGAAACTTAATGTTAGCAAGATTATCGCTATATTACTGAAGTTACAACTTATCCAACCGAGAAGTGACATGATATCTACATATATGTACATAAATACATAAATACCATCATGCCATGTCGCTCACGGGGTAAGCAGAGAGAACCGAATGCCACATTTTTCTATCTTGACACACATTCATCGCCTCGTCAATATACATCGTTATACAATGTTCGTCTGTTGTTCGTGCTTCTTACATTACGTTTACATGGTACTTTACCTTCCCTTATTAATGTAACTTTCAAAAATTACATTAATAAGGGAACTCGATAAGAAGGCATAATTGGTGAACGTTGCGCAAGCGCATAAAGTGGTCACGTAAATCAGCCGATGCCTTGAGTTCCTGGTTCTTCTATAATATCTCAACTTTGTCTCTATTGAGATGTTAATAAGTTATGTTTATTGAAATAATTATAAATGATCAAATGCGCATTTAATGAATGACGCTTATTCAATATACCTACCTACACGAAATGGAACACGTGCACGGTAATTACAATCTGTGTTAGCTATAACGATGCAAAACTTTTAATGATAACATAATAACCATTTCACCGGGCGCATATTGAAATATTAACCAACTTTACTGACTCTCATCTTGCTATATAGTTATGAAGGGTTGCAAAAATAACGCACGTATTAGGGACACATCGCATCTGGGTATTAAATCTACATATTATCTGATGCACTGCCTCATAAATAAGGAATCATAAACTATGAGATATTACACTGTTTCTTTTGTAAGTAAAGAATCAAATTATGCTTCTTATGTAAGTGAAGAATCTAATTATCTTCTTCTATATTATAAATTTGAATGTTTGTATGTATCTATGTATGTGTTGAATGCGCTCCTAAACCGTTCATCCAATTGCAATGAAACTTTGGTGAATTGTCGAGAATATACCAGGGATGGTTTCTGGATCAAAAAATTTCTTCTTCTTCTTCTTCTTCATCCACCTTCATTTTACCTATGAAGGTAGATTATCCTGGGAACCGTTCATCCGATTGCAATGAAACATTGATGAATTGTCGAGCGTATGCCCGGGATAGTTTCTGGATTACAAAAATTCTTCTTCTTCTTCTTCATCGGGTATTAGGTCATTTTACATATGAAGTGGACTATCCTGGGAACCGTTCATCCGATTGCAATGAAACTATGGTGAATTGTCGAGCGTATGCCCGAGATGGTTTCTGGATTAAATTTTTTTTCTTCTTCTTCTTCTTCATCGAGTATTGGGTCATTTTACCTATGAAAGTGGACTATCCTGGAAACCGTTCATCCGATTGCAATGAAACTTTGGCGAATTGTCGAGGGTATGCTCGGGATGGTTTCTGAATTTAAAAAAAATCTTCTTCTTCTTCTTCTTCGGGTATTAGGTCATTTTACCTATGAAGGTAAAATGACCTAATACTCTGGGAGAAGAAGCTTCAACTGTCCTTCCATCTCTTCGCAGGTCTTCCAGGACATTTTTTGGATTTAAACTTTTTTCTTCTTCTTCTTCTTCATTGTGTATTTGGTCATTTTACCTATGAAGGTGGAGTATTGTGGAAGAATAAGATGCAACTGTGCTTCCATCTCTTCGCAGGTTTTCCAGGACGGTTTCTGGATTCAAACTTTTTTTTTCTTCTTCTTATTTATCGTGTATTTGTTCATTTTACCTATGAAGTTGGAGAATCCTGGAAAAAGAAGGTCCAACTGTCCTTTCATCTCTTCGTAAGTCTTCCCAGTATTGTGTCGGGAATTAAACTTTTTCTTAACCTACTGAAGGGACGGGAGGTAATGAAGGGAAGGGAGGTACTGGTGGGTCTGACGGGACGGGTGGTACTGAAGGGTCTGAAGGGACGGGTGGTACTGAAGGGTCTGAAGGGACGGGAGGCACTGAAGGGACGGGAGGCACTGAAGGGACGGCAGGCACTGAAGGGACGGGAGGCACTGAAGGGACGGGAGGCACTGAAGGGTCGGGAGGCACTGAAGGGAAGGGAGGCACTGAAGGGACGGGAGGTACTGAAGGGTCTGAAGCGACGGGTGGTTATGGACCATTTTTAATTATACAGGCAATACGAAGTTTGCCGGGGGTTCACTAGTCTATATTATAAATTTGAATGTTTGTATGTATCTATGTATGTATCTATGTATCTATGTATGTGTTGAATGCGCTCCTAAACCGCTCATCCGATTGCGATGAAACTTTATATATACCAGGGATGGTTTCTGGATCAAAAAATTTTTTCTTCTTCTTCTTCATCGAGTATTAGGTCATTTTACCTATGAAGATGGACTATCCTAGGAACCGTTCATCTGATTACAATGAAACTTTGGTGAATTATCGAACGTATGCCCGGGATGATTTCTGGATTTAAAAAAATTTCTTCTTCTTCTTCTTCATCGGGTATCAGGTCATTTTACCTATGAAGGTGGACTATCCTGAGAACCGTTCATCCGATTGCAATGAAACTTTGGTGAATTATCGAACGTATGCCCGGGATGGTTTCTGGATTTAAAAATTTTCTTCTTCTTCTTCTTCATCGGGTATCAGGTCATTTTACCTATGAAGGTGGACTATCCTGAGAACCGTTCATCCGATTGCAATGAAACTTTGGTGAATTGTCGAGCGTATGACCAGGATGGTTTCTGGATTAAAAAAAATTCTTCTTCTTCTTCTTCATCGGGTATCAGGTCATTTTACCGATGAAGGTGGACTATCCTGAGAACCGTTCATCCGATCGCAATGAAACATTGATGAATTGTCGAGCGTATGACCGGGACCTACTGAAGGGACGGGAGTTAATGAAGGGTCTGAAGGGATGGGAGGTACTGAAGGGACGGGAGTAACTGAAGGGAGGGGAGTTACTGAAGGGACGGGAGTAACTGAAGGGACGGGAGTAACTGAAGGGACGGGAGTAACTGAAGGGACGGGAGTAACTGAAGGGATAGGAGGTATTGAAGAGTCTGAAGCGACGGGTGGTTATGGAAGACGATTTTTAATTATATAGGCAATTCGAAGTTTGCCGGGGGTTCACTAGTCAATATTATAAATTTGAATGTTAGTATGTATCTATGTATCTATGTATGTGTTGAATGCGCTCCTAAACCGCTCATCCGATTGCGATGAAACTTTGGTGAACTGTCGAGAGTATACCAGGGATAGTTTCTGGATCAAAAATTTTTTTCTTTTTCTTCTTCTTCATCGAGTATTAGGTCATTTTACATATGAAGATGGACTATCCTGGGAACCGTTCACCCGATTGCAATAAAACTTTGGTGAATAATCGAACGTATGCTCGGGATGATTTCTGGATTTAAAAAAATTTCTTCTTCTTCTTTTTCATCGGGTATCAGGTCATTTTACCTATGAAGGTGGACTATCCTGAGAACCGTTCATCCGATTGCAATGAAACTTTGGTAAATTGTCGAGCGTATGACCAGGATGGTTTCTGGATTAAAAAAAATTCTTCTTCTTCTTCATCGGGTATCAGGTCATTTTACCGATGAAGGTAGACTATCCTGAGAACCGTTCATCCGATCGCAATGAAACATTGATGAATTCTCGAGCGTATGACCGGGATGATTTCTGGATTATAAAATTTTCTTCTTCTTCTTCTTCATCGGGTATCAGGTCATTTTACCTATGAAGGTGGACTATCCTGAGAACCGTTCATCCGATTGCAATGAAACTTTGGTGAATTGTCGAGCGTATGACCGGGATAGTTTCTGGATTAAAAATTTTTTCTTCTTCTTCTTCTTCATCTGGTTTCAGGTCATTTTACCTATGAAGGTGGACTATCCTGGGAACCGTTCATTCAATTTCAATGAAACTTTGATGAATTGTCGAGTGTATGCCCGGGATGGATTCTGGATTAAAAAAAATTCTTCTTCTTCTTCATCGGGTATCAGGTCATTTTACCGATGAAGGTAGACTATCCTGAGAACCGTTCATCCGATCGCAATGAAACATTGATGAATTCTCGAGCGTATGACCGGGACCTACTGAAGGGACGGAAGTTAATGAAGGGTCTGAAGGGATGGGAGGTACTGAAGGGACGGGAGTAACTGAAGGGAGGGGAGTAACTAAAGGGACGGGAGTAACTGAAGGGACGGGAGTAACTGAAGGGACGGGAGTAACTGAAGGGACGGGAGTAACTGAAGGGACGGGAGTAACTGAAGGGACGGGAGTAACTGAAGGGACGGGAGTAACTGAAGGGATAGGAGGTATTGAAGAGTCTGAAGCGACGGGTGGTTATGGAAGACGATTTTTAATTATATTTTTTTTTTTTTTTTATTTTTTTTTTATTTGGAAACATAACAGCTTTTGTATATAAAATATAATACAGTTAATAATTTATTAATAAGAAGCCTATTATAATGTTTCACAGAGTATACAAATACATTTACGTCTAATTGATCATGAAGGGTTTGTTTAGGAATGGGGTTTGGTTAGGAAACTGGGAATTGAGGAATGAAATGGGAGAAGGAAGAGAGGGAAAGGACAGTTTCCCTAACCGATGCTTGTAGGCGCATTAAGAATTTGCTTAAATGCTTGTAGGGATAGATTAAATAGATCTGGCTGGGGGCTAAGATTATTATAGTAATTACAGCAGCGGTTGATAAAACTGTTTTGATCGTAATTAGTTCTTGACAAAGGTGTGTAGAATAGATTATGGTGACGCGATGTTCTAGAAGGGCAGTTAAAAGGTATTTTTCCAACAAGATAAGGACTATCGACCAGATTATTTAATGTTTTATGAAGAAAAAGGATATCTGTATTTTTCCTTCGTTTTTCCAAAGAAAGTAATTTGTGCTCCCTTAAGGATTGATCGTATGTGTAATTGTATATTTGTTTACGGAAGTTAAGGGATTTGACAAACTTTCTTTGGATTTTTTCGATACGATTTATATGTATATTGTAGTTAGGGCTCCACACGGTTGAAGCGAACTCTAGGTGGCTTCTAACAAAAGCATTATAAAGAAGAATAAGGGAACTAGTGCGTTTAAAGGATTTCGTACATCTAAGTATAAAGTCCAGATTCCTAAAGCTCTTGTTCACAATGCTATCAATGTGAGGAATGAATGAGAGTTGACTGTCAATGATAACACCCAGGTCCCTTGCTTGGAGTTTTGTTGATAAGGAAGTATTGTTGATAGTATAGTTGTAGACAATCGGTTGTTTTTTCCTGCAGAAAGATATAGAGAAGCATTTATTGACATTTAAATATAGTTGATTACGTTCACAATAATTAATGAGATTATTTAGATCATGCTGTAGAAGCAGACAATCTTCAGATGAGGATATTGTTTTAAAAAGTTTACTATCATCGGCAAAAAGAAGAACTTCCGAGTCTGAGATACAGTTTGTTATGTCATTAATATAGATTAGGAAGAGCAATGGACCTAGGTGGGAACCCTGAGGTACGCCAGAAGGAATAGGCGAGAAGCACGATTGATAGCCCTTAACTGCTACAGCTTGAGATCTGTTTGTTATATATGACTTCATCCATCTATACAAATCGCCACGAATACCAAAAGACCATTGTTTATTTAGAAGAATAACATGGTTTATTTTATCAAACGCTTTGGCAAAATCGATATATATTGTATCTAATTGTTTATTATCGGACAATGCGGAGTAAGTTTTGCTAGAGAATTCAAGCAAATTAGTTTCTACGCACCTTTTCCTGAGAAATCCATGTTGTTTAACGGTTATGGATGACCGAACAACAGGACTTATTTCATCAACAATAATTTTTTCAAGTATTTTACTGAAAATACAAAGTTTCGATATAGGCCTGTAATTTTCGATATTAGAGTTATCTCCACTTTTATAAATTGGGGTAATAAGAGCTTTTTTCCATATTATTGGCATAATACCTTCACTCAGTGATCGTTGAAAAAGTAAGAATAAGGGAAAACATAATTCATTAGCACATTGTTTGATCATGTGGGGAGATATTCTATCTATGCCTGCTCCTTTGTTAATATTGACTTTAATAAGATGATTATATACTATACTAGGGCTGATATAAACATTCGTTAATAACAAATGGGAGTTATTTGTAGCAGATGAGTTATAATTTGCAGTTTCGCAGGTGGGGCTATTCACAAATACAGAGGTGAAGTATTCATTAAACATACTGCATATACATAGTAGGACCGTTATTTGCTGGAGATTGTTTATAGTGCATGGATTTTGGGAGAACATTTGATGGATGCTTAGATTTTACAAACGACCATATATTTTTCGGATTAGTTTGAAGTGAGCTTTCAATATTCGTAATATAGGAGTAGTAACAAGCATGTGTAATTGTTTTTTGGCGTGATCGCAGTAGTTTAAATGTATCGTAATCTCTAGGGTTGGCGAATTTTTTCCATTTTTTATGGAATTTGTTTTTTTCTTTTATAATTTTAATAAGTGGTCTATTAAACCATACCGGAAAACTTTTGTTAGCTGAAACACGTTTCTTGGGAACATATTTATCAATTAAATCAAAAAGTTTATCATAAAATACGGACAAAGCATCATCTAGATTTAAATCATTAAATTTAGTCAGCCAATTGATAGTTGATAATTCATGTCTCATGTTAATAAAATCGGCTCTATAGTATAGGAGTACTTCGCGCGAGTTAGTGTTAATATAATTTGGTTCATTTAACTCAAGTTTAATAATAAGGGCTTTATGGTACGGATCTTCAGGAACAAGAGGAGAATCGCATATAATAACCGAGGTGTATCCAAAGTTAGATATTACGAGATCCAGTGTTCTACCTAAAGTGTTCTTATGAGTATTTATTTGATATGTGCCAGTGAAGGATAGAAAATCGATAAGAAGAGTACTGGACGGAGATGCTGTATTGGAGCTTAATGAAGGCAAAGAGTTGTCATCAGTTAATGACCAATTCAATTGGGGAATATTATAATCGCCGACCAGGATAAAAATATCATCAGGATAATTATTAATGCGATGTTCTGCATTTTCTAGATGATTCTGTAAATTATTAAGATAATTGATACCTGGTGGGTGGTAGCTACAGCAGATATTGATTATACGAGTAGTGTTAACTTTAATTGAAACCCATATATCCTCCGCTAGTGATATCCATGTTGGTTGATATTTTGGATTTAATTCATTTTTCACGGCAATTAATACCCCGCCGCCTAATTTTTGGTTAAGTGCGGTATAATTACGATCTCTGCGAAAAACAGTATATCTTGAATCGAAAAGTTCTGAACTATGTATGGTATCTAAAAGCCATGTCTCAGTTAGGCAAACAACGTCGTAATTACTACTCAAGCAATTTAATAAGAATAATTCTGTTTTACTACGAAGACCGCGTACATTCTGTAGGTAAATACTTAATCCCATTGTGATATGTAGATTATTAATAAGAACATTGATATAAAATAATATAACACGGGGATGATTTTATACCTATGGGAGAATGATTTAAGAATATAGATATAAGATAATGTAACACGAAGATGATTGTACATACATATATATGGAATTATCAAGAGCGAGAAAACACCGGCCGGGAGACAATCGGGGGAGGTTAGGAGAGGAAGGAGAGATGGAGCTCTAGAAAGGGAAAGGGAAGTTAAGTGACAAACAAGTATTAGTAGATTATTATGGAAACAAATTTGATGAGTTATAAAAAAACAATGTAAACACAATATAAAAAAAAATAGATTCATTTCAACTTCTGCAGATCCTCTTCCTGGCCAATAACAACAGCTTGTGACACTCCATTTTTGCGTGCGAAAATTCGACAGTTCCTCACCCAGCAATATTGATATTCCTTCTCCTTGCATGTTTTCCTTGCTTTGTGAAAAAGGGATTTGTTATTGCTCGTTAAATGTTCATTAATATATATATATATATATTACGAGATTCTCCTGGAAAGCCGATGTCGCAAGTCGTTAGTCCTTTAGTTTTCCGAATGGAAGATAATATTACATCTTTGGTAGAGCGTTTATGGAATTTCACAATTACTGTTTTCGGTTTGTTTTGTGAGTTTACACGAGGTGCTACACGTGTGCAAAAATCGATATCTAATTTATTTATTTGGACATTTATTTTCTTTCCAATATTCAAGATTATATCATCGAGAATTTCCGATTTCGATTCGGGGATTCCAAGAATTTCGATATTATTTAGCCTGTCCCATTGCTCTTTTTCATTTAATTGTTTCTTTAAAGTGAATAAGTCTTGTTCAAGGGCATCTATTTTTTTTGTTTTTAAATGTGTTGAATTCACTTTTTTTTCCAGATCGTCCATTTTTTCGCTAAAAAATAACATACTTTTCTTGAATGTGTTTAGGTCCTCGCGTAAGGCAGAGACTTCATTTTTCAGATCTTTTATTGATGCTAAGTCTGCTCGCATTTGCTGGATTTCTATAAGAACCGACTTGAGCGGGTCTTCGGTTGTCGCAGTAGGCATTGATGTTTTTTCATGACCCGAAGCGTCGTCATTTAGTTGGTGGCTTTTACAATTAATGCATTTAACGCATTTAACGCTCTTTCGTTATATAGGCAATTCGATATATAGGCAATTCGAAGTTTGCCGGGGGTTCACTAGTCTATATTATAAATTTGAATGTTTGTATGTATCTATGTATCTATGTATGTGTTGAATGCGCTCCTAAACCGCTCATCCGATTGCGATGAAACTTTGGTGAACTGTCGAGAGTATACCAGGGATAGTTTCTGGATCAAAAATTTTTTTCTTCTTCTTCTTCTTCATCGAGTATTAGGTCATTTTACATATGAAGATGGACTATCCTGGGAACCGTTCACCCGATTGCAATAAAACTTTGGTGAATAATCGAACGTATGCCCGGGATGATTTCTGGATTTAAAAAATTTTCTTCTTCTTCTTTTTCATCGGGTATCAGGTCATTTTACCTATGAAGGTGGACTATCCTGAGAACCGTTCGTCCGATTGCAATGAAACTTTGGTGAATTGTCGAGCGTATGACCGGAATAGTTTCTGGATCAAAAATTTTTTTCTTCTTCTTCTTCTTCATTTAGTATTAGGTCATTTTACCTATGAAGATGGACTATCCTGGGAACCGTTCATTCAATTTCAATGAAACTTTGATGAATTGTCGAGTGTATGCCCGGGATGGATTCTGGATTAAAAAAAATTCTTCTTCTTCTTCTTCATCGGGTATCAGGTCATTTTACCGATGAAGGTGGACTATCCTGAGAACCGTTCATCAGATCGCACGGGACGGGAGAAACTGAAGGGACGGGAGTAACTGAAGGGACGGGAGTAACTGAAGGGACGGGAGTAACTGAAGGGATGGGAGTAACTGAAGGGACGGGAGTAACTGAAGGGACGGGAGTAACTGAAGGGACGGGAGTAACTGAAGGGGCGGAAGTAACTGAAGGGACGGGAGTAACTCAAGGGACGGGAGTAACTGAAGGGAAGGGAGTAACCGAAGGAAGGGAGGTACTGAAGGGACGGGAAGTACTGAAGGGATGGGAGGTATTGAAGAGTCTGAAGCGATGGGTGGTTATGGAGGACGATTTTTAATTATACAGGCAATACGAAGTTTGCCGGGTATTCACTAGTTAGGAATAAAACTATATGATACATTGCGTCATAAGTAAGGAATCATAAACTAGGAGATATCAAACTGAATCTTATTGTACGTTAAGAATCAAGTTTTGTGATACATTGTTCCCCATTAGGAACTAAAACTGATTAATTTCTTCTTAAATAAGGAATTCAAAAGGATATGATACAACAATGTCCCTTAGATTAGGATTCAAAAACTATGTGTCCTATTTTGGCTATAGTTCTGGGTTTCATAAATTGTACCTATTTATTTTGTTTGGTTACAGTTAAAGAAGCATCTCAATATAAGTTAAAGAAGCATCTCAATATAGTTCATATATATGGACGTTAAAAATTACAGGCCGATATCAATCCTATCTGTCATTCCCAAAATTTTCGAAATGTGTATCTATAAAAATATTTTCCCTCAAATACAACCGTATCTTAGAGGCAACCAACACGGATTTCTACCAAAAAGATCAATAGTGTCGAACCTGTTAACGTTTTCTGGATATGTATCCACTAATCTTGATGCGACTGTACAGACAGATGTGGTCTATACTGATTTTGCCAAGGCCTTTGACAGTGTAGATCACGACGTTTTGTTACAAAAACTGCATGATTTTGGATTCGATAACTGCCTCCTATCATTTTTCGCTTCCTACCTTGAAAATCGGAAACAATACGTAACGGTGGGTCAGTTCTGTTCCCAGGAATTCCAATCTTACTCTGGGATTCCTCAGGGATCTAATCTGGGCCCGCTCTTGTTTTTGTTATTTATTGACGACATACAGGATGTCATTGAAAACTGTCTTTGTTTACTCTATGCTGACGACTTAAAGATTTTCTTATCTATCAGAGCTATGGAGGATTGTTTGAAGCTCCAGTGTGATATTGATAACTTGTCAAAGTGGTCAATCACTAATAAATTGTTGTTCAATATTAAAAAATGTGTCGTCATGAGCTACAGTCGCTCGACAAACCCTATATTATCCAACTATTTGATGGACGGTACCACGCTGGCACGAAAAGTCACATTTAAGGACTTGGGGGTGATGTATGATGCTAAGTTGACCTTCGCTGACCACATCACCAACCTGACATCCAAATGTGGACAGTTGCTAGGCCTGACTTTTCGCCTGGGAAAATATTTTACAAATCCGGAGGCGCTAAAGAGTATATTCAACTGTATGGTGCGTACCAAGCTGGAGTTTGGTAGTGTTGTTTGGGCACCATGCCGGAAGAAATACTCCGAAATGCTGGAACAGATCCAGAAAAAGTTTTTAAGGTACCTTTACATGCGTACGCATGGAGTGTACCCAACTTACATGCATCACCCTGATCTCCTTGAGGCCTGTGCCTATCAGAGTCTCGAAAAAAGGCGAGATAATTCGTTACTTCTGGTAGGTTACAAGGTTGTAAATTATATCATTGACTGCCCAATTTTGCTTGAGCACCTAGGCCTTTACGCTCCCCCGAACTACATGAGAGGTAGAGGACACCACTTATTTAATTTGCCTGCCGCTCGTACAGACGTGGTTGCTCGTAACACTCTCGTACGAATGTCTGCTCTATTAAATGGTTTACCTGTTGAAGCTGACGTCTTCTTCTGGGGCGTTCAGCGATTTAAAAAATATATTAAATAAAATAACGAACAGGTGTCGCACTGTAACTGGCGTAAAGCTGTCATGCGAGAGAAAAAAAAAAAAAAAAAAAAAAAAAAAATATTTATAATCTACTAGGGGCTCTGCTCCTGGCCGCTATCGCGGCCCAACCCCCAACGGCCGCTGTGCGGCTTATTTATTTGTCGCTACGCGGCAGTTGCGAGATAACCTTATAAAACTAAATATCGTAAAATATACCATTTAGGACATTACACAACATATAAAAACTACATATCTTTACTTGAAACGTTAAAATCAAGTAATAAAACAGTATTTTTATAGTAAAATTGCGGAAATTATAAATTAAATATTTTTGACAATGTTTTGAAAGAAATGCGTTATATGAAATGCGTACGTTTGAAATTACAAACATTGATAATACATTCGAAAAATCATTTAGAACAGTACACAACAGTTAAGACTGAATATCTTTTTATAATAATACAGTAATTATGATAAACTATACATATATATAATAAAATAATGCGATTAAACGAAAACATTACCTGTCATCTTTTTGCGTATTATTATGACATATTGAAAGCAATGTTGTCAGTATTCAAAATGGATATTCCGCAGATTATTAACGGTTAAAATTTATTCTGAATGTTTAAAATTCCCTTTTAAACAATAATTCTGTCAATTTATGCAGAAAATACATTTAAAATGATTAATTTGTACTATTTCGAATCAATTTATTTTTTATTTTAAATAAAAATTTCCAACGCGTAAATTGATTAAGGAAAAATTATTTCACTGGCAATCCGTTGATGGACGAGAAAAGATAGCGTACAGTTATTATATAATATGTAGATAATTTTAATTTAGCACATATCAATATTGTTTATACAGGCATTACGATAGACATACCTTTACATATTCCTTTGACAGGCTATACGTATTACCTATACTTGGTATAATTTAAACAAATCTAATAATGGAGTTCATTGTATTTGAATATTAATTATGTATGATTGAGATTCAATAAATGAATTACTTGATCTTTTCATTGCTCTAAAAAGGGTTCCAGTGTAAACAACAAAACATTCAATTAAATATCAATTAAAGTAACATATGACGAATATATTTAACAGTGTTCTTGGGTTGACATTATATTCAAATTCATTTGACATTGCATACACAGAAGATTTCTTAGTAAATGTTAAGCAATCCTGTTCCTTTTCATTGAATCATGTTATATAATAATATTTCGAATTAGGTATACCTATACCTGTATAATATTTATTTATTTATTTATACATCTTCTTGTATATAATATAAACAAATATAATTGTACACTGGCGGACTTATTGCCATTAGGCAATTTCTTCCAACCAAAAAGATTACAAAGTATGACAACATTGTGTATGTACAACATCAAAAGAATAAGAGTTAAAGAAAACAAAGAAAATATATATAACACTTAAATACTATTAAAACAAAAAAATAGTCATTCATAGCAAGAAAAAAGGATATGGTAAGGACAGGAGAGGATATTGGGATCAGGTGTTCAAGGATAAATATTCCTTCTTTAGTTTTTTCTTGAAAATATAAAGTGAGTTAGACGACGCAATATCCGGACTAAGGCTATTCCATAATCTTGCCGATTGTACTTCGATCAAAGAGCTGAGAAATTCTGTATTATGGATAGGGATGGATAGTGTTGTACGTTCAGCAGATCGGGGTGGAAGTCCATGATTGGATAAATAAGTGAATTTGCTTTTGAGGTACCTACTCTGGCAGGTTTAGGTTTGAGAGAATATTGTACAATAGTGACAAAATGTGTATATTGCGCCGCTGGCGTATCCTGGGCCAACAAAATAGATTGCGGTAAGATGATATGCGATCAAATTTTTTCAACCCAAAGTTGAATCTAATACATATATTTATCAAGTTTAATGTTGGTAATAAACTGACTATCCTGGGAGTGATGAGCAAAAATCTTGCAAGTCTTCTAGTCTTGGCCTTGAGAGACGAAGACCGTATATGTTGCTGCATGACCAAGACCATAAACAGTCTGTGCAAGACCAATAGTCATGCAAGGGTCTAAGCATAGAATTATAATGTACAGAAGCCGCGTGTAGTATTAACTTCGAATTCAAATGTATGCCAAGTTTTTTTTACATGTGTGTGTGAGACGGTAGATCGGTTGGTCTACGTATTATGTAGGTGTGCATATCGGTAGGTGTACGTATACTAAAAATTCGTCTGTTTCAGCGTAGTTTTAGTTGGCATACATTCATTGCGCTGACTAGGTATCTGTATCATATATATTCTAAGGGTCTAAGTAATCTTAAGTTTTATTTGAACAAACAAATAAACAGACATTACTTACTTACTTTCCGTGTCCGGAACACCATCAAGTTAGAAAACTCCAGTGCTCGGCTACCCGGATGCCGCTTTCCTTCGCTGTCACGGTGTCTTCATGTGTACATGTAACTCCAATCAAGGGGCATGAGAGAAGGTGCGAGTTGTCCTGGACAGTGCCACACTCACAGGTATTCCTCTCTGTAGCCCCAACAGACATTTAAATTTATCTTATACTATTTTCAATGCCTATTTTATATTAATAAATTATTTATAAATAAATTTTTCATTCCAATTTAAATACTATTTTCGTACCAGCGATGAGACGTGACCGTGGCTCACCGCCACCAAAATACTAATTGCCCCAAAAATATGTTCGAGAGGATTTACATGGAATACAAAAAAAAATATTTTAAAATTTTGTTTATCACGTTCTCTTTGATAATGTCCGTTCATAAATCACAGCTGAAAAACTGATTTTCTGTCTCGACGCAGCATTAGAAACCCACCCCCCGCGTTACTACAACGTCGGTCGGGTGCAAAATTTCAACCGCCACCCTGGTATGAAAAGGACACACGTATCTGGAATTATATTTATCCCGTTCGCGCAGCCTCCAACCGAGGCGATTTTATACAGGAGATGATAGTATGCGAGAGGATTTCGTCGTAGTGTGACGTACGCGCTTTTTTCAGTCACGTGTTTCGGGAGTTATTTGAGTCATTATCGAATCAGCGTACGATTTACCTGAATTGGTAATCAAATGATATTCGGTCATATTGACAACTGTTTTGACAATTCAAAGGGACATGTTCGCTTACCATGATGCCTGTGTGAGGCAAAATGTACACGCGTATTAAGAGTATTAATAATTGTGTTTATTAGTGTGTGTTAATATCCCGATATACCTCGCATTATTTTAAATTCGGATCAGCGACAGTTAAATTTTTTAATAAAAAACCAATACGCTAATGGGACTATTATATCATCTCGTATAATTTATATAATACTAAAAATTATTATTATGCCAAACTGAAACGGTGCGTGAATTTCAACGAGATTTGTGACATTATAGTATGAAGATAATCGAAGGTCTAAATAAATAGATGTTTAATGAGTGAATTAAGTTGTATTTATGACATTTTTAGAAATGATTTACCTTGGACAAAGGATAAAATTAATCAACCCATGTATCAATTCACAAAGCAAGGTAAGCCAAAATATTTTCATTATAATCAATGAACTATTTATAGTATTCCATGTATATGAATTATCGTTCGGAGAAAAACATTTTACAATTATTTGTTTAATAAACACATTTTTCATACAAAGGTACTAAATTGTTTAAAACAATTCGAGGAATATTAAAAATGATGCGAGAATAAACACGTCGAATCCGATATACATATTTTTAAAATTATTTTGTGTTCTGAAGATTCGATGGTAAACGAATTGTGTTCAAAAAGGAAATTTTCACGAGGTAGGTATTTAAAAAGCTTCAAAACATATAATTTTTGTAATATTATTTTTGTAATATGGATATAAAAATATGATCATTTAAATACAGATTCTTCAATATTCATTATTAAAAAATGGTTTGTACTCTTTTGCATAGCATTGATTTTTTTTATATAAAATGCGGTGTTTTGAAAATGTACCTACATTATATATTTCACACTGTTAATATATATATATATATATATAAAAAACAAATAAAAAATATGACTATTGATATTGTTAGTATTTTTAGTAGATATTAAAATTGAAAAGTTCTTTTAAATTAAAAAAAAAATTGGTTTGATATGTGTCTGAATTTTAGCAAAATTTCCCGATGCGAATATATAAAGGATTTGACGAATTAGTGACAATTTATTAAAAAAAAACAATTCAATATTATTTAATAGCAAATAATATATTTTGAATTGTCATTCATATTAAGTTGTTAAAAGTTGATTCAATCAATTTATTATTGTTTAATACAAAAATGAGCAAGTTTACAAATTTTAAATATGGAGGGCTTTATGTCAACTACCTGTTTAACGTTTAGATAAGGTAACCGAAAACAGTTTTCTATGGTGAAAATTGTATTCGGCGAAAATCTACAGCGTATTTTTTGACGCATGCGCAAAGAACGTAATGCGCATACATATATTCGTTTACTCATATTTTGATTTTACGGGTGGATTATTTTAACAGAATTATAATTCTCTATAGTATTCATCCAGATTCATAATCGTTTAACTAATTATTGAGCGAATGAACCTCGAAATGGGTAAAGGTATATATTTGAAAACTACCTACTGTTTATAGTGATATCAATGTAATGAGCATGTACTTATAAAAAAATCACAGCTTATATTTTTGCAACATAATTTACCAATGCATAAATTTGATAAATCTGACCATACAGTACTGTGTAAATAATCGATTGGACCAATTTTATTTGTAGTTTTTTTATTTAGTTTGGTTCGATATTTAATTGATTTAATATGTGATTTTTTTGTAATTAATAAATCATATAATATCGATTGTCATATCCCAAACTTCCTTGTTGTGTGCATCTATTTATTTACATAATTTATATTTTTTAAATTATTTTTTTTAGCAAGACCGTAACTTGGTGGTTGGTTGTACAATCTTGGTTATAATATTTATTAAATAATTGAGCCTTTTTTTTTTGTAAATGTATTTCAAAAGTGTTTGTAACCAACAATAAATAAATAAATATTTTGTATGAAATATACGCAAGATAGCTGAAGCGAGAATGAGGATGTGAAGACTTAGCAATTCAATTGTTAGAGAGACTGGTATGTGGCTTGATTCTCCAATTCACAGAAGATGGGCACCAATTTTGCACTGACTGAAGTGATTTCAATAGATATTTTTACACAGATAAGTTATATATGTTTATATGAATCTTGTGTAACTTTTTTTTTAAACTACTTGAATGTAACATTTACATACATACATACCATCACGCCATGTCCCTCACGGGGTAGGCAGAGAGAACCGATCGCCACATTTTTCTATTTTGACACACATTCATCGCCTCATCAACATTCATACATCGTCTTATACACGTTCGTCTGTTGTTCACGCTTCTTACATTTCCATCTTTCAGAATATCGTTTACATGGTCGTGCCATCCTTTTCTTGGGAGCCCCCGTCCTCTTATTCCATTCCTGTCAGCTTTGTATATTTTCTTCGTCAGGCGTTCTTCATTTGTATACATTTGTGCACCTTATTTATTATGTATTTTCTATGTGTAAATAATTTGTATACCCTATTGTGTAAAAGTAACAGCCCCTGAACATGTCTTGCCTAGTGGGGCGTTACTTACTTAACCTAAATATGTAAAAATGTTTGTGTACCTATTAACAGTAAATAAATCAATTTATTTACCATTTTTTGTATGTACAAATTGATGTGTTATTCTTTTCTTTTGTTATCTTTTGTTTGTTCCTTATGCTTACTGTTCTCTCTGCTGTTCTTTTTTATTTGTATGTAGGTAACCTATACCTCATTTTTAAATTATTTATATATGATATGGTTTGTGTTGCATTGCACCCCCTTGCTCACGAACTGAAATAAAATCTTATTATTGAAATAACACTGTATGAGCCGGGTAATCGAAAATACATCAGGCAAAATTACTATAGTAATCTCACATTGTTCAGCAATGAGGTTCACCTCTCATTCTGAAGTAGTGCCTTTTAAAGTGGGATGAGACTGGTGTACGAAGGCACACGCACAAGTCGTGTTTCGTTTTATAAGGTTATGCACACCCGCATCCCTCTCGCTGGTTTCCCCACATTGTGGGATATGCCGTGTTGGTACGAATGAATGACATCCATATCTGTTTCGGTATAAAAAGTCACAAAAACATTTTCATTGCAAGTATTTCTCCCGTTGTGATTTATTTTTATAAATAGGTAATTGATTTTATAAAAATGGCGGATATATATAAGTTTTGTTCATTAATTATTATATCCTCATATTAATGTTTCTGGTGTACCGATCCTCAGTCAATTTTGTGCATGATACCTTAAAACAATACGAAACGTTATAGCTATTCCAAAACTAATGAAACATCTAGTGTTACATTGAACCCCTTTCCTATTCACGTGTTCTCCCAATATGGGATTTGGTTTCCAATTCGTTGGTGATTCGATCTCTGAATAGGAAGGGACAAAAGACAATTGAATAAGACAGAATAATGAAGGACAAACAATATGCTCCGAACAACACTGAAGAGAAATGAAATAACAAACATAATGACAACACTTTCAGAACAAACTATTTTGTATATTCTCTTTTCAACAAATAAATGATTGCTTTTTTAATTATGTACCTATGTTGTCAAGCAAAAATTCCAGCTGATATTTTTTCTTTTGTTTTTGTACAGCCTCCCGGACAATATGTTTTGTATTTATTTCATATTTCATTACCTTTAAATTACCTATTATTGCTAGTTTTATTGATTTTCAGGCAACTTACAGGTTCCTAATTTGTAAAATATTAGGTAATTGAATAAACAAATTGCTTTATTCTGGAGACATGATGTTGATCGTCACACGATTTAAGACTGAAAATATAAAAAAGACTGTACCCAACCGAAATGTAAACCGAGACTTTTGGTTCATGAGTCAAATATCTGCGCAAACGGCAAGTCTATTGCCATATGGTAATATCTCCTTACTAACCAGTGTTTCCAGCCCAGAGAAGCAATATTTGCGTGAAAAATGAATTATTTTTTTATTTTATTTTTAATTTCTTGCTTAAAAAGACAGATAAATGCACTTATTTTACTAATATACATAATATGACATGTGAACCAATTAAGTTTACAAATATTATCATCATTATATTAACAAAAAGAAGTGGTTTTGAGGAAGAGAGTAGGATAGAAAAGTAGAAAAAAGGGCACACGTACACCACCTAACCGCAGATCAGCAACCTAGAAATTGTGCATCTGAATCCGTTTAAGGAGTTATTGAAGAGGTCTATTTCATCAAAGAACGCGTTGTAGTTACTACACGTTCTACATACATAATATATGTATATGTAGGAGTTCTGAGCATAATTTGTACTATAACTGGGTTGCCTAAATGTATGTGTCTTTCTAGTTAGCCTATTTGGTGCATGAAAATTTAATTTGGATTTTGATTAAAACAATCATTTCAACTGCTGGGGATCGAACCTAGTACAAACAGAATGCTTAGTTTAGGGAATTTATGAGGATGTTAATATATTATTACGTACTTGTTCTTCTTCTTTATCAACCTTCTTCCCTCCACTGCTGGAGATAGGCCTCTTCCATTTCCTCCCGCTATTGTCTGTTTGATGCCATCTGCATTCATTTTCTCCTCGCCGTCCTGATTATATCATCGGTCCATCTTTTTTGGGGCCTGCCGATGCCTCATCTATTTTCCCATTGTCTCAATTTAAGGATTTTTGGGGCCCAGCGCTCACCAACTTGTCTTGCGATATCCATGACGTCTACTACTCAATACTTGTTACAAGGACATTATTCGTCATTCTTTAAAAAAAAAATGTAGGTATTTGTAATGAGGAAATGACATTCAGTTATCAACAAAAAAGTCAATACCTACATACTTACTGAAAAGTTTCACTTTATTGAGGATAGGGACATAATAATCAGGACAAAATGTATAATATTAATGAGGTATGTCGATTAAAATATCTAACTATGTCAGCAGTTAATAAAAATATCCGTTAAGATAATCTAATCTAATAAATACTTTAAAAATGTAATGGAAGAATCTGATAAAAATACCGACAGGGTAGTATTATGCTAATCAAATTGCTGTAATATTAAGAGTTTTCCTCCTGAATGTATGAACCGAATTTAAATTCACATGGTACAGAAAATACCTACATATAATAAATTAGAAATATTTATGAATAGTGCTCCAGGGACAAAAACGGAATCGTGAATGTTATATTATTTGAACCATAATAATGTTATTTGTCCCAAAATTTATTCTTTTTTATGCGAGGAAAAAATGAAATATTCATATGTAAATGGCGGATTCATAAATTAACATCGCTCGATTAAGCTTATTCAATTTGAACGCGGGTGAAGACACCACACAGCACAGGTAGGTATATGCTTTCTGGTGAAAAAGATGTGCACGAATTCTGGTGAAAAAATAAGAGCTGATAATGGGAATCTAAGAAATTGGTGAAGAAAATATATAAATTTAGCGCGGTTATGACACATGGATGATGAAATCAAAGGGAGACTGATAATTTGATGCATTTATAAGTAACTTGAGAAACCACGCCTTCTTAAATATGGCGATACAAAATGAACTTTATTAAGATCAAATGTAAGTTTACTATGTTAAACATACCTTAAACAAGAAAGATGCCAGAAATAAAAGGATTCATCGACAAAAAAAAAGAAAACAAGATTAATTATCTTTTTTACTGGATGATAGTTTCATATTTATTCTTCGTGTCAGCAGCATTCAAACAGTTCTCGACCAATACTTGGCAACGTCGGCTGCTGCACTACAGCGCAGTAGGTCCTCGAGTAAACAGGAGTAGCGTCTAGCCCCTGAGTTTCTTTTCTGCATTCTTAGGTTAGGTTTAAGTTTGTGTAGTTGTAGTTTAGTTTGTGTAATTTTATAATACATTACGATTATTTTTTTGTGAAATTAAGACTATTTGTATTTACATTTATGAACGACTCATACAAAAAAAGTAAAGGACCATACAATATTTTGACATATTTTGAAATAGTAATTCAACAAATGTATTGATAAAGCTACACAAGGTAATAGTCACCTTATTGTTTGATATTTAGTAGATATAGTCTTTTAAATGAATATTAAGAGGAATCCAATCTATTAGGAAGAACTCAACTTAATCGCTGAAGGGGTGTTCAATATAGCAAAACCAACCCCATATATATTTAAATAGACAGAAATTAAACGCAATTTTATATCTTACATAAATTAAAACGAAACTTATCAAACAAACATTGATTTAAAATCGAACTAGGTAGACTTGCGCCGAATCTGAGAGCCGATAGGTGAACTCCTTTGGTGGCGAGGTTTCTGAACCAAATGAATCGACGGCGCTCTCCACCATGATTATAATATTGTCAAAGAAGTGGAGCCAGACTTCCCGGTGCACAGAAGTAGCGTCTAGCCCCTGAGTTTCTTTTCTGCATTCTTAGGTTAGGTTTAAGTTTGTGTATAATAATAATAGCGACTCGCGTGAGCGAGTTGCTTTATAAATTGAATTATAAATTATTATAAATTAAATATATAATATTCTTTTAATTTTTCGCATTTAATATAAAATTTCACAGCTCATTTCACTTAATACTACGAGATCTCAACCAATCAGAGAGCCAACCGGAAACAGAATGCAAACGGGTAGATTCAGATTGTAGACTCTAGTGTGAACAGGTAGCAGGGCAGGCAAGGCAATCTCGTAGGTGGTCAGTGATCTGTGGCAGGCCGCATTCACAGAGAGGCAGTCGTCGTCTGATATGATTCCCCATCTCCTTAGGTTATCTTTCGATCTGCCGACGCCCGTTCGTAATCTATTTAGTGATTTCCAGGTGCGCCAGTCCAGAGTGTGACCCGGGGGGAAATGCTCCTATTTATTAATATATAAGAAAAACAACAAAAAGTTTCGTAGTTCCATTAAAAAAAAAAAAAATTTAATTGATTGTCCTTAGAAGTTTTTGAAGCTTAAAAATATTTTAGCATATAGCCGTTCAGTGCATAATATTATTATTATTTAAGTACCTAATTTTGCTCACTTGTATCCCTCTTTGACTTGAAATATGTTATTCTTACATAATTCTCACGACAGTAGCATATGTCAATTGCGCTGCAATCTTGACTTTTATTGTTCAAACGATGATCTAATCTTCTCCTCTGATATATTCCAACGCTATTGTTTGTGCCAACTGTTGGAGTCAGCTCTCCTCGTCCTCGTCACTTAGGCCATGTCTAGATTCAAGAATTCTCTGGTCTTCCTATGAAGTTGATGGATGTATGTCTGGACGTAAGTCGGTAATTTCATAGGTTTTATTGAAAACAAAAAAATTTAATAATTGGAACATGTTTGAGCATGGGAAGTCTGTATTCTCGTGTGAGGCAACTGCTCTACAACAGATCTAAAATGTACTTATATGAACGATAAATATTCAAGATATACCTTGAAATGGGTAAATGTATGCATGTCTTTACATTCCAGGAATTAGGGGACTAGAAAAGGTCATCAAGGTTTAAGGAGACCAGCTTTTACAACATATTGAAGCACGTTTTATTATATACAAAACTAGAGAACGCCAATGATTATGACTATGGATTCAGTTAAATAAATAAATAAAATGAGACATTATTTTTTTAATCATTTTAAAGAATAGAAGGCACGTAAACATTATTTTATTTGATAAAATTTATAATAATATTTAATCTTCATCGGTTTTTTTATTAAATATCAAACGCAGAAGTTGTTATTCGTAAATAATTTTATTTAAATCATAATCCCTGATGATAAAATTTAAATAGCTAATTAGGAAGTAAAAATTAAAATCTTTGAAACGTGCTCGTAAAAATAAGTACATGGGGGCTTCAAAGCACTAAAAGGCATTAAGATATATTTATCTTGGTGGAATTTAATTTCTGTAAGCGTATTTTCACGATTTGTTAAAAGGCGATTCTTTTAATTATCTCCATACATTATCCCGACGTAGTGATAGAGGAAAACGAATAGCTGTGTCTTTAAGCCGAATGGAAATTTCAAGAGAAAATGACTTTTGTCTAAGACGGGGGTATATTCAAATACACACAAACATTTCAAGACTTTATCTCTTTCATTTATTCTATTGACGTAATTAATTGATATGTAGATCCGATTTTTTTTGTAGGGTTGTAATTATAAAGATGGTTTTTAACTTCAATTAAAATAATCATTTTTAACTTCAATTACAATAATCATTTTTAACTTCAATTACAATTATCATTTTTAACTTCAAATACAATTATCATTTTAACTTCAATTTCAATTATCATTTTTAACTTCAATTACAATTATCTTTTTTTATATTCAATTTCAATTATCATTTATAACTTCAATTACAATTATCTTTTTAAACTTCAATTTCAATTATCATTTTTAACTTCAATTACAATTATCTTTTTTAACTTCAATTACAATTATCATTTTTAACTTCAATTACAATTATAATTTTTAACCGACTTTCAAAAACGGAGGATATCAATTCGACGTGATTTTTTTCGGGTTTGTTCAGCGATAACTTTTTACCATTTATCACATTATTCGATTTCTACGATTCATTAATTTTATTTATTAATTTATTTTTATTTATTCATTTACATTACTTCTCTGGCAACTAACAGGTACTATGTCAAATATTAATTTAACACGCACCCAATAACAAGTTGTCACATTTTGGAGACTTACAATATTTATCGTCTCACAGAGCCAGATTGAAAACACAATTAAAAACTGTGTCTCCACCGGGAATCGAACCCGGGACCTTTGGATAAGCAGACAGACACCTAACCAACTGATCCATGAGGGCCCACAAATTTATTTAAAGATTTACAGAATCAACAGTTTACATAGTAAATTGATAATGGGTAGCGATCTATCATGTAACGATTAGAAAGGAGACCATCTTCCAAAAAAAGGAATACGGTTCCATTTTGATTTGGTCAAGATCTGATCATGAAATCTGTGAGAAAATCTTTAAACTCGATTTAAATTATTAATTTTTAATAGGAAGGATTATTTTAATTTAGTAGAAATATCTGTAATTATCTGTAACGTTATATCGACAAAATACAATAAATTTCTTTGTTTAGTCATACTTCATTCTAATTACTACATTTAACAGATTTTTTTTTAAGTTGCAAGACTTGCAAGACTAAGACCAAGATCGAGTATGCCTTGCTCATCACTATGATTCATAATATAGTCGATTTCACTTGTGTAGTTATAAACTCTCAGTAGATAATAGGATTAACTCAAACATGATACGTTCATCAGTTCAACTTAATAAAGGATTATGAATTCAACCAGCCAGCCGTTTGTTTCCAGGTTAAATATTATATAGTTGGTAAATCGCATTTTGAATAAGGTCATTTTTACATGCAGTTGAAATGAGATCGCTGAGATGAATATGCAAAAGGACGATGTATGACAGGGTGGGAAATGAGGACATTAGGAAAAAATGTAAAACGAAGATTAATGTCATCAACAAAATGATTGTACGTTATTCATTTGTAAATGATTTTGCTACATTTGAATAATGAATACTACATACCTATATGCATTATGGTGGAGCGGTCGATATATAAAAAAAATAGAATTCCGTTTTTGCGTAGTTATTAAATGTTGCCAATGTTGCAATGAGCGGTGATAGCTCAGCGGTAAGGTCGTCGCCTCACATGCGTGAGGTCGATGGTTTGAATCCGGGCGGGGCACGCACCTCTGGATTTTCAAAAAATCAGATTTATATCACTAGCTATGTGTAGCTATGATCCAATTCGTCTGGTTCCCCTTTCTAAGGGTTTCGAAGTTCAGATGGCAGTCGCTTCAATGTAATAACCAGATTCGTCAATTCCAGGATCATGTTCAAAGCGTACCCCGATAGAAACGGGACAAAAGCGCTAGAGGGAAAAAGAGAGAATGCACATAAGCATTACGTATGTAAAATATTTTCAGAAACAATCTATTAGAAGTACTGCCCCCAGGCGCTCAGTTTTAAAAGAAATTAAAAATCTTGACATTTTCATTGGATCATTGTAAACCATGCTGATTGACTTTCCTTCAATTTTCAATGTAAAATCAGAAGAGAACATAGACAAAAATCAACCATTCAACTCTAACGATTCCTGCCGGATAGTCTGAAACTGGTGATAGATCCCATGATACAGCGAAATGATTTTACTGGCCATTGTGAAAATATATTAATTGCCATGCTAGCGGACGATCGAAAACATATTAGAGAACTTGCCCTTCGAAGAGTTTTTAACATGCATGATCGTCATACTGGTTTTACTCCTTTGTGAATATTTAAATAACAAAAATTCGAGATTTTTTCGATCTTATACACTGGGAAAATCCTACGGAAGCACCACTTACCAAAATTATACCCAGCGAAGTAATTTTTACGGAAGCGTTTGAAGACGATACTATAGTAGAATCCGAAATTTTGTCAGATTTTCGCGGGATTCCATGTCATACGTAAGCAACCGGAAGATGCATAAAGTTAGTGATAGAATCTTGCTTAGCAGTCTGTGAACAAACAAGAAGAGAAGGTTGGATTAGAAATAAGTTGGAATCATGCCGTATTATGCCCTCATTCAATACAATAAAAGAGTATAAAATTTAATTTTTTTTGGCCAAGTCTGCATTACACATGGTTTTTCAACTTTGAAATCTAAAAACACCAACTCCGACGCTTCGCAGCATATGTTATGTTATGAAGGTATATGGATTAACTCAGAATTCGGAGTACAACATTTAGTGTGTCTGTGTGTGTTTCCATTGTAACTTTTGATCCGCTTAATGCACAGAGCCCAAAATTTCAGTAAATATAGAAAGTTTACTTTTAATTTACTTACTTTTTACTTACTTTGGCTTAATTTTTAATTTTTGCTTTATTATTGTTCCAGTTACATTTTTCCATATACCTATCTCAAATATCAATACTAGCATTCAACGCTTAAAATTTCTATTAATCTGGACAAATAAAAAATATCTCAAAAATTATTTTTATGAAAAAATTCCAGGGATTCTGTAATTATTTTTATTAAGAATTTTTTTTCGGTAAATTTGTGTATTAAACTGCCTATATTTTAATTTTTTTAAATATCAGCAAACGCCGAAACACCTTAACTAGATAATTTAATTTTCTATAAAAAAGCAGCCCAAAGCACTAAAATCCCAAACTTTTTACATTGGCCCTCGAAGATGTCTTCAAAGCTCTTGATTGGTCTAAGAAAAGCCATTTAATTGTAGAGTTTCATTTAGCTTGAATTTTATCCTAATATTAAACCCTAAGTGTTCTCGAAATTATTTTCTCGTTATTGGTAAAACATACTTTCAATCTTCCTGTAGAGCCTTAAAATTAAAGATAATACCCATGAATCAAAAAAAAATATCTCAAACGCATAATCCTTCATTGTTATTATATTTTTTTTCTTAATTTTCCCCACAAACCTTGTATTTTTTGTTCTCTTTACTACTTTTATTTGACACTACAACTTATGTACCACAATTGTAATTTTTTATTCATTCCTTTAAAAATAAAAAAATATTATATTTTATTATGAATAAATATTTTTACCGAATTTTCCCTCCCCAAACACAAGAACCTTGTTCTTTATGGTGAGGAACCACAATTTATTAATTAATTAATTTATTTATTTATTTAATATTGCTTCTCGGGCAACTAACAGGTACTATGTCAAATATTAATTTAACACGCAACCAATAACAAGTTGCCACATTCTGGAGACGATATTAATCGTCTAACAGATCCAGACTGAACCGGGATCTGAACCAGGTCTCCACCGGGAATCGAATCCGGGACCCTTGGCTCAGCAGTTAGATATCTATCCAACTGAGCCACGAAGGCCGACAATTTATTTATGTTTATTTTTAGTTTTTATATTTCTCTGTAAAATAATATTTCTTTATTAAATAATAAAATTTAAAAAAATCTACATTAAAAGTGACCCCCCCCCAATGTGACCCCCCCCCTACCCGCAGTGGGCCGCGATGAAATTATCAAACGCTGACCGGTCCGCGGCGACAAAAAGGTTGGGGACCACTGCATTACACAATATCTACGGGGACTCTCAATAGTTTGATACTTTTTATCCATACATACATAAATACCATAAAGCTGTTAACATAATCGGGGCAGAAAAAAGGACTGACCACCATACTATCCCTTTCGGTCCTGCATTTTTGTTTAGGTAGGAAAAAAATCTTTAGATATATTTTTCATTTCTCGAAGGGCAGATAAATGAAAAATCACTTTTTTATTTTTTTTATTTGTTTTTGGTGTTTTAGGATGTGCACATTTGTGACCATCAGGGCTGAACTGTAGTACATTTTAGTAATATTTAGTATAATTGCATACAAGGTAATAATTTTTTAATAGTGTGAAATTTTCAAAATGGTGTGAATTTTTTTAAAACAATTGGATGATGAACTGGGGCAAAGATGAACATTGCATTAAATGCACATTACTCTTAATCTTGATGAGCGAAATTCCATCTTCATCGTTGTGGCTTCGAGGAACATTTTTTCTAAATGCATTGATAAATGGTCTTACTTTCCATAGCTATATTACAAATGAAAGATAATAGGTAAAATATATTCATGAAATTATGAATAAAAATATAAAATAGTGTTAAATTATAAAATTGATTGATTTCGCTGTATGAATTGAAATTCACTTTCAGTATCAATTGAGCCCTGTTGGTCAAATATGTGTACATCAAGATTTAACATTGATTTCAAATTAAATAAAAGAACTGATTGCGATATTAAGTTTATAATCCATAGGTAAGTTAAAAGTATTAATCATAAATAATAACAATAAAAAATAAGATATCATATTGCATTTTTACAAAAAAACTCATTTATTTGCTTACTTGACAATCTGGTAGCGCGAACAATGGCAACTGTCAAATGAATTAAAAAAACTTACTACTTTAACACAGAGATGGCAGTGAGCTTGCATTTATATTCGATCCCGAACATTGGGTACTAGATATTGGCACAAAATTTGAAATATCATTAAGAACAAAATATTTGTGTATAAGAGTTTCATTTTCATGGTCATTTTTGTGACCACCAGGGCCGAAAGGGCTATCCTATCATGACATATCTGTTTTGTATAGAAAACAAAATGTCTTAAATGATTCAATAATTTGGATTTAAGGATTTAAAGTTTGGTATGTATTCTTCAACTATACGTACTATCGCCATTGACAGTTGGATCACATGTGTTACATGCAACTTGTATAAACAACGCAACGTAAGAAGCTTAAATAATATTATACAAAAATGTAATATAATATTATTATATTTTATAGAATATTACAATATTTTATAGAATAAAATATTATTTTATAGAATATTATATTATTTTATAGAATAAAGAATATGCATAAATGCAGATGAGGTGATGGATGCGTGAATAGAAAGAGAACTGATAAGACCATATCGAATGCGAAGATATTTGTAAAATGTATCAGAATATGCATGAATACAGATGAGGTGATGGATGCGTGAATAGAAAGAGAACTGAGGAGGCCATATCGAATACAGAAGCTATGTATTTTTAAAATGTATCAGAATATGCATAAATACAGATGAGGTGATGGATGCGTGAATAGAAAGAGAACTGATGAGACCATATCGAATGCGAAGCTATTTTTAAAATGTATCAGAATATGCATGAATACAGATGAGGTGATGGATGCGTGAATAGAAAGAGAACTGAGGAGGCCATATCGAATGCAGAAGTTATTTTTAAAATGTGGCATGTACATCTTGAATTCGGTTTTTGTCCGTCCTATTTTTGTCTTACGTGATATAAAGATATATTCTTCTCTTTTGGGCAAAGATTTCAATTAATTTCCTCACACAATATCCCATGTGAAGGGAGCTTTGTGCTGCTTTCAACGTATTAATTTATCACTTCGAGCAGGTGGCGATAAAGTGTACGGGGAATATTTTTGAATGTTCCCAAATATATATTAGACTTGAGACGAAAAACTTTTCCATTTGCAAATAAGAAAATCTCTCCTTTTTTCCACTAGATTTAATACATTTTGTCAACTACAGTACTCACACGCCGCCAACAGAACACCGAAGAATTATTCATTTGACATGCAGTAAAAGAACAACAATATACATAATTAGGTACCAATTTTAGATTTATGTAATTGATCTCGCAGTGTTTTTTTGTAATGAAAATATTGACAGCTGTATGCCTACTTACACTTCTTTAGCAAATCAATGCGTCAATTGTAAATCTACATAAATAAAACAAAGTCAGGTTAGTTACACCATTTATTACTCAAGAACGGCTGGACCAATTTATTGTGATGATCTCTTATTTGATGGATTCGTTGGACTCTGCCCTAAATAGCAGAATTATAATTAACTTAACGCAGTAAAAAATATTCCAAATTGAATAACCAAATAAATTGAAAAACACTGCGATGTGATCATGAAAGTGTTATTGAATTTTTATTTTCTTTTATGGCGATGGCTGAATTAATAATGATATTAATAACAATTCAGTATCTACTACAAATAATAACACTCAATTATTAGGTAATATAACCATTATACACTTCCTCGAAATAATGAACAGATCAATGCGTAAAATTTGGAATAATTCACCCATCCAGATACTTAATATGTCAAAGGATTAGGCTCTGAGGAGGTCTCTATACTACCTATTAATCCTACTGATTCCCGTTCAAAAAATCTTTAATGATTCTACATGAATTTATTATTACCGATTTTTGCATTTTTATTATTAATTTTTCGATAAAACTAAAATTTCCAAATTACGGTTAAACGATTTTGGAATAATATAAAAAATATATTATCTTAATAAACTTTTGAACTCAATATTTTTTGTATTCATGTTATTGCGTTAATAAAATCCTAAATAAAGTTTAGCTAAAAGTCAACACGACATTCATCGACTGTTTGGCGGTACGACGTTCGTTGGGTCAGTTAGTTATTTATAATATTAAAATAAATTCATATAACGTCAGTTGTCACCCGTACTTATGACGGATATATCCGTCATTGGTCAAATAACTCGTCAATTGTTCAAAATGTAAGTACCATTAACTTACACAAATATGCACCTAAGAACCGAGCGCCATGCACTACTGTCTTTGCATAAATTTATCGATAGTATTTATTTATATTTTTGCACACACTATAAACATTCATAGAGGCTCGTCTGTTATTTTTATACTTTTAACGGTTTCTTCTATGGAGATATTTTTCACGTGGTCATATTTTTGGCCGTCCTGTAACTCTCAGACCTTATCTTTCAGCTCTTCTTATATTTGGCATTTACTTAACTCCAAAAATATGGATAGTATAAAAATAAAAACGCTTATTCAAGTATATTTGTTGATTACAGTTTTACTCAGCATAACCTTGACAAGTTGAAGAGAGTTTTTGTCGTTTCGTGATAACAAACGGAAAACAAAGGAACTTTCGCAGATAGTTTCTATGTTGATACCTAACTGATATCTCTGTTTTAAGTTCCAACAGAAATATCATTGTACGACTTATAACGATGATATCAAGTCGGTAATTCTCATTGATCAAAATTAAAATTTAAAACTACGTCTTAAAAGTTCCTAATATAATACATGTTAAAGAAATCACGCCCCTAGGCCAACGCACGATATGTCACAAAGTGCCCGTGTGTCTTGATGATGATAAATGAATCCAAAAGAAATATATACAAAAGGGAAACTAGGAAGGGGTTGACAAAAGTGTCATGACCTGTCTCGAAATAATATGGACTGACAAGGCCATCCCTGAGACGTCTTAAATTGAATTTGTCTAAAAGTGTGTACTCGTAGGTATATAATAATATACAGTTGTCTACTATTTTCTTTTTACGTAAAACAAAATTAATTCTGAAAATGTTCCGACTCAATCAATGACTGACCTTAATCTTTTATTCATAGAAGACTGCTGGTAATATCTACTTACTATTTTTCTTAAGACACGACAGTTTAATCTCATGTGCGAGTATGTTTTGAATTGAAATATAAAAAAACCTCGATTCTCGCGAATCAGAATCTTTTTTTCGTATTTATATTTTTCTTGGTTTTTATATTTAAACTTTTTTTAACCCTTCAAAAATGACGGAATTCAATGTATGTTTTAACCTTCTGCACTCTACGTTTTACTGGTATAGATGGAACTTATTTCGTATGAAGTAGGTATACTAACGTTGTTGTTATCTCACATATTCTATGCGCTCCTGATATTTAAACCGTATTTATTAGATCGCTTTTCTCGCATTATTCAATTCAAAGAAATACATTTCTTAGTCTATGCATGCTCTCGTGATATTTGGTAAGCGACCGATACGCCATCAGCAGCACTACGCGAATCACACCGTTTGTAATCATATTGATGATTCTAAATGATATTTTGATTAAAAACTGATGAATATTGTCAGTGGCGTAAAAAATATATCGATCGAGACCAATCGAGAAATAGGGGCCTGTATTTTTCGTACGTCGATATTGATATTTAATTAATTGATGAAGAAAATTCATCCTGAATTTAAATAAGAATATGAATTGAAACACTACACACAATCTTTAGCAATCCATCAGAGCTGGTATTGAATCCTAATTCGTCCAATTTCGTTCACTTACATCGCAAGTGTTTATTTGAGGGTACATAATAATATGAAGATGTTTATGTAACTATGGGACTTATTTGTTTTAAGGACATATTCATTCTTTAAAAAATGTAGCGTAAAATTAAAACCGCGTATATTCGAAAAACTGTGCGATAATTCTCATACAAACGTCGGCCACAAATAAGCTTTCTCTTGGTAGATTTGCACGTACTAACACCGTCCTTATATTGTATCTACGTCCAAAAACGAATCTCGTAGAAAAGCACAAAATATTGTTTAGTATAATGATAATACTATTTTTATATAAAGTCTGTGTATTCATTTGAAAGCAATTTAATATGAAACCCATATTTCTAATTTAAGATTACTGGTAATAATATATTATTTCGGCTTTTATTATATAACGTAGTTGCTTGTGGCGAGATGGATTAAGTGTGTGATCGAAAAGATGATAATTATTTTTCTCTATCATTCTTATTCCGAGAAGGAAAATAATCACTTTGAGCAAACACAATGCACGTTATCCTTCTTTGCCTCGTTGGATGGACCACAAAGCAAATGTTATTAAAGGATATCAGATTTTTCTTTTATATCATTGTAACACTTTTTCTCAGTATTTTATTTGTTATGTGAATTAGATCATTTTTTATTTCATGAGAATGTTTTCGAATCACATTTATCAGGTATATAAATGTGTTGGAAAGTAAATTCAAATATTGTCTTTGTCCAACTGTCGATTTGTTCAAGAGAATTTATTTATCATTTCGACAAAGTATCAAGCCATGATAGTGTGAGATTTGTATGCAGCTAGAACGCTGAAAATTGGTATAAATATATACAAATATAAAATCTCAAATTCTTTTTTTTTCAAAAACGTTCCAGAGTTTCTAAAACATTTCTTATTAAGAAAAAACATTTTTTATGATAAATTAATGTGTTTAACTGCCTATATTTCCATTTTTTTAAATATGAAAAAAAACCGCAACACGCCGATAAAGATAATTTTATTTTGTATGTCAAATGTCAAATAATTATTTAACACGCACCCAATAACAAGTTGCCACAATCTGGAGACTTACGATGTTAATCGTCTCACAGATTCAGACTGAAAACCCAATTAAAAACTGTGTCTCCACCAGGAATCGAACCCGGGACCCTTGGATCAGCAGTCAGATATTTAAGCAACTGAACCACGAAGGCCGACATATATACCTACATGTTTTGTAAAGAAAACAAAATATCTTTATATTTTAATTTGTGTTTAAGTGTTAATAATTTGGTACGTATTTATCAATGTTACATGCAACTAGTAATATTCAATAAAATACAAATACAAATCGCACCTACTCAATTCAAGTATGATAGTCTAATAGATAGCAACGTCTAAATAATATTTTATAATTTTTTTTTTTTTTTCAATTTCTATAAGTACCTACTTAATACTAAATAGTATATAAGGCTCTCTGGTGACGGACATCGTTTGACCGATATAGATCGGTTAGTGCCTTAAATGAATTAACAGTCAAAATAAATTTTTATTTTTTTATTTTATTGGTGTTTCTTGTAAATATAATTTGTACACTGTCGGTTTTATTGTCAAACGCCAATTTCTTCCAACAAACCAAAGTTAATGTTAAAATACAAAACAATGTGTTACTATGGCGATAAGGTAATGATATGACAAAAATTAAAATAAAAAGATTTATAAAGAAAACAGAAAATAAGAAAAAAAAAAAAGAGTGAATACAAGAACAGTTTATAGCATAATGGAAAAGATGGGTGATGGGAGAGCGGTTAGCGGGCTGGATTAGTAACCCAGTTGTTGCGAGATCAACCAGGACCTATTTCGTAGTATAAGCATTTATGCTTAATTTAGAGGATGTATATGTACTTGTTAAAAGGATATATTCATATTCATGAATAAGTACCTAATGATGAGATATTTTTGCTTAAGGGGGGGACTGCTGCCAACGTACCTATTTTTCAATTTGATATACCATCATTATTTCTTATTAAATCGTTTTGAAAAAAATAATTTACATAGTTTGGATATTAATAAACAAAAAGATACCTTAACTTTTTGGTAATGTTCTGAATAAATTCTTGTAGAAAAATAATGGCATACCCCGATTTTCAACGTTTATCATATATTTTTAATAAACTATAAGGCTTAGAATAATATATATTTTTTTAAATTAAAGAAGACAATAATATCTAGAAAAATGTGATATGACGTTGCATTAATGCTTCAGGTTTAGTAAATAAACCTAAATAACATTTATTTTCCATTCTGCGCCATTGCGGTTTAAATTTTTGGTTTATTTACTTAACCTGATGCGTTAATGCAACGTCATATCATATATTTCCAGGTATTTTGTTCTTCTTTAATTTATAAAAAAAAATATTGCTCTATACCTTATATTTTTTTAGAAATTTAAGATAAATGACAAAAATCGGGGTATGCTTATTATTTTTGTACAAGAATATATACAGAACTTATGTTAAGGTACCTATATTTCTCTTTATTAATATCCTATTCTCTTTATTAATATCAAAAAGTTAAGGTACCTTTATTTCTCTTTACTAATATCCAAACTAACTAGGTTATTATTTTCAAAATGATTCGTTTAGTAATAATGATGGTATATCAATTTGAAAAAATAGGTACGTTGGCAGCAGTCACCATCTTAAGTATTTTTTTTAATATGCGTGACATAGCCGACGTAGACTATTTCATAGTACCTATTGCTGATTGTACTTCAAGTAAAGAGCCAAAAAAGTCAGTACTGTTTAGTGATTAATTCTATGGTAAGTCAAGAAATTTAGTAAATTTTTAAGAAAGTTTCTATCTACATTTAATAAACAAATTGTTAATCGTTGTAGGCACATCAATATTGTCTCTTGTAATATTTATACTTCATATTATAATATGCCTTCATACGTACGTTGCAAACTCATTGAAATAATTCCAGTAGGAATTAAATAATTTATCTTACCCATAATCGTTGTTGAATTGAATTCCATTTCGAAGTCGCTAAATTTTTAATTTCCAAAGTGGACGAAAACGAATGATGGAAAATCCCAAAGTACATTTCAAATAAACTTCAACCAACTCTCATTATTTCGCAGTACTGAATCAGAATTTACCAATGCCCCGAGGTATTCTGTATTGTGATCTTGATGAAGAACGGCCAGCCAAGAATTTGCAAATGGTTACAAACTGGGAATATACATAATTAGATGCCAATAATATTCGATGAAATTCTAGCAACCTATGTATGTACATCAAAGTCAAATTTCAGCTATTCATTTCATTGTCTGTTGAATATTTGATATTGTATAATGACCTATATGACATTAATAAAAATTAAATATTTTCCTTATAATATTATTTTGTTTGCATTTAAATATCTTGTACCTACATATTATGTAATGTATGTTGACATTTTCTGTCATCATATTCATATCATTTAAATATTAACTAACCTCAAGTCGATTTTTTTTCATAGCTGAAACATTACGATATTTTACAACTAAATGTTAAAAATACTCTTTCATTTTGTTGTGATTGTCAACATATTTTTGAAAACTGTAAAATATTGGAATATCAGATATTAAAAAAAAAAACTTTTAGTTTTTAGCACGTGTTACTCACACGGCCGATTTCGATCCGACCGCTTTTTCATTCGGACGGATGACGTATAAAAAATGACCTGTAAAAAAAATTAAATATTTCTTTTAATATCTATAATGAAATAATAAACCTATATCATAAATGCTGTATTGTGAGGCACCGGCTTAGAATAATGCTTCCACTATTTTCTCTAATAATAACATACTAGACCCTAGATACATGGACTGCTCGGAGCAGTCGGTTCAACTGCAACACCACTGCTTCAAACTGCCAGCGTTCATTCAGTAGTCAAATATACAAGAGGCAAAATAATATCTCGGATAGTTCAGGAATTAAGTTTCTCAATTCTGTCACTGTGAAGTACCTACAGAGTAAAGGATAGCGTCAATACAGGCGCAGCGGACGGAGCGCATCAGACGGATTTTAGAATTCTTTGTATTAGAATTCATATAAGTGCGTCCACTGATCGGCAGCGGACGGAGCGCATCAGACGGATTTTAGAATTCTTTGTATAGGAATTCATACAAGTGCGTCCACTGATCAGCACCGGATAGAGCGCGCGCATCGGATCATCGGAATGCCGACGCCGCGCCAGGAGAAGCAATAATCCGCTCAGTTCTGTCATTTTTGTTAATGAATTTTCTTTGGTGATATCATATCGCCATTTTTAAGGAAAATTGTCATTTAAATTGTTTAAACTATATTTAAATAAACCACTATAATATAAATTCGAATCTATGGATGCTTAGATGTAATCACGCGAAAACGGCTGAAAGATTTTGGATGAATTTTGGTATTGAGATATGTTGGTCTATCCTATAAAAGGCTATGGGCTATATATTTTTTAAATTCATTCTAATTAATTTTCATTCAATATTTTCAATGAATAAAATAATATACGATCCGAGCATGCGATTACCAAGCCGAAGAATAATTTGTGTATTTGTATTTACTATGGAAAATTGTCGACAAATCCAAATGACATTTGTGTCGGTAATCCGATTGGTGCGCCTCTGTGGACGCTAGCCTTAAAAGCACACGTGTATGTCGTGATTCACTTAATAAGGCATTGCAAACACCTGTCCCTGGATATCCCTAATTACGTGATGTGCCATGATGGTGTAAATGAATGAAATAAATGATTTTTAATCATATTTTTATGTTTCATTGTTGTATTTCACTAGAGACATTCCAATGTTGGGGAGTTTGAATAAAAAATATAAAATTTTGTTATGACTGAAAGTTTTGTTTTCAAATTCTTTTTTAATTGTTGTACTAAAAACTTTTTGATATGTCGTGAAGTTCAACGACGTGACGTACGCAACGATAAATTAAGTATTCGTCAATTTTGGATAGTGTCACGATGAATCAGTTAAAAAGTTATTTTCGTGGCGCGGTTATCCGTTTTGTGACCCCAATCTATTAAACTGCCTTTAGCCTCGGGGTGTTATTTTATTCCCATTTCATCTGAATTCCTGTCTCCCAGGAGAAATATTAGGGCTAGGTATTAAGCCATCCACTAGAAATTGTATCTTCATCACGGAGATATATAAGTATTAATGAATTGATCAGACCTGCTCGTGTGAAAAGAATTTCATTACAAGTAAAGAGAAAACGAAATTTATTTGTGATTTGATAGAAATATTTGAAATTGGTGACATGGACGGCGGAATGCGGGAAGTTGTCAAAGGAAAATAAAACAAGACTTGGGAAGTTATTTAATTTCGTTTTAGCAAATCTAGTATATTAAAACACCCTTTTACGGGTGATAGATTTGATTGTTGAAAATATAAAAGAAAATATTTTAATATGTAATTGAAGAATTACAACTAAAAAAAGTGTTTTATTATTTCTCGATGGAAAAGGTATACTTCCGAATACGCGTCGTGTATAGTTGAACTCAATTATTGGTTTATTAATTACAATTTACGACTGAAAGGCCTTTTAAAAATAAAAAAAATAAAACAGTATTTAAGCATGATAATACATACAAAATCAGATTATATTAAAAACAGAAATTATGTATAAAAAATGAATATATGCATATAAATAGTTATGAAAAAAAGCAGATTACAAATCTAAAGTAATAAAGCAATCAAAATGTTAGTGTCTGTGTGTTTGTGTGTGTGTGTGTGTGTGTGTGAGGGTGTGTATGTGTGTGTGTGTGTGTGTGTGTGTGTGTGTGTGTGTGTGTGTGTGTGTTTGTCTCACGCCTTCTGAAAAACCAAGATCATCTAAAAATCTAATTTATGTGCGAACGTGTACCTGTATACCTGATGCAGTGTCACGCTAAAAATAATGCGATAAAAATGCTGAATTTTAAAAATATTTCAATTATTTTTTTCATACAAAATTTTCCAAGTCGTATCTGTCAAAAAAGTGTACATTTTGCACGCAAATATCTGTTAGTTTAAAAGTTAGAAGTACGTATTTACACGAAAAAAATTTACTTTCAAGTATAACTTAGCGTTTAAGTGAAAAACATGGTGAATATTTTGTATAATTATAATGTTTAACTTATTTTTAAAGTAAGCGTTTTGTACATAAATGCCGCCATTTTAATATCTTTTCATACAATATTTCATTTTCCTACCGAATGAATATGTTCTTGAAAATAATAAACCTTTAAAATAAATATAATTATAAAATAATAAAATGAAACACAAGACATTACAGCAAGTTTTAAGACGTATATTGTAAAAGTCTGTTAATTATTAGTAAAGATATAGGCATAATAAAATTGCATAATTTGTATATAATATTTGATATTTCGGACAATTTTCATTTTTATGGCATCGAATAACAAACCAATGTAGGTACCTACATATTATTCAAAAAATGTCTACAAACCATTTGATATTTTTTACATGTTCTATGGTTACTATGGTAACGGACACATTGTGATATTCAAATAAAATTTGTTATAAATCGAATTCGAATTAATTTAGAACATCATTGTAGGTAGGTACCTACATACCTAATACTACTTAAAAACCAACAATATACTAATTTCGTATAGGAAAATTATTAAACTATCTTAGGTTAACTACAATACACATGTCATTCAATATACAAACTATTTCCTATAGTGAAATTCTTCTTTTATTTAAGTAGACCTTTGGGTGATTTTTTATACAAACTATTTCTTGGAGTTTAATTCTTCTTCCTCTTCTTTTGTGAAGTCATTTGGGACAGTTCATAAATAAACTATTTTCTATTGTCTATTTTTTCTTTTTCTTAATTTATGTAGACTTTGGGTGAGTTTTTATACAAACTATTTTCTATAGTCTAATTCATCTTCTTCCTCTTCTTTTATGTAGCCCTTTGGGTGAGTTTTTATACAAACTTATTCCTATTATTTAATTCTTTTTCTTCTTATTTTATGTAGACCTCTGGGCCAGTTTTGATACCAACTATTTCTTTTAACGTATTTCTTCTTTTTCTAATTTTATGTAGACCTTTGTTGAATTTTGTATAAACTAACTTCCTATAGTCTAATTTTTCCTCTTTTATGTAGACCAAGGGAGAGTTTTCATGCAAACTTTTCCTTTAGTCTAATTCTTCTTCGTCTTCTTTTATGTTGACCTTTGCGTTAGTTTTTATACAATATATTTCCTGACGTATAATTATTCTTCTAATATGTAGACCTTTGGGTCAGTTTTTATATTAACTACTTTCTATAGTCAAATTCTTCTTTTTCTTATTTTTTGTAGATCTTTTGGTTAGTTTTTATACAAACTATTTCCTTTAGTCTAATTCTTCGTTTTCTTATTTAATGTAGACGTTGGGTGAATTTTATATAAAATATTTCCTATATTTCAATTCATCTTCTTCTTCTTTTATGAAGACCATTTGGTCAGTTTTTTATATAATACATTAACTATTGTGTAATTCTTCTATTGCATCTTTTATGTAGACCATTGGGTCAGTTTTTATTACAAACTATTTGTTATAGTCTTATACTTATTCTTTTTTTTCATTTAGTCTTTTGGGTAAGTTTTAAGTCTTATAGTCTATTGTATAGAAATATTATAAACAACATGCACACTTGACGAAAATACATAAAACGAATGGGATGTGACCATCACTAGAATCTTCTCAATACTTTTTTTCAATCGAAATTTACACCATTTATTATATCATCATATATTGCTTAATTTTCAATAACTACATATTTGATTTTGATGACAATATAATAAAAAAATCGGGGTTGTGGCCATTACTGGACTCTTCACAACGTTTATATTCAAATTAAAAACTATTTAAGTCTTCTTCTGTAATGTAGATCAGTTTTATTGTGAAAAAATATAATAATCTATAGGTATGCACACTTGACGAAAAATATAAAAACGAATGGGATGTGACCAACACTAGAATCTTTTCAGTACTTTTGTTTATTTAATTTTTAAGCCATTTCCCATCATCCAAAATTACTAAATATTTAAAACACATTTGCGTTCGATGACAATATATAAAAATAGGGGTTGTGGCCAAATCCAAACTCTTTACATATTTAAAACCATTTACCATAGTCCATGCGTGCAGAAATTGTATGTACCTACTTATATATAAAAACAAATGGGTTGTGGCCATCACTTGAACATTTTACATCGCTTAAACTCAACTAAATTTCAAACTACTTTTCATACTACGAATTAGCAAATATTTTTTGTGACAATATTATATAAACGATTGCTTATTCCTTCACTAATTTACATTCTTGGCCAACGGCGGGACATAAAAGCTAGTAGAAAACAAGAAAATAAGAATCCAAAATAAAAAAGAGTTTATACAAAAACCATAAAGTTCATTATAAAAATATATAACATGTTATTTGCATCATAATAACTATAACCATGGACTGCTACAAAAGTTACCATCAAATTCATTTTAAGGATAGGGGATGCAGTTAAATTATTGGTTAAGTAATTTTTGTATTGGGAAAATATTTAATATATGGCTATAAGGGAATTGTGTTTGGTTATTAATTTTATCATTTCTCATATAAATTATATTATTTCTCATATTACGTTTTATCTGATTTCCCAAATTTCCAGGATGTCCAATGTGTCACTTAAATTATTATGAATAATTTTCACGCCTAAATAATCTTCTTTTCGATAACATAATTTGAAAATTCTAAGTAATGACATCTCAAATGCTCCTTTACTCTCGTTTCTAATGTTATCCAGCCTACACCTCCATCCATTATGGTTAGGTACTTTAAGTCTATATATTGTACATTTATTTTAGTATACTTTGTATCCTCCTATTATTGTTCTCGTTACATGTAGAGGAATTTTTATTCAATCAAATAATTGTAGTGGTGTACACAACGTTGTGTTTCATGTTATTTAATTTTTTTGCAAAATGATACCACAAAGTAAATAAACAATCGTTTATCGATGATATATTATAACAATGTTTATGAGTTGTGTGATTTTTTTATTAATAAATAAATTTATATTATCATGATCATAACTTTAAAAGTTATATTCATATTTTTTTTATTAAAAATAAATTTATATTATCATGCGTAACTTTAAAAGCTATCTTCATCGCTTCAACATTGCTCCCTCTTCCTCATATCAGTTTGGCCAATGTCCGGACCAAACTTCGGAACACATCCTTTGGGAGTGTTCCCACCCAATTGTGTCCTCTTACAGATCAGAGCTCCTCGTTGCTGTCCGTGGGCCTCTTCAAGGTCCCATTGGTCATGCGGATTTAGTGATCTCGAAGAATAATTATAAAGCCTTCAAACGATTTTGCCATAGATACGGTGCCTTATTATCCGAAGATTCCCACTGACTTGTTTGTTCCCAGAGATCTTGGTCACTTCTCTGATGCCCTATATATACGGATATAATTCGTCGGCAGTCCGCAAGTGTGAATCTCGACTTGCACTTGCTGATTGTTCTTTTTGCACCATGGTGCCGACATTGCTAATCTATAGGGCTCCATGAACTACTATTCGTGCCATGCATTGTTTTTTTTTTGTTGTTGTTCATTCTAGCGTTCTGCGAAGGGGCCGTTGACGGTCCCCATATGCGGAGCGGGTGGTGGTGAAAGCAAAAAAAATATCATGATCTTAAAGCTCTATGTATATTTCATCAGTTTAAGAAAGCAGTTGTTCTGTGTACTGTGTTCCATCATGCATATTCAAATTATTTTTAAAATTCATTCTTTTGTTGAGGCGTTATACCTCACTCCCTCATTGTTGTCACCATGACCATATCTCTTACAATAACAAATGCCCTTTGTGGAATCTTTTTTTTTAAAACGAGTCCATAATATTTTGGGGTTTTATTGCGGAAGAATGGAATAACGCAATTGTATTCCGCGAGATTATTGCATAATCATGGCGGCGTTATTATGCGCACCCCATCAAAACCCTCGTTTTGACGGAATATTTTTTCGCCACATTTTATTTCACCGTGGCGTGTCGTCGCGTGGCGATATTTATTTCGGCGTGTCGAAATTTCGCCGACGAATGCCACACGATTCTTTAAGTCCTGTCATAGGACGATTTGTAATTAACGCAGAAGAATGTTTTCTCGTGTAAAATATATATTATATAAAGCGACTGCCATGGCATACTGGTATCTAAGCCATTTGACTTCTGTGCCGGTGTACCAAGTTCGACTCCCAACAGAGGAGACATTTATTTAAAAAAAAATAACGTAAATCTAAATTCTCACGTAAATCTAAATTCTCTGGGTTGAAAACACCAGAGAACTGAAATAAATTTCCATGTGGTTGCAATAAACTCACCATAGATACGGGGGAGGAGAGGGGAGGGGTAAGGAATTTTCGTAATGGGGTGGTGTAATTAAATCAACATGAAACATAAGGCTTCAATAAATAAAATAAAACATTACAAATAAATATTAATTAATTATTATCAATTTCACTTAATTTTATAAAGCAATGGTTCTATAGGCATTTTTTTATTATCTCCCGCGAGTGCTTGCACTCTGGTATTTCTTGCGTATTTTTTGTCCTCACTACCCCAAGGGTATATTATGGGGGGGGGGGATTAGATATCGATTATAGACTTAAGAACTCATTCGATTCTTTTCTAATTTTGTATATTTGTATGTATATCTAATACTAGCTTAGACCCCAATAGATTTTGAAGGATATCTGGTCAGTGCTTCTCAATTTTTCAACTGTCGAATATTTCAAAGTGACCCCAAGCTCAGGAAACTTAAAATTTGATATTTTTATTTTCAAATTGCATAAAAGGCACATCACTTTCATAAAACGGCATTGAAAAAATATCAATTTTACGTTATAAATTATTTAAATAAAAATTATTGAAAATTTTCCATACAAAATTTGAGTGACTTGGTAGTGAGGAGAATAACGTTGGCCACAGTTCGCTCGTTTTATATGTTTTTGAGTGTTTATATTGAATCTTTTAATGAATTGTAAATACATAAAGAAAAAACTATTTAATACGTTATTTTTGGGTGAACACTGAACAGTAAACATGTTGAATATATTATGACTTAACTTTAAAAAATCACTCATCTCTGAATAACAATAGCGTACATGATATTTTAAAACCGGTTGAATTAAAAATTATTCATTAATTATTTAAATTATTAATAATTAGCCACTGCTCTATAAAACAGTTTTTTTTTTATATTGGGCACTTTTCTTTTTAATCTGTGTAAGTTTCGATTTCAATTTACACAGATGTCAAAATACATATTGTTAAGGTTTGAAACTATTTTGGTGTTAATAGGTACATTTTAAAAACAAAATAAAAAGCACACCCCTATATTATTTTCATATTTGACAAAAGTTAATTATGCCTACGTTTTGCTAATAATTTCTATTCGTTTTAAATTGCCTCAACTCAAATGATCAAAGGCAAATTAATTAGTATTCTGTACTCTGAAATATATATTATATATAATAGGCGTGATGACAGTAAGAAAAAATCATTGAAATTATGATTTTATAAAATAAAATATGTTATAAAGATTTGAAAAAATATATTTATTTTCATTTTAAAAGAGCGAATAATATTAATATTATTAAAATAAAAATACAAAATATGTTTGTCCGCCATTTTATGTGAAACACCAATCAGAGCGCATGACGTCACCATATTGTTACTGTCAATTGTGTTTGTTACTGTCAACTGTAGTGTTGTTCGAAATGGCTATTTTTTAACAAGCTATATGGAATATGCTGCTTATTTTTAACATGCTATTTTTATTTATTGATTTATTTGGTTTATTTGGGACAATAAACCAAATAATATCGCTATCCGCTCTATTGAATCGTTGACGCATCTGTTATAACACGCACCGAGTATTGTAACGTGGTGGAGAATATTTAACGTTTCAGAAATAAATAACTTGGTGGCTTTCATTGCTTGATTATAAAATAAAATGATGTTATTATATTGTTTGTGGGAGTTGTACAGTGTTACATGAGGTTGAAATGGAAATACACAATGTATTATGATGAATCTAATATACATATGGGATAATTGTTTTGATTCATATACATATTATGATTAATATATTAAAAAAAAAATAGAATGTTATGTAATAGGTGTGATGACTGTAAGAAAAAATCATTGAAATTATGATTTTAAAAAATAAAATAGGTTATAAAGATTTAAAAAATGTACTTATTTTCATTTTAAAGGAGTGAATAATAATATTATTAAAGGAGTGAATAATCTGCATATAAATAAAAGAGACCTGGTAAGATTGTCGTTCTGGATTTGCACATGTTTGTGCACGGCTAAATTCATGTCAGTCTGTCTGTCTGTCTTTCGTTTGAAACCTTACTATGTCAAAATCGTCAATTTTACAGTAGAGCAAAAATCTTATAATATTACATTTTTATAATATAACATTTGAAACAGTATAAAAACACAAAGCCTCGCGAGCTAATGTTTTTTATGTTATTTTCAAAAGAAAGTATGTTTTAATGTTATATAATAAGACTTATAGAATGCTTTTTTGCATTACTCGCCGAGTCGCCAAAATTGATTTATGAGAATATATCCTTACGGTTATTATAATGCACACTGATGCCAACGTAAAATTTTGTTTGTTCCCGTCATAGCCAGAGCTCAAAAGGCACGAAATAATAAAATCCTACATAGGGAGAGGGAACAATTTACACGGAACAAGTGTTTCCTTTTGCATTGTGGGTCAGATTTGCTTTACTTGCATTGTTTTACTGATTTAACTGTCAAAATGGTGATTCTTTACAAGTGGCCTACAACGCCAATTGTATTGATTTTTTGTTTAAAGATAGTCAATATTATACATATTTCGGGAAAAATATTCTTTTTTTGTGGTAACGCCTAATTTTTTTTTAAAAAATACGAAAAAATATATAAAATGGTTGGTTTTCGACATCTATCGGAAAATTTTCAAACTTATGGAAACACAATATAAAATCATTTTTACAAAAAATATTTTTATTTCTACGAAATTTTGTAAAACAGGGATACAGTTTAAAAATATATAAGATTACAAAATATTTAAATACCTTCTACTTTCGTGCAGGTCTTGAAATTTAATTATTATTTAACTATGGAGTATTATTTGAATGACATCACAAAAGCGCCGCAATGCGTTTAAAAATATAAGTTTTCTTCCGATGAGAATAATATCGAAATAATAAAAAGATCATCAAAATGAAATAATATTATTATCAACATCTATTGATTATTGATTACAGTTTAAAAATATATAAGATTACAAAATATTTATATACCTTCTACTTTCGTGTCAGGTCTTGAAATTTAATTATTATTTAACTATGGAGTATTATTTGAATGACATCACAAAAGCGCCGCAATGCGTTAAAAAATATAAGTTTTCTTCCGATGAGAATAATATCGAAATAATAAAAAGGTCATCAAAATGAAATATTATTATCAACAACTATTGATTATTTATTATAAAATAATGTATGCTGTGCACGTTACAACTTTAAAAACACATTCGTTCTATATGGGCAACCCAAAGTTTGGATTAATTGGACTAACATAAATAAAAAAAATACTTATGTACTTATTTAAAAATAATCAAAATGAGGTAATTAACTACATTTTGATGATGGAGAATAGAGTACTCATCATAATATGCCCATGAGACACAAAGCGAAGATGCAGGTCGATAAATTGCAGCATCCAGAGTAATTTATCTTTTCACGGCACTCACGGTTAAGGGCAAGCGTTCGTTCTTCCTCGCGGGTGCTCAGGTTGACGTGGCCAAGTCTTCATGGACTATTGGCATCGTCATGGGCATGTTCATGGGGCGTGTGGCTGGGGCCATGTGTCCATGCGGAGTAGCCGCAAAAACAACACTGGCAATGGACTGGAAGCCCGCACCTTGTGAAGTCCACTAGACATTGTGACGTCCACCAGGTGTTGGTTAACACTGTACCGAATATATTTTTTAAGTACCTACCATAAAAGCTTCGTTTCATTTTGTTGCATGAACCGCCGAAGGCGGCCATTTACCGCGCAGCGGTAAAAAGTAGGCTGAAAGCCCTAGCTTAGAAGCTGAGCGAAGCGATGCTTCTCAGCTAGTAATATTATAAATATAAAAATACAAAATGTGTTAGTCCGCCATTTTATGAGAAAAAACAATCAGAGCGCACGACGTCATAGTATGGTCGCGTCAATTCTTCTGATAGTCTTCAATACAATATACGCATTAATTGTCGGTCTGGACAATGTTTATTTTGGTGTTTTTGATATATTAATATTTTAATTAGGTACTTAAAACTAAAACAAAACAATAAAATAGCAATGGAACAAGGATTCATCAAAGCAAATAGTTTCAATTTACCTAGATACTCGCCTACCTATCGGGGGATACTATGGGCCGGTATTACAGTGTCAGTTTAAGAGCTAAACTCAAGTTTCACAAAAATATAGCGTATTGCAGTGTCCGTTTAGGCCTAATCTTCCCTCAAATATGTCACTAAAACGACAAATATTTAACTCAACGTTTCTGGCAGATTAAGTACTTAACTGTGAGTCAACTGTCATTTGCTAGGCAACTCGTGTAGTTTCAGTTTCTATCACTAGAGGCGTTAGGCAACGTGTGTAGTTTCAGTGTTGTATCACTAAAGGCGTTAGTTGTATCGACGGTGGCGCCACACAACAAAACAAACTGACAGCCGTATTGAACATGGGCATTTAAAAGCATTATTTTGGTGAAAAAAAATAAATTTACCATGTTGGATAATTAAACAATGGTATTTTAAGTCGTAGCGTCCCGTTTTGTATTTCGTATTATTTGAGGTTATTTAAATTTGACAGATAATAACCACAGAAAAAGTGAAATATGTCTATAATTGAAGATTTAGTAACTGACATGTTATATTGCACTGTAATACGGAAATGGATTCAATCTCCCCTTAACATTAATCTTGAGTTTAACAAACTCAATGAGTTGAGGGCTGACTGTAATATCGGGCCTAAGTTTATTGTATTTTGTATGTAACTTAGTTCTTATTGAATAAATAAATAAATAATGAACGCTCGCAACGTATGGTAAACTAATTTAGTTTTAGTATTCTACAATTTTGTCACGCGATGGTGAGCTGACGAACGTTCGACATGTTATGATGCTGGTCACTGCCAAACTAAACTAGCAAGCTATATTTTTTTCATGCAATGAAGCGATTCGCGAAACGACGGCGATTACGCGAAGCATGCGTTTTAAAACATCGTTACAATTTTAGCAGCATACGAATTATTACATAGCGCTCGTTATTTGTATTGTGTTAATAACAAGCTATATTTATCTGCTATCGTTATTTTTAGCAATAGCAGCCATAGTAGTTATTTTTCTGCCTGTCTTAACTACTCTTAACTAGAATGGAACTTTTGATGGTCGGATATTTCTTTGCGTCGAACAAAGACTTTTGTTCATCAGAATTTCGAAACGTAAAAACTTAATAATAAGTACATATAAGTACTTTATTTATCTGTAATTTAAATACAACTTACATCTCGAAAATCGATAAAATATGCTCCTTCTTCTCTCTACATTATGTGTTCATAAGCTAAAAACATACGCGGGAAACGTATGATGGCCTATTTTGACGTTTGGACATTAATGAAGTTCTTTATATGCTTATTGCCTAAATAATGGTAAATATTATATTATTGAGAGCTAAAAGTGGGGGAACAAATACTGTACTTCATTGTAAATGCGTACTTAATAAAATACACTTATGTCTCGCCGTGCGAAATTTAATCACTTATTTCTCTTTAATTTCGCGTGGGACGAAAACATATACCTCAGTAGGTGTTTTTTTCGTCGTGTTTGTACATTTAGGGACCGCACAACACTTATGCACTTTTGAATTGATTATAAATACACAAATCGTCCTAGAATACATATATTACATATAGTAGTGATATGCAGTTTACAATATCGTGACGTCACCGTCAGGGTCGGCAGCCGCCATGATACTACAAGCGTTTTTTGGCGTAAATGTCAAATTTGATTTTAAAATGGCGATTTTTGCTACTAAACCTTTATTTTATGTAGAAATGTATATATATTTGAAAACAGTGAATGCGTAAAAACATCGTGAGATAGTTTTTCAAAATTAGTCATCATGCCTATTGACAATATCAAACCATTATATGAAACTCTGTTTGCAAAAGATTTCTATAGGCACTCGTCGATGGACATAGTTCGAAGATTAATTGGATTTGAACGGTGCTTAAAATGGTGATAAGTTTTACTAACCATGGCTCATCGGAAGAATATTTAACACTTCACATGGGTTTTTGACCGTTCTGCGTGACGCAATTATCGAATAATTGTGAAAAGTAATTCAAATTATAGTTTGAACATTGAAACAGCACAGTTTTAATATTATGGAATCATGAAACACTTATTTGGTATAGTATATTGTACATATACTATGTAATTCAAAAGTCTAAGAGATTGCAACGTTTTCGAGGAATCATTTGATATATTATGGTTTTTTGTCTGGTTTTGAATATAGATATATATTTTTGAATATATATTTTTTTTGGTATGAAAAAGGTAATTCTGGAATCTGGGAGCGGTTGCGTTTACAAGTGCGCATCCACTTTAAAGGTGAAAATTGCAGATTTTAATATTATTCCAATTTAATTTTTACTTGTTTGTTTTTGTACCTATAAAATCTGCCCGTTTGTGAAAATTATACTTACTGTTACTAATATAATGTAAAAAAATAAAGAAGATAAAAATGTATTTAGAAATTTTTCCGGGTGTGCGCTGAACAAATCACCAAGTTTCATTGTAATCAAATGGATGATATAAGAGCACAAAGAGGATTTAAAAAGATACAAATGATACTAAAATATGCAATTTTTACTTATATACAAAGGGATGCGCACTGGTAAACGCAGCCACTCCCAGAGCCTTTTTTTCTCTTTTTTATTATAAAAAAATGAATATTTCCTTGTTAAACAAGTATACATATATATCTTCCTACATTCCCTAAAATCGGAACGAAATCGGTCGAGGCAGGATTCGAACTTGGGACCACTGGATTACATACTAACCCAATGCGCTAACCGCTCTGCCATCGACCCATCTAAATTCATTTTCTTACCAATATTCAATAAAGACGGATATATAAACAAAAAACAACCAATAAAAATGAATTATTTTTTAACGTTGCTATTTTTTAGGCTATATAATTTATAAAAAAGTCGTTACCATTTTTACGTGTGTCTTTTTTCCTGTATTTACTTATGTATGAACCTCAGGTGATCACATTAATGAAATATTTACTATAATTTGCCATTACAAAATGATTATTCGCATGTATTTTGTGCTGGTGTTTCAAGTGCGATATATTTTATATCATGTACCACTATTACCATGTGTATTTGAAAGATACAAATGATACTAAATTCTGGAATTTTCACCTATAAAAAGGGCGTGCGCACGTGTTAACCCAAACACTCCCAGGTGTCAGACTTACCTTTTTCATGCCAATATTCAACAAGGATAGAAATATCTAAAAACCAGTCATTTAAAAATTTATTGTTTTTTGACGTTACTATCTCTAAGAGTAGGTAGCTATGTATGAATATGTTATTATTAAATATAATCACGAATAAAATACCATGTTACTTTTAATAAAAAATGACGTTTTTGTGAAACATAGTTATTGCCAGATTATAATTTAATTAAAGAACAAAGAAGATTTCCTTAATAACCATTTTAATCAAGTTTTAATCAAACAAAAACACCGAAAAATAATAACGCTGTTGGCTCTGTAAAATGTCCTAAATAATCAAGTTCAAGACAATAGCTTCATAATAAAGGTTTAATTTTCAATTTAATAATACACAACTGGTATTTAGGAAAAGTGGTTTAGCCTTATTTGAGTTTAATATAAGGAAAAAAATCGTAAAAATTTTATTGGAAATTGTTTTTTCTCTTGTGAGAATTGTGTCACAATTTATTTTTGATTACAAGACTAAACATAATTGATTATTTAGTTATCTACCACTTATAAAACAATTGCCTTCCTCCTTTTATCATTGCTATCAGCCTATTTTTAATTGTATTTTCTTTTGATATTAAGTGATTATTCTTCTTCTAGTGTCTTGTTATTGTTAGGTCCCTCGTTGGGTAAATCTCCCTATTTTCAGCGGCTCGAAACAGCTTCAAAGTTTATTTACAGTTCAGAAATAATACTAAGACTATTATTTCAAATTAACACATAAGTATACATTCCACCTACATTGGTTCATGATACAAGATACTTGTAACAGTATTTTAATACCTACATAGGCGTTTGACTGGTATTATATTTAAATTATAACCGTCTTACTTATAAACGTACACTAACTGTACTACTTGATAATACAGCGTGATCAACGAAAAACTTTAAATATAAACAGTGACTATCTTTATTACACATTTATTTCATAGACGTCAAGTTAGGACAGGTCGAGAGGTTGTTTAACGCTTGACTAACGCGTCATAACAAATCTTTCAAAATGGTGGATTTTTCACATAATATGATCCGATGTACCTATATTTGAGATTGACAGAAAAATTTAATATTTATAACGTTTTTTGAAAAGAGATTTTTGAATATTAAGATTTGCGTGAGCGTTAAAATGGCTAAATAATGAACTATTTGGTATTTTTTTCTTTGTAACCTTTTTTTATAACGATTGCTTACCTAATACTTTGGATAATTAGTTGTTCTTACTAAAAAGGACCTTAAAAAAGGTTTAAAACGTAATTTGTATTTTAATGTAAAAATCAAATCGTTCGGTTCTATCTGCCTACCCCGTAAGGGACATGACGTTGATGTTTGTTTTCTTTAATGAATATGTCCTTGTAAAACAAGTACATTTACATCTTCCTACGTTCTCTAAAATAAGCATAAATGCTTGTGCTATAGGTGAACGAAATCGGTCAAGGCAAGATTCGAACTCGCGATCACTGGATTGCTAGCCCAGCGCGCTAACCGCTCTGCCATCGACCCATCTAATATTGATTCAATACAATGAACCCGCCTTTGTAATATGTATTTGGATTAGTAATCCAGTTGAAATAGGTCGGTTTGACCGCCTACATTAGAATAAAGTACAAACATTTTGCTCAGTTAAGGATATGTATGAAGATTTATATGTTACAAATTTTGTCAAGGACATTCTTTCAAACTATAATAATAATTAATTTATCAAATAAATCAGCATTGAAAAACATTCTAGACTGACTTGCATACACTAATTATTGATGCGATCCTGAAAAGCATGTAATACCTACCTACCTACTACTTGCGATGTTATACATAACTTACTTTCTATCTCCGGAACACCATAATATTCTTCTTCTTCTTCTTCGTGAATAAGGTCATTTGATCTGTGTGATGGTGGACTATTCTGGGATATCCAACTGTCTTTCCATCTCTTCACGGGTCTTCATATTCGTATTCGACTACACGGATTCTGATTGTGTTTGCTACCACTGTGTCTTAGTGTGTGCATGTCGCTCCCATCATAGGACATGACAGTACGACCACGTTGTCCGGTCTGGAGCCATAGTCGCATGTGTCTTCCTCTATCAAATATCTTGAAGTCACCGTAATAGCAGGAGACACCCGTTCTGAGCATATTGAGCGTTCTCCGTGTTGGGTCAGCACGTTACGTTCCACTGATACGTCCTCCGCGTGTGGTTATTGAAAACATTTTTTTCGGATTTCGTGGAGATGGTATGTAGTACATTCAGGTAAGTACACCTACTCAGAACGAATTCGTCCCCCTTCTGACACAATTATATAAATGTCGTTGATTTTGATTGATTGCGTATTTTCGTGTTCAAATTGAGATGAATTTGTCACGTTTTGATACATTTGACTATACCTGTCTTATTTACACGATTTTGCGTCAATATAATATACATAACTATATATGTATTATATGCTCGTCAAATATTTTGATGAAAAAGTAGAAAAATGATATTTAAGCTACATCTTTGCTTGTTGCCTTAAATAAGAAATTTCATGATAAGTTAACTCACCCTGAAACTCTTTCATTAACGACATCTATTGATGAATGAACAATGAAAACCACGAACCTTGCGTTGAGTTGATAATGTCAACGAGGAAATTCGGAATCCGTTACTTTTTCAAAAATAAAAAAATAAAAAAAACTAGTATTATGTAATAAAATAATAAAAATATAATATGTAATATGCAAAATATGTAATATTCAAGGCATGCAATATGCAAAATATGTAATATGCAAAGTATGTAATGTACAAAATATGCAATATGCAAAATATGTCAACAAAAACGATGCTTAAAAGCTTATAAATACATTTGTTATGACAAGGCTGGACTACTGTAATAATAATAATAATAAATAAAACTTTTACTGTGATAAAACAACGTGGCGGACTTATTGCCCGCAGGCAATTTCTACCAGTCAACCACCGATGTAATGATGTTTATGCGAGTTTGCCCAAGGCTGATCGATTACAAATATTATTCAACGCAGCCGCGAGGTTGATATATAGAGCTGACAAAATATGTCACATGACGCCTCTTCTTAACGTGCTACACAGGTTGAAATTTCCAGACTATAGTCTTTAAGGCTCCGATCGACTTAGCTCCACAAGAACTATGTCAAACAAATGTTCCATCAGGAAGACAGCTTACACTGAGAACATCTGGATCTAATTAATAATGTAATTAGTTTGTGAAATCATACTATGATATAGAGTCATAAAAGCTAACTATGATCGCGGTTTCAGTGTGAACAGGCCTTTAAAATGGAATAAATTGCCTCTTGACATAGTATACGTGGAGCTCAAAGCATTGATACCTTGGATGGGCTTCTTAAGGGGCCATATAAACCTAAACACCTCAATTTTTTAACCAAATCCCTCAAATATGTTGAACAGTGTGTTTCTAGAATAAATACTATAAGTGTTTTCATCATTTCTCTAGTGAATGTTCGTCACACAATTTTAAAATTCAGCCTAAATTCTCATAAAAAAAAAAAATTAAAAATATTCTTTTTTACAGCATTTTTTTTTTAATTACTCCGTAACTATGTGTCGTAGAGAAACAAATCTTATATATGCTTAAAGAGTGCATAAAATCAAAACGAATGACCGATAAAGTTTTTTCATTTAAACTAAGATTTTTCTTAAAATGCAACAAATTTGGGGCTTCCGATAATTTAAATCACGTATAAACCTTTTTTAACGCACGCCATAGTTACCCTTACTAACGCGTAACTTCATAGTGCTTGGGCGGTTTTAATATATCATGTTTTCAGTCACTAAGTTTAGCGTTATATGTATGTCCTCTTAAGACTGTCTTGTTTTTGTGAGCGAACGAATCAGCTACAGCGCCCTTGGAGTGATCTTGTATAAACGGCAATTTACAAAGTATTATTATTATAATTAACATGAACTAACGTGGCAAACTTCACGCGTTACAAAAATTGGGAGTTCATTCTTTATAAATATTGAAATAATAGCATATATTTATCAACACAATATATCAGCAATTATTAATCTATTTTGCATTGTTAAAGATAATACTGTTATGATTATCATAGTTGTATTTCCAGTACTGAGAGAATTTCGTGTCGCTGTGAATTATTAAATGCGAATTTTCATTCTCACATAATATTACATAATATGTATAGGTATGTATTCAATTAAAAGCACGTCTCTATAGGTATATTGTTCATACATGAAATTAAATCTTTGAGACACTTTGCATTCATATTGATATTAATAATGAACTACCAACATCAATTTAACACCATTTCTATACCATTGAAAAATTTACTACAGGTACTTTCAGCTAACGGCAAATGTAGTGACAATTTTCGGTGTAGTGGATGAAGGTTTGCACATCAACAAAATATACAATAACCCCAATATTTGTTCTACGCAGCGATTCCATTATCCAAGATGTTTGCCGGTCACTCTCTTTAAGGCCCTTGTATATCCTGGGTATACGGATGTACACAAAAATTCGCACTAAATTTTGAAGGAAAGGTAAAATTTAGAGGTTTTTTTTTATATTGCAAGAATACTTAATTGAAATATTACATATAATATTAAAAAAACTCAGCCGATTGATTCTCACATTATCTTTCGATTCAAGTAGAAAGTCATTATTATTTAGCTGCTATGCACATCAAATTTGAAAAACGTATGTACTTATGTTTATAATAATTAAAAATTACATTTTAACTTTTAATCAAAACATACAAACAAAACAAGATATCTCAGCTTTAAGCTTTGATTATATAACTGAATAAGATGAAAGTTCACACGCATCTTAAACTGTGGTTCGCAGTACAAACGTCATTGGGTAGATCGTTAAATTTGGCAAACGCAGATGTGTTTTGGTATTTTATACTATCGGATATCCGAATTTATCAATATATTAGTTATGCGATTAGTTACTTAAATAAAAATTTGCCATACTTTTATTTAATCAAATTATTCGTATTCTTGTAGTTGAAATTTGTTTTAATCAAACATTTTTTTTTGTTTAATTCGTTCTTGTTTTTGTGTAGCTTTTACACAATCCTTGCATGTAAATTATCGATTTGTCTTTATATTAATATAAACCTTACACCCATCTTGATTGGACATGAGTACCAATATGTTCATCATCTTTTGCCTTCTTCGCACCCACGTAATTTTTGACGATGCTTAGAGATATCTTTACCTACACTATATAGTTGTGATTTTCTAGGAAATGTTTCCTTTTTTCTGATTTTTAAACATACATTTAATAATTACTCAATGTTTAATATCCACTATGCATTATTCTGAAGTAATTATTCGCTTTTATCAAAGGTACTATGTATTATGAGTATTTTATTACATATTATGAAAACCAAACCGCACGATTCATCGGAATTCATCTTAAAATCAATATACATACATGTTTTAAAGCAAATTTTCAATCTAACCTGTGACAAATTTAGCCAAAACTTTATTCATATTCAAGTAGGTATATGAAGATAATTTGGGTTCCTACTATATAACAGATAGAATAATATTATATTTTACCCCCATGCATCGACTCATGTATGTTTTTTGTATTAATTATGACATAAACCTACATTCTATGCTTTCAAGATTACTTATTTTTTTATCGTATAACATTTTTCGTTACTGATATAATTTTTATTGCACTCTTGCCAATAAATATCGCATAAATTCTAGGTCTAACGATCACAATTTTTAATTTTCTCTGTGTCACTTCATTTTTAAGCATTTCAACTGATTCGTTCCAATGTGTAAGTATTGTTAATACAATTTTTTAACAAATTGAAACCACGTATCTTCATCGTAAGGAGGAATATCTATATGTGTATGTCTATTACGATTTGATAAACTAATAATTTGGTTAATTGATTAAATATAGATCTTTGATTGAAGACCAACAGGGAATAACTCATTGATTTCACCGAACATGTTTCAAATTATTCATAAATGACAATATAAATTTATGTTTATCAAAGTTATTGTGATTTTCGATCATTGTCCTTAGTTATTAAATAATTTCTAGACATTTAAACCATTTCATTTCAAATTCACATGGACGTAATTAAAATGGAAAAAATAATATTAGTTCAAACTCTAATTTGTTTTTCTTACAACATGTTTCAATCGATTTCGATTATCAAGATAATTTAGATGGGTAGATGGCAGAGCGGTTAGCGCGCTGAGCTAGTAATCCAGTAGTAGCGAGATCGAATCCTGCCCCGACCGATTTCGTTCACCTATAGCACATGCATTTATGCTTATTTTAGGGAATCTAGGAAGACGTATATATACTTGTTTTACAAGACATATTCATTCAAAAAAAATCTTTTCCATAAAACCCTAGTAAGTATACATTCATACCACCACGCCCTGTCTCGCCGTGTCTTAGTCGACCATCATGACTCACTTATTTAGTTGTCTAATCCCTAAACCTCATTCTTTGTTTTATGGCAACTTTTTATTGGGTGCGTTACAAATTAATATTCAATGTTAATTAAAAAATACTTATTTAAAGAAAGCGATCTTTAAATATTGATGAATAAGTTACGCGAGCTTGAAGGTTTAATTCTCTCTGACACACTCACACATAACCTCATAGACACATTCATACACTGTTCTAATAAATATATATTTTATATAATTTTTTTAGCATCTCAATAGAGACGAAGTTGGAATATTATATAAGAACCAGGATCACCAATAATACCTTACCTTGTCGTTGCGCAAGCGCATTAAGTGATGACGTAAACCAGCCGATGACAGGTCGTAAGCCCTGTAGGTGTTTTGAGTTCCTAATTTTTCTATAATTTTCCGACTTCGTCTCTATTGAGATGTTGACAAATCTGTCGAAAAATATCACTCACTCCCGACAGCGAAAAAAAAATCCAATGATTGCTTATATGTAACTTTTAAAAAATACATAATTTTTTCTCATAGTTTTAAGTGTGTTAGAACACCAGTTAATACTGTGGAAATTTTCAATTGGTATTAATATTTTTACATAAAACATCTTTATATGAAATGTTATTATTCCGTAAATTTCTCGAAAATAAATAAATTTAAAAATTCGAGTTGCTATTTTCCTCACATGATTTTTCAATGATTGATAAAATTCGAATTTAAATTATAAGAGGAAGGTTTGGAGTCGGCCCCATATCAGAAAAACTCACAGGGAGCCGAATCAGATGGTTTAGACATGTTGTAATGATAAAATAAAAATGATCATGTGATGCAAACTGCTCTAGCACTCCCAGAAAACAGGAAAGAAAAAGGCCGTCCACTATCCACGTGGTGGGGTAGTATGAGTAAACTCTTGGATAAAGCCCAAATACCAGCCCCCACAGTACAAGACAGATCATCCTGGCGCCGGGAGAGCCAACCCTACCTAAAGTAGGCCAAGGCTAAGAAAAAGAAGAAGAAGATGATTTTGTCAATGATTGGCTATCTACTAAAGACCACTATTTAAAAATTCACTGTATAAGGAGAGATAAGATTGTTTGGTGAAATAAAAGTTCTGAGTTCATCAAAAAAATAATTGAATATTTTTATTATTGCATATGCGCAAACATTGGATTTTTTTCCCTGTCGGGAGTCAAAGATATTTTTTAACAGATTTTTAATTATCTCAATAGAGACGAAGTTGGAATATTTATTGTAGGAGAACCGGGAAATCAAGGCACCTACAGGGCTTACGACCTGTCATCGGCTGGTTTACGTGATCACTTTTATGCGCTTGCGCAACGTTCACCAATAATAAAAATATTCGATTACTTACACATTGGTACAAGTAGGTAAATAAGACAAAAATGACCTTATAAGTCTGGCGCAATTCAGGGGTGACTTCTATGCGAAAAATGCATTGTCACCTCAGATATAAGAATTGTAGCTTTCATTATTTACAAAAAACCAATTCTCTCAATAGATGGCGTTCCAACAAAATAAATAAAAATAATAAAATTGTTGTTCATAATTTCACCCATAGATGGCTGTAGTAAAAATTCCTTATTTTCATGCGAAAAGAATTTCAGTATTACAATATATAGAACTTTCAAAATTGAATTGATAGGGATCTCATTAAAAGGCATAATTGGTGAACGTTGCGCAAGCGCATAAAAGTGATCACGTAAACCAGCCGATGACAGGTCGTAAGCCCTGTAGGTGCCTTGATTTCCCGGTTCTCCTACAATAAATATTCCAACTTCGTCTCTATTGAGATAATTAAAAATCTGTTAAAAAATATCTTTGACTCCCGACAGGGAAAAAAATCCAATGTTTGCGCATATGCAATAATAAAAATATTCGATTACTTACACATTGGTACAAGTAGGTAAATAAGACAAAAATGACCTTATAAGTCTGGCGCAATTCAGGGGTGACTTCTATGCGAAAAATGCATTGTCACCTCAGATATAAGAATTGTAGCTTTCATTATTTACAAAAAACCAATTCTCTCAATAGATGGCGTTCCAACAAAATAAATAAAAATAATAAGATTGTTTTTCATAATTTCACCCATAGATGGCTGTAGTAAAAATTCCTTATTTTCAAGCGAAAAGAATTTCAGTATTACAATAGGTATATAGAACTTTCAAAATTGAATTGATAGGGATCTCATTAAAAGGCATAATTGGTGAACGTTGCGCAAGCGCATAAAAGTGATCACGTAAACCAGCCGATGACAGGTCGTAAGCCCTGTAGGTGCCTTGATTTCCCGGTTCTCCTACAATAAATATTCAAACTTCGTCTCTATTGAGATAATTAAAAATCTGTTAAAAAAAAAATAATTCCTTTAAAACCTCGATGAAATTGGCCGTAATAAATGTTTTTTCTCATGGCAAATTCTGAGACAAATTCCAAAATTAAATTTGAATTCCGATTTCAAATTGTTTGAACACCTGTGTTCCAATAAAACAATCGCACACATTCAGGGCGTGGTTTTAAATTAATTATTCTCAATTAATTTCGTGGCCAAGTAGGCGAAACGCCCTTTTAACCCTCTCCCTATCTCACTCGCTATATACCTATATATCTCTCTCTGTCTGATACCTTCCTTACTGTTAGCTATTTATGTTCCTATGTCGACGCTTAGTAAGACGAGTTGAATTACAAAATAATACCTTTCTATTTAGCCGAAGTCAATACTTAATAGGTAAATAACTAACTTAACCAATAATATTTGTTTAAAATAAGAATAATATTTAAAGTTTTTTAGATTTTATTTTATAACCAAAAATACATTATTCTTATTTAGTGACAAGTTGCCTCATATTGGTGACTTACGTTGTTAATCTTTTCACAGATCCAGAATGAATTCACAACAAAGAGTAAATGATATTTATTTATTTATTTACTTATTTTATTTATTTATTTACCTATTTATTTATTTGTTTATTTATTTATTTATTTATTCATTTATATATTTTTTTAATTTATTTATTTATTTATTATTTTTTTATTTTTTTAACTTATTTATTATTTTTTTTTTAATTTATTTATTTTGTTTATTTATTTATTTCTTTATTTATTTATTTATTAATTAATTAATTAATTAATTAATTAATTTATTTATTTATTTATTTATTTATTTATTTATTTATTTATTTATTTATTTATTTATTTATTTATTTATTTATTTATTTATTTATTTATTTATTTATTTATTTATTTATTTATTTATTTATTTATTTATTTATTTATTTATTTATTTATTTATTTATTTAATAATTTATCTATTTATTTTGATAAGGAAACGAAACAGGAAGCATACAACAATCTGTACACCCAATAACATTGTTTCATTTACCTACATAAGTATTATAAACTAACAACAAGTATACAAAAAATATACATATTTAAAAAATAACAACTTTTAATTTTCCAAAAACAGCTCATAACAAAGTAGGATATGGGGGGAAATAAAGAGTGATGTAATGACGTGATGAAATAAAATAAAATAAAATAAAGGAGAGAAGGAGGAGAGGTAGAAATTAGGGAAAATACCATCATTGTTGTAGCTTGCGTTACACTTTTAATACATCATGACGATATTGTATATAGTTAGCATTGAAAATATCTACTTGCATCGCAAACTTAGAATATGTATACATATACTTAGAATGATATAAACTACGAATTTAGTCCAGCGGCTTTGTAAATAAAGCGAGGCGGAACGAGGGTATTCCAAACAAGGGCGGATCCAGGGGGGGGGTCATGGGGGTCATGACCCCCCCCCTGGGCTTACATTTATTCATAAAATACCTACTTTTTACTTGTATCTATTATTATAAAATTTAAATTATAACTTCTTGTGACTTGACCACGACTATGTGACCCCCCCCTGGCGCCAAAGCTGGATCCGCTCTTGATTCCAAACACTATCAATGTTTTATTTTAAAAAAAATATATAAATCGGATATTTATGACACATTTATATATTAGTAAAAGTATTTGCTTTTCATAATTTAAATACCTTTGTCAACAACATGTACCTGATATTATTGTTGGGTACTGTTTCAATTATTTTCATTCAGAATCATTTTGGAAATATTCAAATACCTAATATATTGGTTGCCACAAAATTTTTCTTTTGTCATGTCTATGGATTATCGGTATGTGATATAAAAAAAATCGTAATCGATCTTAATAGTAACAAAAATCATGAACTTTTTATTTTTTTCACACTGAAAGCATTGACTATGTAGAATTCCATAAAAAAATAAACGCTTTTTTTCTTCTACAATCATTCCATTCCTGCCCAGACTAAACGGTTTTCTGGATAGGAATAAAATGTTAATAGAAACCAAATTATAGTAAATACTCAACCTATGTATGGTTGAAATTTTTCTATTATTTGTAAATCTGATAAAAAAGCCCTGGAAATTTTTGAGTGGAAGGTGCTGAGAAGAATCTTCGGCCCGACTTGTGACAATGGAGAGTAGCGTATTAAGCATAACCACGAATTATATGATCTGTACAAGGAGCCTACCATACTGACAGAAATAAGAATCAGAAGACTCAGATGGGGCTAGACACGTCCAAAGAATGAGCGAGGAGGACGTCCCAAGACGAATCATGAATGGTGCACCGGGGGGACGAAGAAAAGTTGGAAGGCCGAAGCTTCAATGGCTGGACGGAGTGGTGAAAGATGCGAACAGCATCGGCGTCCATAACTGGCGTAACGCGTCGTAGGAGCGACAGTCATGGAGGCGAGCTCTTCAGGAGGCTAAGACCCGACCTGGGTTGTGGAGCCACAGAAGATGACTCAACCTATAGTTACTCGTGTTCAGCTGTTTTATGTGTGCAGCCAAACCATACCTATGTACAGTTGAAATAGAAACATTGGTTACTAGTTGTTAACGTTTAGTTTATTAATTAGAACCAAAAATTATAATTAATTATATTAATGAAATAAACCTTAATATTGCTTAAGTCAATTACATGGAATATACTTAGTATATTAGTAATATTTCGTCTTTTGAAGGAAAATAATTTTATCCGACATCAGCACCCCTTATCAGGTTCTAATCATTCAACAAAATCAAATTTGACATGTTTCAAGAAAATTGATACTTGAAATTAAATTATTATTATGGCAACAATTTGAACTAAATTTCAATAAGTTTTCCGATTGAAACATTTAAGTATGGATTATACAATAACCACCATTTGTTTACGTTTTCTCCAAACAATGAATAATTTTCGTTCAAACCAAAACCAACTTAAATGAGATATCAAAAATGATTGGTTTAAGTAACTGTTTCGTATTTCACTAATTGCGTCATTCATAAATAACACTGACAGCCTAGTAAAACAATTCGCAGATTATTGAAAAACACTTAATTTTTATTGAAAAATAGCCTCAACTATTCAAACAGCTGTTAAAAAGATTTCATACAGACAAAAGAAAAATATTACTAAACTATCAAATGACACTCTCAAGTTACTTGAAGAACGCAAAACTCTCGATAGGGATTCAGATCATCATAAGCTCCTAAACAAAAATATCAGAAAAGAGATAAGGAAAGACATTAGAAGATATAATACAAAACTCATAACAGAAACAATAGAAAATAACAAAAATATGAAAGTCTTAAAAGGAATAGAATCTCGCGGCAACCATAACATAACTAAAATTAAGGATCAAAATGGAATTGACGTAAGAGACAAGCATTCTATATGCAAAACCGTTGAAAATTTTTACTCAAAACTTTACACATCACATATTCATCACGAAGAAAACCAAAAATGTATAATGAACGTAGGGTCAGAAGATTTACCAGAAGTGGAAATTAACGAAATTGAAAATGCCTTAAAGCAAATGAAAAGTAACAAAGCTCCAGGTGATGATCAGATAACAAGTGATATGCTAAAGTTAGGGGGGAGAAAGTTGATAGAAGCTATAAAAATATTATTGAACAAATGCCTAGAACAAGGCAGGATACCTAATGGCTGGCAAAACGCTGAAGTAAAAATATTATTCAAAAAAGGAGACAGCGATAACTTAGAAAACTATCGACCCATTAGCCTGCTTTCCCACCTGTATAAGTTGCTAACAAAAATAGTAACAAATCGCTTAACCCTGAAATTTGATAGTTATCAACCCGTAGAGCAAGCTGGTTTTCGCAAAAGTTTTGGAACCAGAGATCACATTCAGACATTAAGACTACTCATAGAGAAGACAACAGAGTATAACATACCTATACATCTAGCTTTTGTTGACTACCAAAAAGCGTTTGATTCAGTTGAAAAATGGGCAATTATCGAGGCACTCCAAAATGCACGAATAGATTCCAGGTATATACAACTGATAAACTTTATATATGAAAATGCAACTATGACTGTTGTAATCGATGACGACACTAAAACTGAAAAAATAAAAATTCAAAAAGGTGTGCGACAAGGTGACACAATTTCGCCAAAGCTATTCACGCTAGCCCTAGAAGATGTATTTAAAACCCTCAACTGGGATAACAAAGGGGTGAAGATAGATGGCACATATTTGAGTCACCTAAGATTCGCTGATGACATAGTTGTTGTAGGTGAGAGCATTGATGAATTAAGTCAAATGATTAATGAATTGCATGAGGCTTCTAGCAAGATTGGTCTAAGTATGAACATAGCAAAAACGAAAATTATAAGTCCAGAAAACAAAATCATCACTGTTAACAATAAAAATCTCGAAATAGTGGAAGAATACATATATCTTGGACACAAGATAAAACTGGGCAAAGAAAACCAAACAGCGGAACTGCCAAGAAGAAAAGGAATGAGTTGGGCAGCTTTTAACAAACTTAGACACATTCTAGAAGATAAAGAGATTCCGATCTGTCTGAAAAGAAAAACATATGAATCATGTATACTGCCAGTGACTACATATGCATTGGAGACCATGGCCCTTACAAAAAGAAATGTAGAAAAACTCAAATGCACACAGCGATCCATGGAAAGATCCATGCTTGGTATAAGCCTAAGAGACAGAATAAGAAATGAGGAAATTAGGAAAAGGACTAGAGTAGCGGACGTCATGGATCGCGTAGCTACATTGAAATGGCAATGGGCGGGACATATTGCTAGACAGGAACCCGCAAGATGGACCCCTAAAATATTGAGATGGAGACCTTGGGAAAGTAAGAGAGGCGTCGGAAGACCGCAAAAAAGATGGTCTGACGACATAGCCGCTGTGGGGGGTAGAAATTGGCTGCAAGCAGCAAACGATAGAAGGAAGTGGAAGAATATGGAAGAGGCCTATATCCAGCAGTGGAAGACAGAGGGCTGAAGAAGAAGAAGAAGAATAGAATTCCCTTGAGTTTGAGAACCATAATTCTTAACATGGATTGTTTCATTTGTGCTTGTTTTCTGTCGCTAGATACACGCGGACAACCGCGACTTCGGACAACTGGTCATCCCGCAGTTTATACCAAAGAAACCAGGACTAAGGAACATGAATGAGAAAACAAGAAAAGTTTATTTTTGAGTTTTGAAAATTTGTAAAAAAGTTCTAATCCAGAATAATTGATTAGTTCCTAGTTGTAATTGTAAAGCACCCTTGAGGTGGTCACACAAAAATGGCGCTTTATAAGTAAGCCAGCTTTATTATCAAAAATATATGAAATATTGGTCGGAATACAAAAAAAATACATGTTTAAAATTTTGTAACTTTTACTGCAACGCGCCAAAAAGGCATTCAGAATACTCCAAAAGAGGCCATTGGCAGACAAGAGGAGCGTTCTTAGACCTCCTTAATTATTTGCTTATTATTTTTTTTCAATTATGAAAAAAATACACGGAATAAGAATGCTAAAAACGAGAAAACGATTAGAGATTTCATAAAAAGAATCAAAAAACCTGTGATGTGTAGTAGATCAGACAAAGAAGACGCCTTTGTAGGGAATATGTGGAAGGGATGGAACCAGAAATACTTGCCGAAATTGTAATGTATCGAATTCCAAATGGTTGACCAAGACTTCGACTCCACACATAGCATTGATGAAGAACAATAAACGAGTTTGACGACGTAATGATCTAGACTTACTTATATTTATTTATGTACTGCTAAGCTGAAATTATGTGTTAGGAAGATAGTCAACAATCATATAATATAAATAAATATAGTTTATCAGAGACGCTGTGGTAAATTATAAATATAATTGATTTATCAACTTAGTTCTGTGTATCAAAGTTAGTTGGATGTTTCAATGGTCTTAAAGTATGATATTTTCATTTCCAAATAAGTTACATTCGCAGACAGTTGTTTGGAAATTCTAACTGAGTAGGTACATAACATAACTCTTCTGGCTTTTTTATCTTTACGATAGGATAAAAGAGCCGTTGCAATATTCATGAGCATTCTGTATGTATTTTTATTTATATCTACGAAATTCTCATCTACTCTCCGAAATTTTTCGTGCTACGACTAAAAACTTTTCAGAAATCCTTTTGATGCAAACTTTCTCGGTAATGTAAATCAGTGCTTGTTTACATATATTCTCTCATTATATTCCTTGTTCATGGTAAAACTTTGGTATGGTCAATGTGTTGTAGGTATTTACTATAGAAGACGGTTTGCATTTTTTGTATATTTTTGTTAGCAAACTCTTGTGCATATTCTTTTCACCATTCAGCAAAACAAAATATTATTTATGTTGCTATGCTTTCGGCGAGTTATTGAAAGTAATACGTTTGTCAAGAACACATAATATATGTATATTTATGATTAAGAGTTCAAATAACTCTTGAGCTCATCACTATACAGTCCATATTACACTTCATTTGTATACGTTTTCAATTTTGTATTAAAATCAATAACGGTCCAATTCAAAGTTGTATGCATTTCGAAAATGGAAAATATTTTGAGAAAAATTAGTGCGTATAGTTTTCTGAAAATATATAATGTTCTAAGATAGAGGCATTAACATTTTGGAAATTTATTTAAAAAAATATATAGGTATAAAATATCTTTGATTATGATAATGATGAATATCAACACATATTATATAATTCCACAATTTGATTATGATAATGATGAATATGAACACATATTATATAATTCCACAATTTGATTATGATAATGATGAATATCAACACATATTATATAATTCCACAATTTGATTATGATAATGATGAATATGAACACATATTATATAATTCCACAATTTATTTATTTTACTCCCGACGATTTATTTATTTTGGTCATAACCAGTTGAATATGGCCTTATAAGCCGAAACGGTCGTCGGAAGTAAAATAAATAAATTGTGGAATTATATCGTCCCTCTCCTGATTAACAGTCGTATCTACAAAACGCAAATTGTTTAGGAGAGAGTTTTCAGCGTTTTGCCGTGCATATTTTCATCTCTTCCAGCACACGGTGCAGTGACACGGTGTGAATATATTTTATTATTTTATTTGTATTCTTATATATATATATATATATATATATATGTTATTCTTCAGGCTTTCGCGGAGAGGAGTAAATGATGCGTCGGTTTCTCGGGTACTCCGCGTCGTAGTTTTATGGTTCCTCCTGGAACCGTGTCCCTGACGTTTCAACTACGCCTTATCGACGCAGCCGAAGACTACTGAAGAAGCCACCACTACCCTTCTGAGGATGACTGGCAACGTCCAGTTGAAACGTCAGGGACACGGTTCCAGGAGGAACCATAAAACTACGACGCGGAGTACCCGAGAAACCGACGCATCATATATATATATATATATATATATATATATATATATATATATATATATATATATATATATATATATATATATATATATATATATATATATATATATATATATATATATATATATATATATATATATATATATATATATATATATATATATATATATATATATATATATATATATATATATATATATATATATATATATATATATATATATATATATATATATATATATATATATATATATATATATATATATATATATATATATATATATATATATATATATATATATATATATATATATATATATATATATTTATATATATATATATATATATATATATATATATATATATATATATATATATATATATATATATATATATATATATATATATATATATATATATATATATATATATATATATATATATATATATATATATATATATATATATATATATATATATATATATATATATATATATATATATATATATATATATATATATATATATATATATATATATATATATATATATATATATATATATATATATATATATATATATATATATATATATATATATATATATTGCAAGGTATGGTGGTGTATGAGAAAAGAAAAAGAGAAGCTAAAATTATACTCACCATAAAACCTTACCACCAGCAGTCAGCGATATTGCAATGAGACTCATTTAAAATAATGCAAATATCTCAGTATCTCAGGGCGTGTTGTTTATTGAGTAAGACAAAAAAAAGAATATATTTAAGTATCAAATAAGAATTTTCTGTTCAATGAAACAGTAATTAAAACATGAAAAGCTGAGTCAGATGTGATTGTAGGGAAGACCAAGTGATGAAAGAAACGCACAAATACAAAAGACATTACAATTTATTCATATCATGGTTGGCAAGGAGTGTTAAATATGATACAGTTATCTACGTTACCTGAACTAAGCTAAATATTTGACATTTTAATAAAATAATTTAATTCTTAAATTACAATTTACAAGTTTTTAAATGTTTTTCTAGACCATGTGGTGTATAATAAAAAGAAATATCAGACATGACATAATTAAACAGATTCAACTAAATTTTCAAATGATATCAGTATTTCATATGTTTTTTTTTATAATAACCAAGCAATGAAACAGTTTTATGAATTTCCATCTTCTTGAAGATGATCAGCAGGTACAGTTTTTGTGATGAGAACTACCATCGTAGTATTTACGTCGATTTGAAGTGCCATTTACAGGTGTTTTAGTCATTATCAAGTCATGATGTGCAAATATGAGCATGCACCAACCATGATATTTAAAATTATTCATTTTCAGTCATCCATGGTGTACATAGTAAAGTACACCAATGTTGAAGAATGATGAAAAGACAGCATGAACAAACAAGATAAAGAAAGTAAAGAAGAAAGCAAAGAAGCAAGGAAGCAAGGAACAAAAGACAAGGGAACAAAGGACAAAGGAGGCGGTTATATTTCCTGCAAGAATTCAGTTAAATTAGCGAACGTGACTCATGCCAGATATTTTATATAGACGAGGATCGATGAAACTAAATAAAACTTACCCAGCCTCCTTTAAACTTAAATTTCCCGTCTTTGCTGGGTCTCACGCATTTTGACGCCATGTGACACATCGTGTCGGCTGTCAGCGTTGAAAAAGGAAGGCATAGATATTTCGACCCGCCTAGCTAATCCGTTCACGGCTGTGTTCGCCTTACAACTTTTTTAGAAATATTGCCAATATTGCGAAGTGCGTTCGTTTAAGACATTCTTATAAACATTAAATTAAAATTATTAAATAGTGACGTGTAAATACAAAATAACGTCACATACCTCCTCTGTTAACAAAAAAAAAGAAAAAAAAGTGTTTTGATAGTAAATTTGAAAAACAGAAATTAGTGAATATAACTGGCATAAGTCCCATGTTCTCCAACTCAACCGAATCCCGCGAGGAAAAACACCTACAATTTAAGGATAAGGAAAATGTTAGAGTTCAAATGACATAAGTCTATGTCGCTGATAACGACATATCCTTGTCATTTAAATAACTGGTGGCAGATCTGGAACAGTTACATAATAAAAAATAACAAAAATTATCCACCATAAAAATATATAAAATTCTTAAACTAGCTGAAACAGAAAATTTTCATATTAAATAAAAATTCCAAATTTTGACATACTTGCTGTCAAGATTACTATTCATTTAAATGAAACCCCTCTGTTCATAAAACAGACGTAATAACAATTATAATACAGTATTTACAGATCTGGTGGTGAACGTTTTCAGTCCACTCACGTTTGATTATTTAACCCCTTCAATGACACTCCCGAGAAGCGTTCATTTTTTTTTTTTTTTATCGATGGAAAACTAAGGAAACCCCATCTTAGCTTTTCGTCTTGTCTCCATATTGTGAGCTTGGATTAGCTATCATTTGTGCTAATTCTCATTGTGAGCTAGAATCTGCGGAAGAGGCTCTCATGTTGAAACAGAATCACTCAGATACCATGTATCTTCAAGCGTGATACAGTTATCGTGAGTCCATCCTATAAACACCTTAACTCACGATAAAAAAATTCATCATAGGGAAAATTTAAAGTTCAGAATATTTTCCCAGTTAAAACAGCATCAGTCATCATATCAAATTGTGAGCTTAGCTCAGTATCATACATGCAAGTCTTAATTGTAAGCCAAGAAATGTGAAAGCTAACATGTAAATTTGTCTATGAAAGATTTATGTGTCAGACATAGCAAATGTAAAATATCATTATTTTAATAATCATTATCAATAACTATAAACATCAGTTATCATGAGTACCTCCTATAAACACCTTACCCATGATAAGAAAATTCATCGGGAAGATAAATGCATAAAATTTATCCACCTTGATCCCAGATGAAAAACATTTTTATATTAAACAAAAGAAATTTCATACCAGCATCTTATTTCTCCATAACAAATAATAATATAATGCAATTTTAAAATTAATATTTCAAGAATGTGATAAGTCCAATATTGAATTTGCATTACACTATTTTGATCATAACAGAATTCAATCTTAACTAAAATGTTGTTATATATCATGGTATTAGAGATCAGGTTTGGTAATAGATTACCCAATATGTCATACATAAAAGCATCAGCTAGACAGAACATCAAAAATGTAATATCTAATGACTAAATTTAATAAAAATTATAACGTCTAATAAATTGTAACTCTTTCTATTGCACAGCAAGTGTGTCTCCTCATGTATGTCATGTAACAGTGTCTCTTCGTCATGATTAAGGACACTAGTACATACAAAATTATATAAAAAATAATCTACAAAATGACAAGAATTGAGAAAATTTATAACGTTCAATAATTTGTAATTTCTTCTATCGCACCCCAAGTGTGTCACCTCATGTATGTCATGTGACAGTGTCTCTTTGTTATGATTAAGGACACTAGTCCATGCAAGGTTATATAAAAATAGTCTACAGTATGATAAGATTTGAGAAAATTTATAACGTTCAACAATTTGTAATTTCTTCTATCGCACACCAAGTGTGTCACCTCATGTATCTCATGTGACAGTGTCTCTTTGTTATGATTTAGGACACTAGTCCATGCAAGGTTATAAAAAATATTATACAGAATGATAAGATTTGAGAAAATTTATAACGTTCAACAATTTGTAATTTCTTCTATCGCACACCAAGTGTGTCACCTCATGTATTTCATGTGACAGACAATGATCAGTGTCTCTTCGTTTTGATTACATCAGACATCTAGTTGACCAAACTAAATCTCCTGATGCAGTCTACGATAACTGAGTTGGTCGGCACAGTTATCTGGAAGAAGACCATGGCATTCCATGCACGTGATACCATAGATATAACTCTTATATGGTAGAAAAATGAGTGAATTATCAAATAAATTTCCTATTATTGTAATAAAAAAAACAGAATATAGTGGCATTTCAGTATTTTAAGTTATACCATGACATATAACAATCAATTTCATATTACAATATGAAATTGGTATTCATAAACAAGAACATTACATATTATACAGTAACCTACATGAAACAAAAAGGAGCTCTAGATATAAACTTTTATCAAATTGATATACTTAGGTTTTCATTCAGGATCATATTTACCATCAACACAATCTGTATGACATATACTAGACAATTTTCCTTGGAAAATATCAGTTTTATAGTACAACATCTAAACAATATAGGATAACATTTTAATATAAAAAAGCAAGTACAATGTAGCTCTACAAATTTTGACATAAAAATAGAACTAACTCATCTGAATGAAAACAAAAGTATATGACATCTCAATATTGTGAAGAAATACTCCATCACAGCATTCCCCACAATATAATTAAATTTAAATTTGTCGAGGAACCCATCATATTAAACATATGCCATCAGAGTACCAATATGTTCCTCGAGAAATTTCTCATTATAAAAAAAACAGTATATTTACAGTGTAAACATTTATCAATGTTTGATTAATTTGGTCATCTGACATATTATAATCCTGAGAATGATAATAACATTAAGCAGATATGGATGTCATGTATTGGCAATGAAAACATACAAATTATATGATACAGTTGTATCATACTGATGATACAGACATCAAAAAAATTTAATATTAATCTGGTTTTAAGAGATCCTTAATGTGAAAGTTCCCTACAGACTTATTTTGTTCATTCGCTAATGTATAAACTACAGGTGATATTTTTGCTATAATTTTGTTTCTAACAAAGCGTGGAGCTAATTTTGATGAAAAGAATTCAGCGCCCTTGGAGTTTATAAAATTTCTCCGGTAGACAAAGTCACCTACATTATAAGAGCGTTCGACCCTATTTTTGTTATACAAAGTGGCATTGCGTTTAAAAGCTGACATAAAAATCTTCTGAACTTCAAAAAAAATAATTCTTAATTCATCTAGCATTTCAGCATAATCATGGGGCTTTTCTATTTGCATTTCATCTACTGAGATGGGTCCAGGTTGATACCGTTGATGCATCTCACCTGACAGAATTTGTTCACGACCGTGAAAAAGAAAATAAAGTGTATATCCCGTTGAGATATTCACTGTACCATTCATATAACGCAACAGCATACTTTGATGAAATCATCAATTTATAATTTTCATAAAGCTATAAATTCAAAACTAAGTAACTACTTCAAAACTTTAAGCAAAGTATTAATCAATTAAAAATTACATTCCTAAGAAAGTTGATGTCAAAATCAAATTAATCAAATTTAAAAGCATAATGTTGGATTTGTTCGCCACTTGTTCAAATACAAAAAAAAATTAGAAATCATCACAGTGCGCCCAATGCCAAACAGTTGAACACCCAAGGCTGAACAAGATTATTAAACTGAAATCTGTCCATCCAAAGCCTATCCAAAAATCCGACACCGCACTACACCGTAATATAATTTCATCCCCGTAATTGACTCGTCATCTATACGTTCCATTTTTAAAGAAATTTTATATTGTGGAAATGTCAAAAGAAAGTACCGAAACGTACGAATGATTTTATAACATCAGCTTATTACTCACAATATAGGATGATTTGATACAACATGATTAATTATTCGTATCGAAAACAATAATCTTTGTAATGTGTATGACAATTACAAAAAAAGAAGAGTTTCTTTATAAAATTAACATATTAGTACACGCTACATTATTTCCAATCAATATACAATCATATCTAACAATTACAATTATTTCATAACTCAGAACCAACTATTTAGTTGCAGCACGAGTAGTCATGCAACTACATAAGTTTTCCTCCCGCCGTATAGATGGCGTTAATTACACTTTTGACAAAGAATATAATTAATTTTCATTTATTTTATCTTTAAAACAGTATTATTTCCCCAACATTAATTTTAATGATTGTTAATCATTTCTAAAATAAACTACAATGATTATAGTCAGTAAAATGTCAAATAGATTATACAAAAAGTGTATTGTTATACATAAAAGATTCAATCATTTGAACGATGAGTTCCATAACATTTCAGAATTATTAACATTACTTTCTATTGAATAACCAGCGTAACATGTTGTTGTAGGTCGATACTGTGTACCACACATTAGACAACATAAATATAATATGAAACATTAAACAATTTATTCATAATAGAAACAAGACTCATTTCCATATAAAAATGAAGTTATTATCATCAAGAAGCAACATTACATTTGGTAAATTCAAACTAAATCATTCTCAGAGATGACAATATTACATCATAAGTTTATGTCAGACCGAATTAATAAACATGGAATACCTTAAATAAGAAATAGACCAAAATCCATTTAGAAATATCATCTCTCCGAGCCTTGATTTTTTGTGATTATACAGCAGATTCAAATTCAGCATTCCCAATAAATATTTCATAGAATTCACCAACACTTTCCATCTGTAAAAGTGAAAATATTTAATTGCATATTCATTACAATCATAAACAAAACTCCCTATAGCACACATTGATTTGAGATTCAATTTAAAAGAACATTTTCAGTTATTATTTTATACAACATAGCTGAACTTTTAACATCAAAAATTGAGAAAAAACACATGTTCCCAACAGAGAATAAAGACTCCAATTGTTTTAAAACACCATTTCCTTTTAATTATATTCATTCAACATGAATTGAGAAAACTTTTTATTATTAACCAAGAGTATTATAACAATAATCTCATTATTTAAAAAGACATTGATTATTTTCACTTGTTACAAGAAAAAAATATTAACTGCCATGCAACAATGTTGATTCTATGCAGGTATCAGACAGACTTCTTTTTGTTAATTACCACAACAATCTCCTAATTAATTTCTACCCAACATATGATTTTTATAATTATTTTTTACAAGTTCAAATTTTATGACCGACCCAAGAAAAATGTATACTATGTTGTATATTAGCAAAAAGGAAATTACAACGCTTATAAAGATTCATATTTTTTTTATCTATAACATAGGTATTCAACATTAAAAATGCAAACCAAACATGAAATAACATTTAGCACAGTCCAACGACAAATTAAAATTATACACCTGATGTTTTTTGAAGACAGGATCAATTATAAAAATTTGATACCCTCATTATGTATGTTCAGTTAAAATGTGACATTTTAATTATGAAATCAGAAAAATAATTCTAATCAATTTATAGATTTCCAAAAAAAATAGACATTAATAATAATTGATGACAACTCAAGTTTTGTACTGAAAAGAAAGTGAATTTTTATGTTATAATCCTCACGACATTTAATTATTTATTAGTTTA